>CM031234.1:662514335-662937763 GCA_018340775.1 Taxus wallichiana var. yunnanensis | reverse complement strand
TTATCACACAAGTATTATCCCTTCTAGTTGCTCCAACGTCACCCATGAAACTCTATTGTCCCAATCCTTTTCGCTCTAACCATCCAGAGAAGTGTCACATAATAGAGTGTAATGTGGTTGAGATTAAGAAAATTAATCCTAGATCCATCATCAAAAACCTCAACAAAAATGAGTACTTTACCCTTGACAAGGATGGATGTTTTCGAAAGATATCTACCGATGCCATGGAAATGACCATGCCCTGTCCTAACTAGGGAATCCCATATCATGTTGGACTCCTCCCCATAGGAGTGATAAAAATGAGTCTCCCAATACCCCCTCTAATGAACATAACGACCACGAATAAGTACCCACAAACAAAGGTTGTTCTTCCTCTATGGATCCTATTATGGTAATAATTAAGCTCCTAGATCAGATGGCCTTATCCCAAGCTTCCACCACAACTAGCATGATCCAAATGTAAAATCAAATGTTAAAGATAACATATAAAAATGTGGTACCTAATGTACCTTCTTACACTCCCCATCCATTGGTGGATGCACATGAAAAGCCTATTCCTCCTCCACCAATTTGGAGAAAGATATTGCAAGGTACCCAAAACAAACCTTTAGATCCCTATATTGCTGCCATGGAATTAGGAGAGACTGTCCCTACTATCTCTTACGCTGGTTCCAAAATCCAACCCTCTACCTTAAGACCTGTAGTAACCTCTACAAATATTGGATTCAAAAAATACCTACACAATTGGTAAGCTTCTATAAAATGCATTTGTAGGTGAGGCATTAGAATGGTTTAACCAACTTCCTCCTAGTTCGATAGTTGAATTAGAATGCTTGGTCAAATATCTCAATTCTGAATTTTAGCAACAATACCTTCCCAAAAATTCCTTACTGAAAAGAATCATAAACCTTAAGCAAGGGACTCACGAGTCTACTCAAGGCTTTATTAAGAAATGGAAAAAACTTTCCATACCAACTAATCATAATCTTGATAATCAAATCCTATGCCAGAACTTTCTTAAAGCTCTTATGCCTACTCTCCAATATAAATTCAGGTCCTTCTCTCCAAATAATTTGGAGGAAGGCATCAAAAATCTAGAAGACAAGACCATTTTATGCGTGAATTCATATGTACTTCTAATTCATCTCCTAAGATTAAAATCACAACACATGTAATCAAACCTTAAAATTTCCCAAGAGAAAATGAAATGAGAGAATTTCAAGAACCCCCTTGCTCCTTTCCTCATACTTCTTTATCTCATGCAAAAAATTTCCAAATGATTCCCACCCCATGAGTAGTTCCCCCCTCACGAGTAGTTCACCCATCAAAATACGCTTTTCCTAACTTTAGGGATGATCTATTTTGTTGGTGGAATGCCACTATATGAAATTATCATAATGACTGTAAGGATATTAGGAAGGAAACTCTTGATTTCTTCCTTGGTACCTCTTTTGATTACTCCACCATTATACAAGAGCATTATGAGAAATATTAGTCTTTGGAAATATTTCACACCAATCATAAAATCGACATCATAAAATCCCCACGAAAATATATTGTGGGTACTATAAAACCCTCTTATGACCAAAGCTTCCTAGATTCCCAATATATACATGTGGATAAGGTTAACTACATGCATAAACCTTCCCATAAGGATCTCGTTATCAAGCCTAAGAAGTCCTCCGATACTCCACCATTTCTTGATACTTCCCAAGACCCACCAATGATGGATTCTGATCCTATAGTTGAGCCTCCACCCATGGTGTCACAAAAAGTACCGAGTAAAGACCCCATCCCACTCCTTTTGACAAGGTAGCTTCTTCCATTGTGCCACCACCAAGATATTGCTATGGAATCTATTCCAAGCCTCATTGCAACTTATTAGATAAGCTAAATTCCCTTACATGAAAAATACCCTTTATGGAACACATACGTAACTCAGATTCACATAAAAGGTTTCTCCTCCAATAGTTACAAAACTTTGAGAATCATTCTTATGTGGCACCTAAATCTCCTACCATAATCAAAACCCATAAATCCATCACATAGAGACTACAAGATCATCCTTTCACCACTCATGTCTAGGTTCTTAGACTTAGGGTTTGTGGAGAATGACATGATTAATGACGAGGTCCTATTTTGTGTAGATGACCCAAACTTTCTCATTAGATTTATCATCCATGATGCACATAGGGTCCTTATGGATGATGGATCAAGAATCAACTTAGCTTCTTTCTACCTCATCACAAAGCTTAGATACTATATCAACAACCTCAAGCCTACATGCTTGAATTTTCATGGCTTTGACAAAACTAATCAAAATACCATATGATGCATCTAGTTACCCATCATAGTTAGACCCAAAATGGTCCGTACCAAGCTCATGGTTCTAGATCATCCTATCTCTTATAACCTCTTACATGGCTAACCATGGGTGCACCACATGCGTGTAGTCACATCATCCAAGTATCGAGTGTATTAAGTTCATCCATAACAACCGATGCTTTAGGAATGATCTTGATCCCAATTCGTGGGACATTCTGGTACCATTTTCTAATGAACCCTTCTTAATGCAACTACCCCTGAGATCCTAAGAATTCCTTACCCAAATTTCTTTGATCTTAGGTCCAAAATTTAATTTACATTAGCATATTCAAATGATGATGAGCCTAATGATCTTCAACACATAGTTAACAAAAGTAGGCTAAAAATGATATCATGAATTGATTACCTCTCATCCTCTTACCTCGATATTGATTTCCACCTAAAACTGATGTGGAGGAGCTAACAGTGATGCCTTAACCTCCAACCAATTAGAATGCAACAAACTAGGAATCACACAATTATTTTCTAATTGCCCTTCCCTTTTTCCTAGATCTTTTGTAAAGATCAGTGTCTTAGGTAAGGAGGAGGTGCCCAATCTTAGAGGAAAATATATTTCCTTTGATGAAGATCACATTATTTTGTAAGCCAAGTCTAGACACCTGGGAGTATTACACTACCACCGTGCCTGGCACAAATACAATCCTCTCAACTTGAAGCTAATACCATTGATACATCCTACAGACCACCTATATATGACACTAGTGATAATGAGGATGAGGAAGAGACACTTCCTTATGTTCCTCTTGCTAATCCACCACTCCTCGATACTCCCTAGGTCATAGAGAAAATATTTGACTATAGTTCACGTCATGCTCCTGTAACACCTCCACCACCCGCACTAGCCTATAAGCCATGCTCTGTACTTGAAACTAGTCCTAGTGATCCTAACATGGCCACTATTAGTTCTACACCCAAAGAGGTCACCTTAGATGTTAGGGTGTTAAACATATGAAAAATATCTCTAAGTATCATAGAGACGGTAGGCAATGTTGATTAGAGAACACTTGACAAAAATCACATAAAGAAGTCCATGCAGGAAAACATGTCATATTCAAATGTGTGAACTGATAGGTAGAACTCAAGTGCAGAGCAGAAGTTTAGCTTTGGGATTTAGCTATTTTCGCTCATGAAGGTCTATTTTTAGAGATGGCGTGCAGAGCACACAAATGAGGTAGAGACGTGCATGTCAAGCATTGGATATTTTTGGAGGATCAAATACAAAGTGTTTTGTATGGACACAAGCTGAAGATAGATTTATCACTGTCAGTTAACTACCAGTAGTCTATTATTAGCGCACTTGCATGTGTGGCTATTTTTGTAATGGCGTGTGGCTAATAATAGCATGCGACCTATTTTGGGATTAGATAAGTGGTGAAGGGAAAGTCCCCACCCTTATATATATGTAGTGAACTACATAGTAGATATATGTATGATGATGAATATATAAAGAGAGATATAGTGAGATTATGCTGCTAAATCTGTCACACACATACTACTGTTATTGTAATGAAGCTTCTATATACTTATTTAATATAATGGAGGATATTGAACCTGAGTGTATTCTTGTGTGTAATTGGATATTACATGTACTTGATTCCAGTCATGATTATTTTTAAATTCTGATCTCCCTTAGATATAGATATGACATGCTCTGTAGAATGTTGTGTTAGTAATGAAACTACATGTGCTAAGTCTTCATCATGATAATAACCCTAAATAGGGACTGGTACCTTTATGTGCTTGAGTGAGCTCTCATTCTAAGGTGAGAGATATGTCAATGTGTCAGGTGTTACCGGTAAATTCTAGGATGCATAATTGGTTACATTACACAGGGACCTCTTTTTGGTTGTTTCGAGGATGGTTCGCGATGAAGATGTACCGGCTAACTCTAGTGGGTGTTGAGGATTGGATACATGATCTAGAAGAAGAATATGCATGTCGGTTCAACATTGGATTTGAGTTTAACACATGCGTGTGGGTGGAACAGAAATTTGTATGACAGTTTATATGAGATAGTTTTAGCTATCTTTCCAATAGAATTGTATGAGTGGATGATTGCTTATGCATCTAAGCAGAATTGGAGGTATCGCACACTTGTCTAGATGCAGGGAAAATTTCAGGCCCTTTATGATGCTTATCTATTTTGGACTCGACTGGTGGATATGTGGTTCCATGGTGTCTTGAACAACTATATCTTGGAATACTCAATTTCCACTTATTCATGTCAGGAGGTAGTTTAATTCCAATTTTACGATATCCAGGGAACTTACCTATAAGGCATTCCAATGATGATCAAGATCTTAATGATAACTTTGAATTTGGAGAGTAAACTAATGGATAACAAAACCCCACCACATGTGGGGGAAGGAATAGGATTGGTGAAGGATGGCAAACTTAGAGATGGCAGGCGTAGAGAGAAGAAAGGTGGCTCAAGTATAATGAGGCATGCAAGAGGGAGATAAAGAAGTAGCGTGATGTTGCGAGTGGATGGATTTGAGGAGAGAGAAGGCTCATGAAGGATTTGGAGCTCACATAGAAGACGTGGAGCCAGAGCGTCAGTAACTCCCCCATATGGGAAAGCATGACAGGGAACCCTCCTCGGCCTCACAAGGAAGCACACCAGCAGAGATGACCTGGGACACGAGGCACGCATCTAAACCTACCTGATAACCTATCCCTTGCGCTTGGTTTTCTAGTATCTAGTACAATAAGTAATCAACAAGAAATTTTGGAAAGTAAGAGAACAAGTACATCAATGATAGGGTAGATGACTTCATTGTTATTTGGAGGTGTGTTTTCGGGCACATCATCCATGAGAGAACATGAGCGTGTAGAATATTACATTCACCTCTAGAAGTAGAACTACTTCATAGACTGTAGGGGTTTAGTATAGTACTACTATCGGAGCACAGGGGAGTACGTCTATAGGACCTATTTCCACTTATAGGTTCAGGATTAGGAGGCATAGGTAGCTCTAGTTCAAGCGGATCTAGAGGTAAAGGGAAACCTGAGAGGTTACGGATCGAGGTGGGAAAGGTCTATACCAACCCCAAAATATTTACATGGAAATGTCTCTTCATCTTCTAGAGTATAGGGGCATAGAAGATGTTGCTGAACATGTGCATATGTGTGAAATACTATGGCGTGCAAAAGGGATCACAAATTTTGAGCGCAAGGCAAGCCAATTTGCTACCACATTACAGGGACGTGCCCATAGCTGGTATAGAAAGTTTGACCCTGATCAGACTTGCGTAGATTATGCAGCACTTGAAGGATGCATTCTTGAAAGAGTTCCATATTCTAGAATTTGAGAAAAATAGTATAAGTGTGCTCAAAGATATCAAGCAAGGCACTACTGAGAGTGTGTGTGAGTATGATGCCCATTTTAAAATGCTTATGTCTAATATTTCCTATGATATTCATGCAAGACAACATGCACAATGGTTCATTGGAATATTGATTACACCATTTAGAAGGGCACTATCACATAAGACATATATTGATCCGCATGAGGCATTGAAGGCAGCCCTACGTGCTAAGGCAGTTGGGAGTATTGACAACGACATTAGGCCATTCTTAGAGGTAGATATTGTAGTTATGAAAAATTAGTTAGAGAAATTATCGATGAATTCAGCCCATGAAACACGCTCAGGGATTTGGTGTATAGATTGTGAAGTGGAGGGACACACCAAGGATAGTTGTCCTCATAGGTCCATACATTCATTATTGTTAGACTATGAGATATATCATTTGAATCATGATGCTAGCCACTGTCCTTTGCTACAACGCACGATAAGGAAGAATGTATCCTACTATTATAAAATTTTCCGGTCCACAACCCATGATACTGAAGATTGTAGATTGATTGGTTAGATCTTGATGCTATAGACATTGGGGTATGACAGACAAGTGTAACAAATAGTTCTAAAAACAAGAATGAGCACCAAGATCGGGATCAAAATCAACCATGCTATGACAGGAATGAAGGGAATTTTGAAGGAGGTCATGGCAGAGGCCGAGGATATCATGGTGGATTTAGAGGACAAGGCCATGGTGGTGGGAGAAGTGAGTTCCCTCACGAAACATGTTATACATGTAGATATCCTAATCACTATAAGAGAGAATGACCCCAAAATATTACATGTTCTTTTTACAAAAAGAACCACAACTATGAGGAGTGCCTGGACTTATATGAGCATCTGATTAAGCAACATAAACAAAAAAAAATAAAGGCACATGGATGGTTAGGATACAACGCACTTTGTGACAATCAATAGATACCCATGTTGGTAGTAGAGTCCAAAGAGTTACAAGAGAAGGTCATGACTTGTCTTTGAGGTGGCATGTGCTTAGGAAGCATTGCAGCAGAAACCCGACCATCATTAAATAAGAAGTTCTTCATGCATAGCACCCATATCCTACCTATCGGAAGGAGGTTTATCGAGGAAACCATGGAAGTTCTAAGGAATCTTGGGGTGAGATACTGATACTTAAAGGATAAAAAGAAAGCATTCGAGATGGTCCAAACTAATATAGATGACTTGAGGGAGGTGTGTAAAATACTACGACAGGAAAACATCATTCCACCTTTGTTAGGGAGTTGGTTAAAAGGAAACACTCCACGTGCAAGTCTTGAGATGGGACAGTAGATCCTGCATGCGAATCTTCCCCCTCATAAGCCTGGATTATGACAGGAAATCACTCTAAATGTTGTTGTGGATGGGTGGCTATTGAGTAATATACTAATTGATATAGGCGCATAAGTCAATTTAATTACCTTGGATGCATGGGTACAAATGGGAACCTATTTGGTGGCCTTTAATGTATTATTCATGGTTAGTCGAACTAAGGCCACTCTCATCAGAGTTTTAAAGGATGCGTCCATTACCATACAAGGAGCCAAGTTCACTGGAGACTTTGAAGTTTTAGCACTGGTAGAGTCAGATAGCTTCCCAACTCTATTGGGGCATCCTTGGTGCTATGCAAATAATGACGATCTTTAGTTCAACAAGGGCTATATTAGTTTTGAAAACAAAGAGGAAGGAGTTATTATCCCTTTGACAAATGGAAAATATTTTCCCTAGGTAGAGCCCTTAAGTGAAGAAGATCTGAATAGGATTTATGTATGCGTCATCCGAGACCCAGAGATGATTGAACCAACCAAAGAAGGACTAATTCAATGGGAGGATGCACAATCTATTATCAATACTACAAGTGTTGCTTGTGATAATTGGGCTCACAACACTTATGAGTTGGTAGGGCACGAAGTAAAGAGCATATTTCCTCGAGGCACAAAACTATGTTATGTCAGGAGGATAGGAAAAAAATGGTACCTTGTTACACAAGAGAAGGAGATCCTATGGTATTCCTGCGCGCCATGGAAGAACAATGGATAGACCCACTGGAAAGAAGAACTATGCTAGTATATACACTACGTGGGACAACAAACACCTTGGTGGGTGACCCACGTGGATAGTCTTTTTGGATGGAATGAAATTGGGATTTCTCTTACTACGAGGTTCTTTAGGAGAAATTGGGATCGGTACTTATCATGGTAAAATCCTATTTAGCACCACGTTCAGAAGTGTGAGAGACTCTAGATAGAAGGGCATGAAGCTTTACCACCTTCACTATGTGTGCACAAGTTTTATTCCACTTTACAAGGCTGCGTGTGTGCTTGGTATGTGTATGCAAAACTCCATAGAGAAACTAGAAGTTGGCAGAATTTAATTACAAGAATGACCCAGACATTTGAATTCTTCTCTACAAAGCCTTGAGTGGAAGAAGCATTGAAAGTCCTAAAGTGCTTAACTATGGGAGATAGTGCAAGGCTAAAGAATTCCTTTATGATTTATTAGGTAAAGAAGACTTGGGAGTGAATCTTGATGAAGAACTAGAGGCCGATGCAATAGTAATTCAACGTGTTTTCTTTGAGAAAGAGAAAGGAAAAATGGCCCATTTAGTGGATGACAAAGAAGTAGATAATCTGGATTAAACTTTTCAACAGGGAGGCATGAGGTATTAGACAGTACGGATAAGACCATGTGTGCCTATCATGAATCTATGAAGATAAAGTGGGTGAATATTTGAATAGATACTGAGCCTAACGAAGCCATAATTGGAGACTATTGGTCAGACTCTGAAGTGGAAAAAATCATAGAGTTACTAAAGGATTACTAAGACTTATTTCCTAGGGGGTACCATGAACTTAAAGGCATGCATGAATCATTAGGAGAGATGAAAATAAATCTTAAAGAGGGTGCATGCCTAGTAAGAAAGAGACCCTATAGGATGAACCCCAATTTGCGTGAAAAGGTCAAAGAAGAGATTGATAACATGTTGAAGTATGGGATTATCAAGCCCATTGATGAGTTAGAATGGGTTAGTCCAATGGTGATCAATATTAAGAAGGATGGATGGATTAGGATATGCGTGGACTACGGGAGCTGAATGGTGCATGTGTGGCTGATCCATTTCCCACTCCATTCAAAGTGAGGAAAAACTAGAAGGTGTTGCGGGGCCTGAAATCTATTTGTTTATAGATGGGTTCTATGGGTATCATCAAGTTTGAATTTCCCGGGAGGATAGGAAAAGATGACATATACTATTGAATGGGGTAGCTTCACCTATTGTCATGCATTTTGGTACGAAAAATGCGCATCTTTGTATTTTTGTGCATAGTTGTCCAAGCATTTAAGGAATTTATTCACAACTTCTTACAAGTATATTTAGATGATTGGACGATGTATGGATTAGTTAAGGATCACTTTGTGGAAATATGCGCTTAATGTTTGAAAGGTGTAGACAGTTGACTATCTCTTTAAACATCAAGAAGTGCATATTTTCTACACCATTTGGGATACTTTTAGGACACATAATCTGCAAGGAGGGTTTTTGGTTGATCCACCAAAGGTTGCAGTCATTATAGGCCTAAGGGAGCCTACCAGTCAAAGTGAGGTGCATGGATTTTTGGGTCATATAGGATATTACAGAAAGTTTATCAAAGGATATGCCAAATTTTCTGCACCATTATAAGAGTTACTGAAAGGGAAAGGTATGTTCATTTGGAGAGAGCAGCAATAGCGTACATTCGAGACATTGAAAGAGAAACTTAATACCGTGCCTATTTCTTGTGTTTTCCTTCATGGGAAAAACCATTTCATGTACATGTTGACACCTCTGGCATGGGCATTGGCACGGTGTTGGCTCAACCTGGAGAAGGTATTGTAGATCATCCTATCTGTTTTGCTAGTAGAAAGATAAATCCTGCAGAATAGAATTACAGAACTATAGAGCACAAAGCTTTGTCAATGATCTATGTGTTTCATAAATTACGCCAGTAATTACTAGCTACACCATTCATATTTTATACAGATCACATGGAATTTAATTATTTGATAAATAAACCTATTTTACAAGGGCGCATATGTCGATGGGTGATCTTATTTCAAGAATTTGATTTCAAAGTTATGCTACAACAAGGAAAAAGTAATTCTAGACTAGACCATCTATCAAGAATACAGTAAGAAGAAGAAGCATAGGCAATTGAGGATACCATGCCAGATGCACAGTTATACATGTTACAACGTGCACCATCAGAACTAGAGGACATTGTTGTCTTTCTACAAACATGGATGACACTAGAAGGAATGAAATCCTTGGAGAAGAAACAACTTGCTATACACGCCACACCTTATATGTTAATCAATGGTGACTTATACAAATTGGGTCGAGATGAGGTATTGTGTCATTGTGTATTGGAACATGAGTACATGGATATTATGGAAGAAGCTCATGGTGGTATTGTAGGTGGCCACTATGTCGGTGATGCCACAACGCGCAAGATTCTACTCGTTAGATTATGGTGGGAGACCCTATATAAATATTGTAAGGAATTTTGTAAGGCATGTGATCATTTTCAATGTCTTGGAAAACCAAGTCAATGAGATGAAATGCCTCTGAGACCTATTACTAGTGCATAACCATTTGAGAAATGGGCTATAGATTTTTGGGTCCTATTTCACCAGCTATGCACAGGTAATGGATCATGCTACATCATAACTTGCCTGCACAGAATATCTGATGAGGTGGGTAGAAGTAGCACCTTCAAAGGACCGTCAATGGCTACAACAACCCGATTTCTATGGGAAAATATTATTACAAGGTATGGATTTCCTTTGAGTTTGACTAGTGATAGGGGCACACATTTTCTTAATGAGACAATCAAAATTTTATTGGACATGAGTTCCTAATTACACACCATAAGACTACACCCTATCATCCTCAGCAAATGAAACTACTGAGGCTTTTAACAAAATTTTGAGCCAAACATTGACAAAAATCTATGATGTTGGGACGAAAGGATTGGGATGATAAAGTATACGTAGTACTTTGGGCATATCGGATAATATATAAGAGATTGAACAAAGCCACACCATTTCGATTAGTGTTTGGTGCGAAGCAGTTCTTTCTATAGAATTTATGTTACCTTCTTTACATATTGCACATCTTTGGAGGTCTAGCTAATGAGTAAGATTTATAAGAAGAGATTAAAAATATAATTAAGATGGATGAGTGATGAGCCATAAGGCGTTGGAGTCGAAGTAAGAAAAGGCCGGGCATAAAGCATGGCATGACAGAACACATCGGGGATAAAATCTTAAGATTGGACAAATGGTACTTTTCTACGACTCTAAGTTTTGCACCATCGAGGAAAACTTAAGGTACATTGGTTGGGGCCGTATGTTATCACTTACATCCTTGAAACATGTGCTTGTCAGTTAGAAGCACTTGATGGAACACGGCTACCCGATTACTTTAATGGGAGTAAGGTGAAAGCCCTACTTATAAATAAGTCTTCTTGGTGTTTGTAATAAGGTAGTATTGCCATTTAGATTAGGTTTTTAATTATGTATTTCCTTAATGTGTTTCCTTCTTTGTTGCTATGCTTTGTCAATTTAGTTATTGTTCTTATGTAATAAGCACGCTTGCACGCATGAAGCTAATTACTATATGAAGCATGAAAATGCGTAAAGGACTGTACATACTTTTAGTGTGGGGTGGTTGTTGATATCTAGGTACAAGATTGTGGGAATTGAAAGGTGAAAGGAATAAGCTGCTACGGGTGCTTTTCAAGTCAAAGGATTTCCTCTAAAAAGTGACCAAAGATGGAGATGAATGAAGGGATAGTATAACGTGAGGTAAGAAGAGGCCATAACAACTACCAGAAGAAGGTGCAGTGATGAGGTACTTAGGTGCAAGGAAGCGTGCTAAAGAGAAGTCTGTGACCAAAGGGTAGGAAGGCACGCTAGAAGGTTATAGCTGGGGTATGAAGATGTACCGTGCAGAAATAATGGAATTGGTCAATTAATGAGAGGATATTTGGTAGGTGAAGGAATAATAAATGCATCAAAAATTTGAAAATCTATATAAGGATGGGATGCGAGTTCATTTTTACCATTGCGATTGTATTTGAAAAGGAGCTAAGTGTGAAAAGCCGAGTGATCTAATTGAGGTGCAAAAGGTGTGTAGTCTAGTTATGACGAAGAGATCTATTTGTAGAAAGAGCTTGCATCACGATGGTGAAGGGTTTGAGTGAAGCAAGGTGATAGAGAGGAGTGATGGTACATAATTTCACCAAAGGGCACGCTAAATCGAGCTAGGGTTTGATTCATACATTGCAAAATTTAAGAGGTGAGTATTTACAAAGGATTACAAGGTAGAAATGACACCCAAGAAAGTAGTTATAGTAGGAGTGAAGGGAAAGAAGAAGGTGGTCATAGAAGAAGAGGAGATGGCTGCGAAAGTAATTTTTTACGAAATGCAATATCCAGAAGGGGTTATCATAGGATAGGAGTGGGATTCTCACATAAGGAGAAGTAAGGTGAGTGAGTACAACAACCGTACCACTAGAGAATAAGAAGGATCTTTATGCCTTGGTGAACACAAAGATGAATAAATGCACAGCGGAAGACATGTCGGTGTACGATGATGACGACGAGAAGCTCTTGAAGAAGATTGGATTTTACCAACTATACGAGCTCCCTTACTTTGGGAAATATGAGCCCTTGTACCAGTGGCTCATGAGTAGAGTGCACGAATATTTTTTCTACTTTGTCGGGATATAGAAGAAGAAAGCTGCGGGATAAGAACATTCTTTCATTCATTCAAATTCTTTCTATTCTTTGATTCATTTTGGATATAACCATTGTCGGGGTGAAAATGCACTTAGTGTGGGGTAATGTTGGTAAGAGAACACTTGACATAAATCACATAAGAAGTCTAAGTGGGAAAACATGTCATATTCAAAGGCGTGAACGGATAGGGAGAACATGCATGCGGATCGAAGTTCGATTTTGGGACTTAAATGTTTTCACTCGTGAAGGTCTATTTTAGAGATGGAGTGTAGAGCACAAAAGCGAGGAGAGATGTGCACACCATGCATTGGCTATTTTTGGAGGATTCGATATGAAGTGTTTTGCATGGACACAGGCTAGAGATATATTTATCACTGTTAGTTAACTACTAGTAGTCTATTGTTAGCACACTTGCATGTGTGGCTATTTTTGTAATGGCGTGTGGCTTAATAATAACATGCGACCTATTTTGGGATTAGATAAGCGGTGAAAGGAAAGTCCCCACCCTTATATATATGTAGTGAACTATGTAGTAGATACATGTATGATGATGAATATATAGAGAGATATATAGTGAGATTATGTTGCTAAATCATGACACGCACATACTACTGTTATTGTAATGAAGCTTCTATATACTTATTTAATATAATGGAGGATATTGGCTGAATCTGAGTGTATTCTTGTGTGTAATTAGATATTTCATGTACTTGATTCCATCATGATTATTGTTTAAAGTCTTCTCTCCCTTAGATATAAATATGGCATGCTCTGTAGAATGATGTGTAAGTAATGGAACTACATGTGCTAAGTCTTCATCATGATAACACTTGCAACAACAACCATAAAGAGGGACCTAGTACCTTTGCACACTTCAGCCGAGATCTCGGTCTAGGTGAGTTATGTGTCGGTGCGTCCATGGTGTATTCTTGGTAAATTCTAGGCTGCATCAAGTGATATGTGGGCCTAGAAATAAATGTCAAATATCATGGGGCTCTCTCCTAATTTATAAAATGTCGAGGCCATTCTAGAAATCTTGTATGTTCAAGAAGATAAACTCCCTCAACATCATCATAAGTTGGGAAACTTTTCCAAAACACCTATGCACTTTGTGAATATTTTGATACTCTTGATCTTAGCCAAAACAAGAAAGCTAAATTATCGGAGGCTCCATATCATTTCCAAGATGGTAATGCTATGTTAGATGAATCAACCATTAGTGTACAACTTGATGATGATCCCACACATGTAGTCATTCTTGGTGACTAAATCCCCATTTATGTGAACGTCACATAGAGGTCTTATGAAAACATAAAGAAGTATTCACATGGGGATATGTTGATATACGGAATCGACCCTAAAATTGTTTCTCATGACATCATTACCTATCCCAAAGATGCTATCGTTTGAAAAAGATAAGGAAGTTCCCACCCAAGATCAATGATTTGTGTCATAAATAAATCATCAAAATCTTAGATGCAAAATTCATTCATATGGTAGATTATTCTGAATGGGTGTCCAATATCATCCCGAGTTTGGAAGAAGGCTACCTTGGCCATTCATATTTACATTGACTTCATATATATTACGCTTACTTGTCCTAAGGATAGGTTCCCTTTACCCTTCATCGGCGTCATCGTCGATGCAATGATAAGGGTACAAGATGTTATCTCTTATGGATGAGTTCTCGGGATATAACCAAATTCATATTTCTCTTAAATATCAGCACAAGACTACCTTTACTACAGAATGGGGTACTTATTGTTATGTAAAAATATGCTTCAAACTCAAAAATTGCCGATCTGACATACTTTAGACACAAATATTACACATTAGACAATATTTAACCTAGTCTTTTACTACTATTTAGAAGGTTCTCAAGTGTGCAAAGTACTAATTAATACCACCTTTTGGCCACCTTTTTCTTATCTTTTATTTCGTCTTTCCGTGTATTTCCCGATACTTATCATCCCATTTCATGACCGTTATGACATTCTAGCCTAAAATTAGGGCACCCCTACCTATATTGGGGTGCCTCGGGGCACCCGGTCCCACTCTAGGCACCCCAATCTATGCACAACCTCTTCCACTTCTTTTTGGGTCACTTCTAGCTATTGGTCATCCTTATCTTCTTCTTAGTTAACCTTTTCGGGATTAATTATGAAATTAAGCTTGAGAGCCCTATAAATATAAAGTTATAAGACCATAATAAGGGTCCTAGGTCATTGCATCTTATCACTACTATCACCTCATCTAGGGATATATCCATTGCATCACTTGTATCCACATAGTGCCATAAATTCAAGCTAGGAGATCTGCATCACACACACTTTGCATTGGAGGGAGGGATTCCATTCTATTCCATGTACATATGCTACTTCTATTTCTATAACTACTATGTATCGCTACTTCACAAAGTGTGACTGACACGAGAGCACCTAGGGCACAACACACACACACACCAAAACTACATCAAGGTCCTTAATGTCATGCATCACGGTGAAGTGATAAGTACACTAGTTTGGTAACTGAGGTCAGTCGACCCATTCATATGCATATTTTATTTTTCTAGGGTTGGATACTTCTCCTTGCATCACAAATTAATATACATTACATTTGATGAATCCAAGCATGATGACAGAGTATTCAAAGACACTTAGCGACCATACCAAATTCAAATTCTAAGCATTTATGTTGTTATGAGCACCCGGTTTGTAGACTAAGGAACCCCGAGGTGCCTCAATACACTCCCAGGAACCTGTGTCATCTCGAAATCCTAGATATGCCCTTCACAGGGCTTCTAAGTTTTGTCTTCACTACCGAGTTCCAGTTCCAGATGTGCGACAACCTATGCCAATCTCCTATTATCAACTGATTCTATTCCTTACTCTTCTCTTACACATTAGGGTTTTATTTTATCTAGAATAGTTTATTTACATTTATCTCATACTACTTTAGTTCATTTACAATGTTTTAGTCCTCCTATTTAGATTAACACTAAAACCCTAAGTACCCCATTTAGGACATATTTTTGTTAATCATTTTGGTGAACTTGATCTCTCTCTTCTTTCCCCTCTTAGGGTTTTGAATATGCACTTTCCACCATGGGTAAGTGTCATAGAAAGTCCTCTTCTCCTAAGTCTTTAGTTACTTTGTAATTTGATAGCCATGGCCATGCTTTCACCAATACCCCCACTTGCTTCTTCTGGTTTTAACCCTTGTCCTTCATTTATTGACCTTCCATCTTCTAGGATGGATCCTTGGGCTATTGCGGATGTTGTTACCTCTTACTTATGCACTATTAATCCTACTACCTTAGCCCAACTCGTTTCCAAAGTCCAAGATCTTCCTCCTGATCCTATCGTTCTCTCTCCCACCTTGGGCATAACTAACTCTAACCCTACACCTCCTTCTCTACCCACAATCAAGTCTCCACCTTCACCAACTCCACCTACCTTAGTCCCTATTGTTTACATGGTTGATCTAGTCCCTTCCACTTCTATTGTTACTTTGACACCATCCACTAAACCCACCCCACACTACTCAATTTCTTTTCCTATTCCTCCCATGTCCCCTTTTCTATATGACATGCCATTCACAACAACTCTTTGCATGCTTAGTACTATTTCTTCCCCACCACCTATCACTACTACTACTATTGTGCCATACCAAGATTTCTCATCACCCCTCGATATCATTTTGTTATCACATCCATCCCCACCTCCTTAGTATGCCCATCATTCACTTGCACTCTCTTCATCAACAATTCCTATTGGGAGCACATACCACTTGACACCTCATGTCCTCCCACCATTTGTTCATATGACGTACTTCGTCGACTAGGGTTCCACCTTGATGACCTTTATACTCCTTTGAGCAATCCAAATTTGTATCATGGTTCTGTTATTCTCACTGTCGCTTATGGTTTGCATGTTTTTCACCTTGTGGTTCATCTTACATGCCATCCTACTACCTATCCACTTACACTAGGCTAGTCTTGGTTAGATTATATTGGGGGCACCCTTGATTCTGATCATATTGATATCACCTTCCCCATGCCATTCAACATTGCTAACATTTTTAGTAGTTATTTTTGCTTGCTATACACCCAACCTTACTTGCTTGGTATGCTCAGGGGATAGCCATTACCTACCTTTATTGATGAGAAGTATGCCATGGTCATGTAAATTTTACGCATTCATGGTTATCTAGATGACCTCCCACATACACTTTCCTATCATGTATCTCGAGTGGTCCAGTATGACTTTGACACTTCTATTGATGATCCCTCTGATGCTCTTGCCCCGCCACTAATTTCATGTGATCTAATTCCACTTACACCCTCTTCTATCTCCATCACCAAAATTTATGAATGTCACCCTAATCATCATCCATCTCCCATCCACTCTGCGACATTATACAATTACTTCAAACACAATGTCAGTCCATGGAGGCAACAATTGCATCTCTCTATGCTGAGATCACCTAGCTTAAAGATATCGCTAATCCACATACTCCCACTACTACTACAAATCTTGCACGATATTCATCCCTTTCCTCCTCCCCTACTACCCACGATATCCATACCATTACCTTCACCCCTTATTCTTCCTTCCATTGCTACACCAAAGGACATTATTAGCCACCTACTTTCTCATAAATTCATTTATCTACCATCTAATCACCACTCTTTTCCACCTCAACCAATCCACTATTGTGACCCATCGTTCTATAGCTACCACCACATTCAAGGATTCATCTTGTCTCTTTCCATACATTGAGCCATATTATTCAAGAACTCTAGTAATTCAAGTATCCTTTCGTTTGATACACACCCTTTTTATTCGTTACGCTCTGCTCACCCACCGGTTTGACCACATCGTAGGGGAAAACTTGCGCTACCCAAATCTCACCTCAACCATAACATTTCTTATAATCTTCACTTCCCTCATCCTCACTTTCCAATCTAGCTGCTTTTACATCCTCTACTCTTCCCCACATAACTACTACGAGGTTATCTCCATTACCTCCTATTCCTCTTCCACCTTCTTTCCACCTACTCCATCCCGTTAGTCCTATGCATCGGCATAGGCCTCCTACTCGGACCACTACAACATCTCACCACCCACAACCACCTCATTTTATCCCATGTCAATCATCATCCTCTTTACACCTAACATATCCTCGATCTCCCTCACCTACGTATTTTACTACACTCGACGTTCATCTTACATCCACCCCTCGTATGCATATCAAATTCATTATCCTACACAACACTTATCTCCTATACCACCATTATTAGAGCACCCTTCTACGCCATCCTCTTCCCACATATGGGTCGATGGAAATCTGTTTGTTGAACTTATTAGGTGATTCCTTTTTCCTAACTAGTTAAGGGGGCCTAGCCATTAGACACTCCCCCTCGTGCACTTTTGCATCGATACATCTTGCATCCATACCTTTTAATTTCTTCACATATCAATATATTTATCACATATTATCGCACCCTTGCTACCCAATGACGCACCCTAGTGCTTTGGTTCACACTGGATTGTTGAGGGATTACCATTACACAGAAACCCACATACTACACTACAAGACCTATAAATTTACATTCTACTATCCTACACCTATGCATCATATATCTTCATCACATTCCTCATCCATATACTACACTAGCTATCATTACATCTAAGGCTAGTTTTCTATTCCCTCTCTACATTCTACATTTACGATAGAGTACATTATATACGAGTCTATCTTTATATCTTTCCACTACACATTCCATTTTCTATCTAAGCTTATTACTACATACTACACTAATACAACCTAAAATTCACTAGATAACACCCTAAATGTGCTAGCACATCACTCATCCTAGACCGAGCACTCACGTGAAGAACATAAAGGTACCAGGTCCCTCTTTAGGGTTGCTATAGCAGAATGTTAACATGATGAAGACTTAAAGCATATAGATCCATAACTAATACATCATTATATAGTACATGAAAGATCTAGATCTAGAAAAGAATAGGTTTAAACAATAATCATGATAGAAATAAGAGCATGCACTACCCAATCACACAAAGAAATGACACTTAGGTTCAATTAATATCTTCCATCTCTTAATTATCACAATAACACAGAAGCTTCTTACAATACTGGAAATCCATATTGATGCGCGCATGGATCTGATATGGTAATCCAAAAAAATGCACACTATGTTATCTATCTTTCTATATCCATCATCTCTCGTACCGGGTAATTCACTACATATATATAGGGTGGAGACTTTCCTTCACCGATTATCTATTCCAAAAATAGGCCGCATGATATTAATAGCCACACACCATTTTTATACATATCCACACATACGAGTGTGCTATCTATAGACTACTGATAGTTAACTGAGGCGACAATCCTATTCTTAGATAGTCTTCATGCAAAAGTGCTCTAAATCCGATCCTCCAAAAATAGACAATGCATGGCACACACGTCTCTACATCGTTGGTGTGTTCTACATTATCTTCTAAAAATAGATCTTCATGCCCAAAAATGGCTAAGTCTGAATGCTAACTTGTCCTGTGCACACGGGTTCTTCTTGTCCCTTCGCACCCTTGAACCTGTCCTATTTTCCCACGTGGACTTCTTGTGTGAGTTCTATCAAGTGTTATATGATCAACATTACCCCACACTAATCTCATTGTCACCCGACAATGGGTATGTCCAAAAAAATGTCAAATAGAAAGAATAAAAAAGAATTTGAATGAATAAAGAATGATTTTATGTTGTAGCCTCATCTATCTCATCTTGAAGGATCAACTCTAGATACTCCTCTTTTATTTTGCCTCTAAGGCCTGCCACTCGGTGAGAGCCTTCTCTGCTTTCTCTAGAATTTCCACAATGATGGACTCAAGTTCATCCTTCACAATTTCCCCTTTTTCATTTTGTAAGACCAACATAATGTTGTACATTATAGTCATTCTTCCCTCTAGTACATCCATTTTCTATGCGATGAGTTTCCCAAGCTCATTTAATCTTTCCTTGTGTGGATCTTGTGTTCTTCATCAGGGCCTCGCGCTTTTTTTTACAATAGTTAACCTCTCTATGTGGCCCAAGGTATCATCCCTCATAGCCTTCTAGACTTCATTATCTTCTTCCAGAGTCTTTACCTTGATCAACACCTCTGGAGTTGTGCATATATTTAAGGCATGATCCACTTTTTTCAATTCTTCTTGCAATGCTTGCAACATTCCCTCATTGGATGCAATCTTCAACATCACGAAAGCCTTTTCTCATCCTGCCGCCTCTTGTGATGTATCCTTTGGCACTAGCATACATAGAGGTTCATCTTCAAGCACTAGGTCTACTAAGTTACTTACATAGTGTATCTTGAAGGAAATGTCTTGATACCTTTGGTTCTAGGTATGGCCTAACCTTCATAACAATATTACCAATTTCTCTCTGAAATTTGATAAATACAACATTTTTTCTTGCGCTAAGTCTCTTTCTTGTGTTATGTGTGCTATCTTTTCATTCTTTGTCTTCAGCTCTCGAGATTACTCTTATTGTTGAAAAATTTTCCATGTTTCTTCTTACAACTTTAGTAAAAACCTTCACCAATGCGTTGCTAACCTGCTCATCTGACATAACAGTAGGCTTTACTGTTATGTGCCTAGCTTGAGGTGCCTTCTTTAGCCATCTCGACAAGCATGATTCCTCACATACATCAAATTCAGGCTCATCCATGTGGGTGTGCATTGACCATGATATTTACTTTTGAGTGTGTATAATCACCATATCCTCATCCATTAGCTCCTAGTCGAATAAATTCTTCTATGCTCTATCATGCTCTAGAACAACACATCCAATGAGTGGTGCAATGTGTTCTCCACTCATTCTATTTTTCCTTGGCCCTTTTAGAACTTGAGCTTCAAGGTTAGGAGTCTGTGTAGTATCCTGGGTAGTCTCATGTGTGGTTTCAGATGTTTCCTTCTCTCCTTCTTCTTTGTCTTTCATCTCTTCATCTTTTGGCTCTTCTTCTTGCTCAAGTGGAGTAGGAGATCCTGACATTCTCTCCTCTGATCCTTTGACCTCTTCATCTAACTTCAACTTCCTTCTCCTTTTTGGCTTAGTGGACTCCTTGTGTAGAGAGAGACGAGGTGATCTCCTTACCATTTGTGGGGTTCCACCTTGAGTCCTTGTGCATTTAAATACTTTCTTGAACCTGTTCTCTCCTTGTTCTACCCCCGTATTGTCTTCTTCATCCTACCCCTATGGTGGAGTAGTGGCGTGCTGTGATTCCTTCCTATATGAAGGTTTCCTCCTTCTATGCTCCAAGCCACCACTATCTTCACGCTCTTCTTCTTCATCTTCTACATCAATGGTTTGTGGGCTTCGGCACTGGTATGTTCTCCATAGTATGTTGACCCTTCGGTGACCCTGAGAGTGTGAACTCATTCTCCACATACTTAATGTTTTCCATCTTGGGCTTTAACTGAAGGTACACTAATTCTGCCCCAAAATATTTGACAACTAGAATCATGGGATTTATGTTCAATGCTTCTAAAATGAGCCTCTCGATATACGTGCTTTGCCTTGGATGCACATATTTCTTTCTCATGGTGTGGTAGTCACAGTCTACCTTCTCTGCATTGAAGGCCGGGTGGTGTGTGTTTATGAATCATGGTGATATTTGAAAGTACCTTGCTATGAAGGCATAAGGTAATTTGCACCAAGGGCTCCAGGATCCATCTTTCATTGGGAAGTTCACGATGTAGAAATGTTGATATACAACAAACTAGATTTGTTTCCCTATTACCGAAGGTAGGTCTTTCAGGATGTGCCACTCTTCTTCAAAGGCCATGTGGAGCTTGTCATACCATTTCTTCACTCTTTGCTTGACATCATCTATCATGGACCCTTTACATAGGTACTTTTTGAACCTTTCATCTGGTGACTTATTCTCCATGGGGTATTCCCATATCTTCTCCTTTGGTCTGTCTGGTAATCCAATCTCCATGAATACCAGTGACAATAGAATATCTCCAAAGCTGATTTTTCCTCTCGTGCACGCTTCCTCGACTATTTGTTCTATAATGTAGCCTACAATATTGTAGAATACTCTTTCGACATCCGCTTCACAACATGTAGCCACATGGTGTTCACCTGTGACCACCTCCTTGGTCATTCAAATTTGTAACAAGATGTGTTACTACTTGTACAACCAAAAATTATTTAGTTTATCAATGTCCATACCGCACGGACCCTTCAAGTATCCCAACTCCTTCCTGGTTTTTAGAATCGTGACCTTATCTATTAGGTCAGTCTTTATATCCTCTCTTGTGGCCTTAAAACCTGTCACTAAGGAGATCAACACGGATGAGATTTTGACTCTGCATCCTGCAAAGTAGAAAATTTCCTCATATACTCTACTCATGAGCCATTGGTATAAAGGCTCATACTTCCCAAAATATGGAAGCTTATATAATTGGTAGAATCCAATTATTTTCAGAAGTTTCTCGCCTGCATCATCATAAAACCAGCATGTCATATGTCGTGCACTTGTTTGTCTTCGTGTTGAGCAGGGTATCGAGTTCCTTTTTGTTCTCTGTGGTCCTGTGGTTATACTCACTCACTTTTATTTTTCTTATATGTGAATCCCACTCCTGGACAACTATGACACCCTCTGGATATTGCATTTTTGAAAAATTAATTTCAGGTGCCATCTCTTCCTCCTCTACAACTACCTTCTTCTTCCCCTTTGTTCCCACTACAACTACTTTCTTGGGTGCCATTTTTACCTTATAATCCTTCTGTAGACACTTTCCTCTTCAACTGCAATACTTGACTCAAACCCTAGCTCGAGTTAGCATGCCCTAGGTGAAATCACGTGCCCTAGCTCCTCTTTGTTGTCCTACTTCACTCAAACCCTTCACCACTAGGGACGTAAGATTCTTCTACACATATATCTACTTATCACGTCTAGTTTCACACCCTTCGCACCTCAAATCGATTACTCGGCTCTTCGTACTTAGATTTTCTCAAATACTCTTAATCACAATAGTAAAAATGAACTCGCATCCTATCCTTATATAGATTTTCAAATTTTGATGCATTTATTACTTCTCCACCTACCAAATATCCTCTCATTTATTGACCAATTTTTTTCTTTCCATGTGGTACATATTCACGCCCTAGCTATAACCTTTTAGCATGCCTTCCTACCCTCTGGTCATAAACTTCTCTTTAGCACATGCCCATGCACCTAAGTACCTCATCACTGTACCTTATCTTGGTAGTTATCACGGCCTTTGCTTACCTCGCGTTATACCGTTCCTTCATTTATCCCCATCCTTGGTCACTTTTGAGAAGCAATCTTTTTACTTTGACACACACCCGTAGTAGGTTATTCCTTTCCACCTTTCAGTTCCAGCAGTCCTATACCTTGATATCAATAACCAAACCCCACAATAAAAGTATGTGCATGATGCACATCAACATGCTTCATATATTGAGTTAGCTTCATGCGCGCAAGCACACTTATTACACAAGAACAAAAACTAAAGTGATAAAACATAGTGACAATAAAGGAAATACAAAATGGAAACCTAATCTAATTGGTAATACTACCTTATTATAAATACCAAGAAGACTTATTTATAGTAGGGTATAAGCCTACTCTCATTAAAGTAACCAGGTAGCCATGTTCCATCTAGTGCTTCTAACTAGCAAGCACCTGTTTCAAGGATGTAAGTAATAACATACGGCCCTAACCAATGTACCTTAAGTTTTCCTAGATGGTGCAAGAACTTAGAGTCATAAAGAAGTACCATTTGTCCAATCTCAAACTTCTTATCCCTTATGTTTATGTCATGCCATGCTTTTTGCTTGGCCTTTTCCTACTTCTGAATCCACCGTGTTATGGCTCGTCACCCATCCAATTGAATCATCTTCTCAATATGCTCTTCTAAAGCCTGCTCATCAGCTAGACCTCCAACATGCACAATGCGTAAATAAGGTAACATAAATTCTATAGGGAGAAGACTCTGCACCAAACACCAACCCGAAATAGTATGGCTTTGTTCAATCTCTTATAAGTTGTTCTATATGCACAAAGAACAACTGACACTTTATCATCCCAATCCTTTCTTCCAACATCACAATTTTTTGTCAATGTATGGCTCAAAATCTTGTTGAAAGCCTCAGCAATTCCATTTTCCGAGGATGATAGGGTGTAGTCTTATGATGTACAACCATAAACTCATCTAATAGGATCTGATTGTCTCATTCAAAAGTATGTACCCTTATCACTTGTCAAGCTTAAAGAACATCCATATCTTGTAAGAACATTCTCCCATAGAAACCTAGCTATTGTAGAACTGTCATGACAATCCTTCGTAGGTGAGGATTCTACCTACATTGTGAGATAATCTGTACAAGTAATGATATAGTGCGACCCAATCCTACGCATAGTTGGCGAAATAGGTCCTACAAAATCGATGGCCCATTTTTCAAATGGTTGGCACTAGTAATAGGTCTCAAAGGCATCTCATCTCTTTGCCCTAGTTTACCTAGACGCTAACAATGGTCACACGCTTTGCAATACGCTTTACAATATTTATACAGTGTCTCCCACCATAATCCAACAAGTAGGATCTTTTGGGTAGTTACATCACCTACATAGTGGCCTCCTACAATACCACCATGTGCCTCCTCCATTATATCCTTGCGCTCATGCTCTAATACACAACGGCATAATACTTCATCTCTACCTAACTTGTATAGGTCACCACTGATTAACATAAACGTATAACAAGATGTTTCTTTTCTAATGCCTTCATTCCTTCTGGTGCCACACCAGTCCATAGAAAGACAACAATGTCTTCTAATTCTGATGGCACATGATGTAACCTATATAAATGTACATCTGGCATTGTTTTTCAATTGTTTGTGCTTCTTCTCCTAAGTGAATTTTAGACAAGTGGTCTGGTCTAGAGTTACTTTTCCTGGCTTCACCACAACTGTGAAGTCAAACTCTTGAAATAGGAGTACCCATCTGCATATGTGCCCTTGTAAGATGGGTTTGTTCACCAAATACTTCAATGCCATGTGATCTGTATAAAACACAAATGGTGTTGCTAATAAGTACTATCAAAACTTGTGCAATGCATAGATCATTGACAAAGCTTCACGCTCTGTAGTTGTATAATTCTATTCAAGCAAGAGTCATCTTCCTAATAGCAAAGAAAAATGGATGATCTACAATACCTTCGGTAGGTTGAGCTAACACAACGCCAATGGCCATGCCAGAGGCATCCACATGCACATGAAATGATTTATCCCATGAGGTAAAGAGTAGAATGGGCACAATAGTAAGTTTTTCCTTTAATATCTCAAATGTGCGCTGTTACAGTTCTCCCCAATAAAATGTACCTTTTCACGTAAAACTAGTGAAGGGTTGAGAAGCTTGCTCGAGAATTTTTTTTGGGCCTTAAAACGTGCCCGATATATCGGGAAACGTCATTTTCTCATATGGGCAGGTTTTTTAACCCATAGGTTTATGGGATAGTTTTGGCCCATGGTTTTGTAAATTTGCTTAAGTAGTTGTCTATTTATATGGTTTTATGCATATGGTATATATAATGTAACATTGCAGATGTGTTTTGAATTCAGTGTGAATTCTCAGAGAGTTTGTTAAGCATAGCTCCAAATGGATATGGGTATTATATTGAGAGAGTGGTGGCTTGTAATAAAATCTGAGCAAGTGATTCTTGGTGGACATAGCCCAAATTGGGTGAACCACGTTAAATATTGTCTCTTTGTGTTGTGTTATTTTATTCATGCACTTTTATTTAGATCTGTAATATTTTTTGCATATTAGTTTCTATTGTTGCGATTTTGTGAGGGATTATTCCACATATTTTATCCCTTATTTCCTAACAATTGGTATCAGAGCCTGGTTTGGTTTGCTAAAGTGTTGAATTGTAGGGAAAGTTTTATCTTGAGTGGGAGCTATGGCAGATGATGGAAGATCTAGGGTTGATAAATTCAACGGGTAGAATTTAGTCTTTGGAAGATGTAGATGGAAGATTACCTTTATTAGAAGGATCTTTATATTCCACTATCTGAGAAGGTGAACAAACCCTCGAGCATGATAGATGTGGAATGGGATTTGCTGGATAGGAAGGCACTTGGGACAATCTGATGTGTCTTGCATCTTCGGTATTATTTAATGTTTCAAAGGAAAAGACTACAAAAGAACTGATGGATGCATTAGGGAAGTTGTATGAAAAACCCTCTACCTCTAATAAGATATTTTTAATGAAAAATTTGTTTAATATGAAGATGTATAAGAATGGTTCAGTAGCAGATCATCTAAATGATTTTAATATGGTTGTAAATATGCTAGCTTTGGTTACAATAGAATTTGATGAAGAAGTTAGGGCTTTATTAGTTTATGTGTTCTTTACCTAAGAGTTGGAATAGCCTAGTAATGGCGGTAAGCAACTCGGTTCCAACTAACTCAAAGTTGAAGTTTGAGGATGTTGTAGGGGTGATTCTAAGTGAGGAAATGCAAAGAAAAAGCTCTAGTGAATCTTCTACTTCAGGGAATGCTTTGACAATGGAAACTAGAGGGAGATAGAAGAATAGAGGAAGCCGTGGAAAATCAAAGGATCGAGCAAGGTCAAAATCTACAAAAGCAAGATAGTATGCTGGCATTGTGGAAAGTTTGGGCATGCAAAGAAGGACTGTTGGGAGCTTGGGACAAGAAGAAACAATAGGAAGAAACAAAGGAGGACAAATGTGGCAACGGGTAATGTATGTCATGATGCTTTGATTCTTTTTTTGCATAATATTACTAAATCTTGGGTTTTAGATTGGGGCTTCTTTCCATGCTACTCCACATAGGCATTATTTTGTTGATTATGTTCAAGGAGATTTTGGGCATGTTTTTCTTGGTGATGATGAGCCTTGCAACATAGTTGGAAAAGGTTCTATTCAGGTTAAGATGTAGAATGGGAATACTTGGCTATTAAAGGATGTCAGACATGTGCCTACATTAAGATGAAATTTGATATCGGCAGGGTAGTTGGGAAGTGATGGTTATATTGTGATATTTATAATGGAACTCTTGGAAGGTTACCAAGGGTGCTCTTATGGTGGCAAGAGGTAAGAAGGTTGGAACCTTGTATTTAACCACTTATAGCACTAATGTTTGTAATCTTGTGGCTTCATAAGTAGATACAACATTGTGGCACTATAGGCTTGGTCATATGAGCCATAAGGGCATGGAGATCATAAAGAAGGATTTTCCTGGATATAGAAACAAGTTTGGAGTTTTGTGAGGACTGTGCATATATGGGAAACAAAAGTGAGTAAGGTTTCTCAAGGTTAGACCTACAAAGAAAGAGAGTAAGTTAGAGCTAGTGCATTCGATGTATGGGGGCGTCACTCTGTATCATCTCTTGGGGTTCAAGTTATTATGTTATTTTATTGATGATGCAACAAGGAAAGTTTGGGTTTATTGTATTAGAAACAAATCTGATGTATTTGACACTTTTTTAAATGGAAAGCCTTGGTAGAGAATGAAACAAGTCTTAAGCTAAAATGTCTCAGGTCAGATAATGGAGGGGAGTATTACAATAATGAATTTGATGATTATTGTTCTAAGAATGGAATCCATAGGTAAAAGATGGTTCTAGGAACTCCACAGCAGTAGAATGGGGTGTTAGAAAGGATGAACAAAACAATAATGGAACATGCTAGGAGCATGAGGTTACATGCAGGACTGCCTCTTTATTTTTGGGTAGAAGCGGTGAGCACAATTGTGTACTTGATAAATAGAGGACCCTCAAGTGCCTTGGATGGAGGCATACCTGAGGAGGCTTGGTATGGTAAGAAAGTTGATTATTCATTTCTTAGAGTCTTTAGATGTGAGGTGTTTGTCCATATAGACAAGGATGATAGGACCAAACTAGAGGCTAAATCAAAAAATGTACTTTCATTGGTTATGGTGGTGATGACTTTGGATATAAATGTTGGAGTATTAAGGAAAAGAAAATCATTCGATCTAGGGATGTGGTCTTTAATGAGAAAGTCATGTATAAGTAGCAGTTGTAAGAAAACAAGGAAGAATCCAAGAAAGAATATGCAATAGTAGAGGATCTTTCGGATGGGAAAGTGACACATGAATCAATTCAGAACCTCCTCAACAGGAACCCCAAACTCCTATATTGAGGAGGTCTTCTAGGGTAAGAAGAGAACTTGAACATTTTTCTCCTTCTCTTTATTATTTATTACTCACTGATAGTGGAGAGCCAAAGAGCTTTGATGAAGCAAATGGTAGATTCCAGGAAGAAGTGGGAGCAAGCCATGGATGAGGAGCATCAGGCTCTCATGGAGAACTAGACATGGGATTTGGTGAAGCTACCCGAAGGAAAAAGAGCATTACAAAACAAGTGGGTGTTTAGATTCAAAGAGGAAGAAGGAGGAAAGAAAATATACAAGGCCCGGTTGGTGGTCAAGGGGTTTGCACAGAAAAAAGGTATAGATTTTGATGAGATTTTTTCTCTCTGTAGTAAAAATGACTTCTATTAGAACTATTCTTGGAATAGTTGCAGTAGAAGACTTGCACTTAGAGCAACTTGATGTAAAGACTACATTTCTCCATGGTGATTTAGAGGAGGAACTATATATGCAACAACCAGAGGGCTATGAGGTCAAAGGTAAAGAGGAGATGGTGTGAAAACTGAAGAAGAGCTTGTATGGCTTGAAACAAGCTCCACGTCAATGGTATAAGAAATTTTATAGCTTCATGATGGAGCAAGGTTATATTAGATGTCATTCTAACCATTGTGTGTATACAAAGAAATTTGAGGATGGCAATTATATTATCCTTTGTCTGTATGTGGATGACATGTTGGTTGTAGGTAAAAACATGCAGAAATAAAAGTACTCAAGAAGTAACTAAGTGAATCCTTTGCTATGAAGGATTTGGGGAAGCCAAAAAATCCTTGGTATGAGGATATCTCGGGATAGGAAGGAACAAAAGATAACTTTATCTCAGGAAGAGTACATTAAGAAGGTCTTGGAGAGGTTTAATATGCAGGATGCTAAACCGGTTGGGACTCCTTTGGTAGGCCATTTCAAGTTATCAAAGGAACAGTGTCCCAAGACAGATCAGAGAGAAACCAGATGTCCAAGGTACCTTACTCATCAGCGGTTGGTAGTTTGATGTATGCCATGGTGTGCACTAGGCTTGATATTTCCCATGCAGTGGGAGTGGTGAGTAGATTTATGAGTGATCAGGTAGAGATCACTGGCAGGTAGTAAAGTGGATCCTTCGGTATTTGAGAGGGACCATGGGGATAGTTTTTGTGCTACAGTGGATCAAACACCACTTTGTGTGGTTATGTAGATTCAAATATGGCTGGAGATGTAGATAGGAGGAGCACAACAGGTTATGTTTACATTGTAGGTGGGACAACAGTAAGATGATTTCATGACTACATAAGTTGGTGGCTTTGTCAACCACGGAGGCTGAGTATGTTACTGCCATAAAGGAAAGCAAGGAAATGATTTAGTTACAACAATTACTTGAGGAGTTGGGGCATAAGTAGGAGGAAGGAAAGTTGCATAGTGATAGTCAGAGTGCTATACACCTAGCTAAGAACTCTACTTTCCACTCTAGGATGAAGCATATATAGTTAAGGTACCATTTCATCAGGAAAACTTTGGAGGAAGAGAAGTTGAAGCTAGAGAAGATTCATACCAGTTAGAATCCTGCAGACATGATGACCAAGGTGGTCACAAGGGAAAAATTGAAGTTGTGTTCAGCTTTGGTTGGTCTTCACAAAAACTAGTAAAGGGTTGAGAAGCTTTCTCAGAGGAAAACTAGTCTCTAAGTGGGAGATTGTTAGGTTGTTGAGCCTATTTTCATGTGAGAAAGTGTTGAAGACTTTACACTAAGAGTATTGTACACGCTTTCCATAGTTACTCTTTGGGTTTGGGTTTGGGGCCGGGCCCCAAGTGGGGGGTCTGTGGGTGAATTTTTTTTTGGGCCTTAAAACATGCCCGATATATCGGGAAACATGATTTTATCATATGGGTGGGTTTTTTGACCCATAGGTTTATGGGACGGTTTTGGCCCATGGTTTTGATACCCATGGTTTTGTAAAACGCTTAAGTAGTTGTCTATTTATATGGTTTTGTGCATATGGTAGATATAATGTAACATTGCAGATGTGTTTTGAATTCGGATGTGAATTATGTAGAGTTTGTTGAGCATAGCTCCAAATAGATCTGGGTATTGTATTGAGAGAGTAGTGTCTTGTAATAAAATCTGAGCAAGTGATTCTTTTTAGACGTAACCCAAATTGGGTGAACCACGTTAAATAATGTCTCTTTATGTTGTGTTATTTTATTTTGCACTTTTATTTAAGATCTGTAATATTTTCTACATATTAGTTTCTACTGTTGCGATTCTGTGAGGGATTATTCCACATATTTTATCCCTTATTTCCTAACAGTTTATCCCATGGAAAGCACATAATGGGTACATGTAGTAATTTTTGCCTTTAATATCTCAAACGAGCATTCTGCGATTCTCCCCAATAAAATGTACCTTTTCCTTTTAGTAATTCTTCCAAGGGTGCAACAAATTTGGCATACCCTTTGATGAACTTCCGATAATATCTTGTGTGACCCAAAAATCCACGCACCTCACTTTGATTGGTAGGCACTTCTAGGCCTAGAATGACTGCAACCTTAGCTGGATCAACCAACAAACCTTCCTTGTAAATTATATGTCATAAAAGTATTCCAAAAGGTATAGAAAATATGCTATTCTTGATGTTCAAAGAGATACTCAATTGTCTCGCATCATTCAAACATTCAACGCAGATTGTCACAATGATATTTCATAAGCCCATACACTGTCCAATCATCTAGATAAACCTATAAGAAGTGAATAAAATATTTGAATGCATGAACAACTATCTGTGAGAATACAACAAGAGCATTTTTCAGTCCAAAAGGCATCATAATATAGGTAGAAATGCCCCATCCAGTAGTAAAAGTTTTCTTTTCTTGATCCTCCTGAGAAATCCTAACCTAATGATACTCGGAAAACCCATTTGTGAATGAATATATTTCACACCTTGCCACTCCTTCCAGTATTTCCTCAGTGAATGGTGTAGGAAAAGGGTCTGTGACACATGCAACATTCAACTCCCTATAATCTACACAGATTCAAATCCTACCATCCTTCTTGATACTTATCACCATAGGACTAACCCATTCTGACTCATCCAAGGGTCAAATAATCCCAGATTTCAGCATCTTATCAATCTCTTCCTTCACCTTTTCATGTAAATTGGGATTCATTCTATAAGGTCACTTTCTAACTAGGCGTGCACCATCCTTAAGCTTTATCTTCATTTCCCCAAGTGATTCATGCATACCTTTAAGTTCATGATACCCTCAAGGGAATAAGTCCTGATAATCCTGAGTAACTCAATGATCTTTGCCACTTCGATTCTGACCAATAGTCTCCAATTATGACCTCCTTTGGCTCAGCCTCCGAACCTATATTCACCTTCTTTGTCTTCATGGGTTCATGATAGGCATGTGTATCCTTGTCTGCATTGTCTAAGACCTCGCACCCCTTGTGAATGTTCAATATCTAGGTTCTCAACTTCCTCATCATCCACTATGTAAACCATCTTTCCTTTCTCTTTCTCAAGGCAAGCACGTTCAAGTAGTATGGAGTCCATTTCTTCTTCCTTTTCAAAACGTGCTCGGACTCTGTCTCACCAAATATTTCCTAAATAAGCTCTTCTACCTTTGCACTATCTCCTATAGTTAAGTGCTTGACAAATTTTAATGCTTCTTCTACTGGAGGTTTAGTTGAGAAGTAGTCAAAGTTCTGGATCATTCATGTAGTCAAATTCTACCAATTCCTAGTCTCTTGATATAGTTCTGCATATACATACCAAGTGCATGCACATCTTTTTAGAGTATAATACAATCTATGCACCTAGAGTGAAGGTGGTAATGCTTCATGTCCTGCTATCCACAGTCTCTCACACTGCTAAATGTGATGATTAACAAGTTGATCACCATTATAATTGTAGATCACCGTAGGTACATTCCTCATTAAAAACTCCGGTAGATAGGCGGTTCCAATATCCCCCATTCTATAATATTATCTTTTTGGACTACCCACCAAAGACGCACTATCCCGCACAAGGTATACACTAACATATATCTTATCTTAATTTTATCTATCCACTGTGCTTCCATAGATTTCAAAAATACAGGAAGATCTTCTGCCCTAGTATACCAAGGTACTGTGCCACCTATCTCTGTTGAATAGAATGAATTCCATTCCTATCCGTAACCATGTTTTTTACCTCACACCCTACTAGTTCATATGTACCATGAACCCAATTATCACAAGAAATACTCGTAGTATCACTAATAGAATGATAATATTCTCATTATAGGATGCCTTCCTTTGATCGCTCACTTGAACTTTGGGTCTTGAATAACGCATACATAGATTCTATTTAAGTCCTCCTCATTGTTCTCAAAGTTGATATACCCCTTATTTAATCTCAATTCAACATTATTCGCATAACACTAAGGGTGTCCAAGCAAGGCTAGAAAACTGTCTACTTCCACAAGTGCTAATACCTCAAAATCCCAGTGAACTTGGCCCCTTGTATGGTTATAGATGCATCCTTCAAAACTCCTATGGGAGTGGCCTTAGTCCAGTTTTCCATAAACAACACATTAGATGATGGCTGCAATGGAGGCCTCCCCATTTGTACCCATGCATCTAATGTAAGCACATTCACTTCCACACTTGTATCAATCAATATGTTTCTCAACAACCATCCATCCACAACAACATTTAGAGTAATTTCCTTGTCATAGTCAATGCTATCAAGGGAAGATTTGCATGTAGGATTTTCCATTCATTCTCAGTGCTTGTGCATGGGGTATTCCCCTTCAACCAATTTCCTAGAAATGGAATAATATTCTCCTGGTGTAGCATTTTACAAACCTCTCTGATGTCATCAATATTAGAGGGACGTTTCTTCTTTCTTTCTTTGCTCCATCTTCCTTGACTGCTCCTTTAAACATTGTATCTCACCTTGAAGATTCTTGAGGACCTCCATGGTCTCTTGATAGACTTCCTTCTGATGAGTAGGATCTAGGTACCTTGCATGCAAAACCTCCTCCTTGGTGATCATAGGCTTCTGGTGCAATGCCTCGCTTGAGAAGCGCGCTTACTTCATATCTTGTAGTAATATTTTCTATTAATGCCTCGGGTTTGGGTGTTATCTTGGGCATCCATTGATCTTCTACCACGCACCGGATTCTAACCATCCCGATGCCTTTGTTTTTCGGCTTATGTTTCTTACTCGGATGCTCATATAAGTCCGGGAACTCTTCATCGCTATGGTTATTTTCATAGAAAGAACATACAATATTATGGGGAAATTCGGGCCTATAGTGGTCGCAGATCCACATGTATAACATGCTCTACAAGGGAACTCACCTCTTCCTCCACCGCAGACCTCATCCTCCATATCCACCTGCAATATCCACATCCTCTTCCATGACCTCCTTCAAAACAACGCTCATTCTGTCATAGCACATTTGATTATGATCCCAATCCAAGTGCTCATTCTTACCCTTAAAATTATCTGTTATGCTTTCTTGTTGTACCCCAATGTCTATATCATCCTAGATTTGACCAATCAATGAATATCTTCAAAGCATCATGGGTCGTGGATGGAAAATTTTGGTAATAAGATACATTCTTCCTTATTGTGTGTTGTAATAAAGGATAATGACTAGCATTATGATTCAAATGAAAAATCTCACAGTCCAACAATAATGAGCATATAGATCTGCAAGGAAAATATCCTTGGTGTGACCTTCCACTTCACAATTTGTACACCAAATCCCTGAGCGTGTTTCATGGGATGAATTTGATGATAGCTTCTCTAATTGTTTGGTCATAGCTGCAATTTGTGCCTCTAACAATGGACTAACACTAGTGCCAATGCTCCCAACTACCTTAGCATGCAAATCTACTTCAAGTGCTTCACATGGATCAGTGTATGTCTTATGTGATAATGCCCTTCTAAATGGTGTAATAAATCCACCAATGAACCATTGTGCATGTTGGCTTGCGTGAATATCATAAGAAAGCTTAGATAGGAGTGTTTTAAAATGGGCATCATACTCATGTAAACTCTTAGTAGTTCCTTGTTTGATATCCTTGAGCATGCTTATACTCTTCTACTCAAACTATGGGATATAAAACTCTTTCAAGAAATCATCATTCACCACTGCATAATCCACGCAATTTTGATTAGGATCAAACTTCCTATACCAGTTGTGTGCACGTCCTTGTAATGTAGTAGCAAATTGATTTGACTTGCGCTCGAAGTTGTGATTCACGCACCAAAATATTTCACACATGTGCAAATGCTTAACAAGATAATCAATTCCTCTATACTCCGGAAGATGAAGAGACATCTCCATATAAATATTCTGGGGTTGGTGCGGACCTTACCCACTTGATCCAGAACCTCCTGTGTTTCCCCTGCTGCTAGAACTACCAGATCCACCAGAACTAGAACCACCTATACCTCCTGATTCTCCACCTATAGCTGGAATAAGACCTATAGATGTACTCCCCTGTGCTTTAACAATAGTACTATACTGAATCCCTATAGTTTGTGTGTACTTCTAGAGGTGAATCCAACATTTTGTATGCTTACATTTCACGTGTAGATGATGCATCTAAAAATGTTCCTCCAAATAACATTGAAGTCATTTGTCCTACCATTGATGTACTTTCTCTCTAACTTACTTCGGTTCTCCTATTTCCCAAATTCACTTGTTGATCAATTTTCGTACTAGATATTGTAAAACGAAGCGCAAGGGCTAGGTCACCAGGTGGATTAAGATGCACACCCATAGCCTAGGTAGTCTCTGCTAGCGTACTTTTGTGTGAGGCCAAGGGGGGATACCTATCATGCTTTCCAAGATGGAGGAGTTCCTGATGCTCTGGCTCCACGTCTTCTATGTGAGCTTCAAATCCTTCATGAGCCATCTCTCTCCTCAACTCCATAATTTTTTGCAATGGTACGCTACTTCTCTATCTCCTCTTGCATGCCTCATTATACTTAAGTTGCCTCTCCTCTATCCGCCTTGCTGCCGCTAGGTCACCATCTTTCACCAAACCCGTATCTACCCTCGTGTGTGGTGAGGTTTAGTTAGCCATCGGTTTACTCTCCAAGTTCAAAGTTACCATCAAGATCTTGATTGATAGTGGAATACTTTGCATTTATGTTCCTCTAGGATACCACAAAAATTGGAATTCAGCTACCTTTGGGCAAGAGTACATCAAAATTGAATATTCTAGAATATAACTATTTAGAACACCATGAAACCATGTATCCACAATGCAAGTCCAGATAAAATCAACATCATAAAGGGCCTGAAATTCTTCTTGTGTCCAAACAAGTGCACGATATCTCCAATTCCACTTAGATGCATAAGCAATCAGCCACTCATATAATTCTCTATGCAGATGGTGAAAAGATCTCATACAAATTGGAATTATCTTTCGGTTAATTTTCGTATTACTGAATCTTTGGAAAACCAAGTGCAAGGACTAGGTCACTGGGTGGATTAAGATACGTGCCCTGCGGTCAGGTAGTCTCTTCGGCGCATTTTTGTGTGAGGCCGAGGGGGGATCTCTGTCATGTTTTCCAAGATGGGGAGTTCTTGATGCTCTGGCTCCACGTCTTCTATGTGAGCTATAAATCCTTCACGATCCATATCTCTCCTCAACACCATACTTTCTACAACGTAACACTACTTCTCTATCTCCCTCTCACGTGCCTCATTAAACTTAAGCTGCCTTTCCTCTCTCTTCCTCTCTGCCACTAGGTCTTCCATATTTCACAAAACTTGTTCCTTCCCTCGTGCATGGTGAAGTTTAGTTAGCCATCGGTTTACTCTCTAGGTTCAAAGTTACCATCAAGATCTTGATCGCCAGTGGGATACCTTGCAAATATACTCCTCTTGACACCGCAAAAGCTGGAATTCGATTACTTATGGGTAAGAGTACGTCGAAATTGAATATTCCAGAATATAAATATTTAAAACACCATGAAACCACGTATCCACAATGCGAGTCTAGATCAGATCAACATCATAAAGATCCTGAAATTATTCCTGTGTCGAGACAAGTGCACGATACCTCCAATTCCACTTAGATGCATAAGAAATCAGCCACTCGTATAATTTTACTAGGAAGATGGCAAAAAATCTCTCATATAAATTGTCATACAAGTTCTGCTCCACCCATACGCATGCGTTAAACTTAGATCCAAAGTGCTAAACTACTCGTGCATATTATTCCTCGAGATCATGTATCCACTCCTCAAAACTTGCTAGAGTTAACCGGCACATCTTTATCACGAACCATCCCGAAAACAACTAAAAAGAGGTCCCAAACAATAGAACCAACGATGCAACCTAGAATCCACCGGATAACATGCCCTAAATGCATTGACACATCACTTAGCCTAGACCGAGCACTCACTCAAAGCACACAAAGGTACCAGGTCTCTCTTTAGGGTTGTTGTAGCGAGAATGTTAACATGATGAAGATTTAAAGCATATAGATCTATAACTAATACATCATTATACAAAGGTGCATGGCATATCTAGATCTAGAAAAGAATAGGTTTAAACAATAATCATGATAGAGATAAGAGCATGCACTACCTAATCACACACAAGAATGACACCTAGGTTCGGTCAATATCTTCCATCTCTTAATTATCACAATAACACAATCTTCTTACAATACTGGTAATCTATGCCAATGCATGCATGGATCTGATATGGTAATCCAAAAACATGCACACTATGTTATCTATCTTTCTATATCCAAAGCATCTCCCTATTAGCTAATTCGCTACATATATACGGGGTGGGAATTTCCCTTCACCACTTATCTATTCCAAAAATAGGCCGCATGCTATTAATAGCCATGCACCATTTTCATGCATAGCCACACATGCAAGTGTGCTATCTATAGACTACTGATAGTTAACTGAGGTGACAATCCTATTCTTAGATTGTCTCCATGCAAAAGGGATCTGAATCGATCCTCCAGAAATAGACAATGCGTGGTGCACACGTCTATGCATCATTGGTGTGTTATGTACACTATCTTCTAAAAATAGATCTTCATGCCCAAAAATAGCTAAGTCTTGAATGTTGAATTGTCCTATGCGTGTGGGTTATTCCTATCCCTTCACGCCCTTGAACCTGGCCTATTTTCCCATGTGGACTTCTTGTGTGAGTTTTGTCAAGTGTTATCTCGATCAACACACACCTACACTGCGTCCATACACCCCATACATACCTCATCTAATAATCATTTATACATCATCTATATCATACACGCTACACTAGATTCCATTACACTTGGGTCTAGTTCCATCTATCATCATTCCATCTGCCATTTCTATACATTGATATCATTACATTGGGTCTAGTTTTATTTATTATCATTACACATTCTACTTCTATCTACACATTTATTATTACACAATCTACATTACATGACCTACACTACACATTCTAATACCTTGGTCATCTACATCTGACGTTTTTCTATGTGATGCACTCACCACTCTATGATTCTCTTTAGTTACTCGGTCCATACTCGACTACCAAGGGTTTATAAAATGGACCTTACTTACATGCAACATACCATCATACCACATTCATCGAACTAGTGACCTAGGCTCTAAGCTATATATATCGTCACCCATACTCATCCATCACATATCATGGTGGTCTACACCTTAGGTTAAATCACCACTCTCCTCATCCATTCTACGTTATCCTCTTACATCCTATCATCACATATTCTATTACCCTATTCTTAGTCATCCTATTACATCCCCTACTCATCCATTAGTGGTATATGCTTTAGGCTAAATCACCACCGCATTCTTATTCATCACATAGTGGTCTACGCTTAGTGCTAAAATCACCACCTTCCGTTATCCACCACCTACTTATCTACACTTCATACACCCTCATCATCCATATCGTCATGACATACGCTATAGGTTATGTTGTCAACTTCTTCTATCATTTTTTGATATACGCTTAAGGCTAAATCATCACTCACACCTCCCATATGTCGTAGTATAAAATTTTGCTATAGGGTACACACACACCTTTCTATAGGATGCATTCCCATCCATTCATCTTATAGTGATATACACTTAGGGCTAAATCATCACTCTTCCATTCAAACACATTGTGGTATACGCTTAGGCTATAGGGTCCACACACATCTTTCCATATATCTTATTCTCATACACTCATCCTATAGTGATATACACTTAGGGCTAAATCATCACTCCTATGATCAAAAAATTCATGATATATGCTTCGGCTATAGGGTTCACGCATATCTTCTCCCCATGTCACATTACATTAGCACTCCCCATAGACACTCATCATAGTGTGCTAGATACAACCAACACTACTTGACTACCGAGGGTGAAAAAATGAACCTCACTGCATACACTTCCATACACTCGGGGGCACGTTGCTCCTATCATTCCATCTTACATTCCATTCCATCCATCCACAACATACTACATTGTCTTGGTAGCATTTACTCTTGTTTACTAGTGTTTTTCATGTTCATTCTATTACACATGTTAGCTTTCTTTCTTATATGTCATTATCATACACACATGTGTTCATGCCTTTGTCTAGTGTGATCGCAGATACAAGACATTTACACGTGACATGGATGCTTTCCTTCTACCCTTACTATACTAGTCATTGGGGGCATCCACATTCATCTCATACAGGTGTTATTTTTTCATTTTGTACTTAGCATATTTTACTACTTGCTTCTACATGCTTTGACATATTGATTTTCACTCTAACATGCTAACAAGTGTTCCATGTGTAACACTTGTTTTGCAGGACTACATGTTTGTTTTTTATTGTTTGCGTTATTTTCCATTATTTATGGGATTTTCCTTTGCTTGTGTGCACACTTGATTGTTGTTTGTGGCCATGATGGCCTTGCATGTCTTGCAATATCGTGAGTGATGTACCATGTTTGAAACCCACTTTGTGTGGTATCCTTATTTTCTTGTGTGTTTACACTACTGTACTTGGTAGTTTTTCTACATTGTCTACATCTTTTACACTTATTTATGTGCATGTGTTTGGACTAACACTTGTATTAGGTAGCCATCCCCTTTTATGCGTGCCTTAGTATCTACCAAGTTTTTCCCTTTCCCCCTTTAGGGAAAAGTTCTATAGGTTAGAGTGCGGTTGGTCCTCTTTTGGGGCCGTATTCTCCTTCCAGGGTCATCACATGTGCCCGAAAGAGGGGGCACCATTGAGGGTTTCTACTAACAAAATATATCTACACCGGTTCACACACAATGAGTGAGTTTAGACTAGTCTATGAACTCTATACAAAGCGGCCTTAATAGGACATGGTATCCTTTAACAATTCTCGCGGAGCGGTTACAAACTCGGGTTACGGTGGGTGGTATCTCTACACTTCTCCATCCAAAGTGGCATAAGATCACCCAAAATCCAATGTATTATAAAGATCTCTTAAAAAAATTAGCGTAAGTAGTTAGAGTTAGAGGATACAAAGCATTTCCTCCTACACTTCTTCAATCGGGGGTGGCGTGAGATCACCCTAAAAATTGTGACACTACAGGATATCCTTCTACAACATTTTTATCTAAATGGATCAAGTGCACATGTTCCATTTTTCTATTTACACTTTCTATTATAGCGTATTTTACACAACATTTTTACATACATATATATTTGACTACTTGATCATTTTTTCTTGCAGGTCCGTTGTATGAGAAAAAAGTAGTCGAATTGGGGGAAACAAAAATAACAACAATGACAATGACAACACATTGTGATACTTTCCATACTAACCATGCAGGTACACCACACACATGTAGTAGCTACACACATGTTCCACCCTAGGTTCACTCTCATCACTTTTATTCACATTTTTCATCTTTAGAATCCACGCTCCTCCACATTTTTATTTTAGTCATTCCATGCTTGAGTCTAGTCCATCGGCACATCTTCTTCTACACTCTACATGGTTATTAGGTACACATCTCTATCTACTTTATGTTACCGAGCTTTCCGCTCACCAACATAAAGTGGGGGCAAATGTAGACACAAATATTAAACATTAAAGAATATTTGACCCGGTCTTATACTACTATTTAGAAGGTTCTCAAGTGTAGAAGGTAGTAATCAATTCCACCTTTTGGCCACCTTTTTTCTTATCTTTTATTTTGTCTTTCCCATGTGTTTCCTTATACTTATCAGCCCATTTCATGACCATTCGACATTCTAGCCTAAAGTCAGTGGTGCCCATTCCTATCTTGGGCACCCTGGGAACCCTGGTCCCACTTTGGGCACCCCAATCTATGCCCAACCTCTTTCGATTAATTTTTGGGTCACTTTTAGTGTTGATCATCCTTATCTTCTTCTTAGTCGCCCTTGTCAAGATTAATTATGAAATTAAGCTTGAGAGCCCTATAAATATAAAATTATAAGACCATAATAAGGTTCCTAGGTCATTGCATCTTATCACTACTATCACCTCATCTAGGGCTGAATCCATTGCATCACACACAAACTACATAGGGGATGGATTCCATTCTATTCCATGCATACATGATACTTACATTTCTATAGCTATTATTTCTCGCTACTTCACAAAGTGTGACTAACACGAGAGCACCTAGGGAACAACATGCACACACACACACACACACACACACCAAAACTAAATAAGGGTCCGTAATGTACTAAAACACTCAAAGTGATAAGTCCACTAGTTTGGTAGTGAGGTTAATCTCGACCCATTCGTATGCATATTTTATTTTTCTAGGGTTGGATACTTCTCCTTGCATCACGGGTCATTCTACAATACATCCGATGAATCCAATGTAATGAGAGAGAGTATTCAGAGACACTTATTGACCATACCAGATTCATATTTTTAGCATTTATGTTGTTTAAAGCACCCATATTGTAGACAAGGGCACCCTAGGGTTCCCTAGTACACTCCTAGATGCCTGTGTCATCTCAGATAGCCTAGATATGCCCTTCGCAAGGCCCCGAGTGTTCATCTACACTACCAAGTTCTAGTTCTAGATCTGTGACAACCTGTGACAGTCTCATGTTATCAACTAAGTTTATTCCTTACTCTTCTCTTGCACATTAGGGTTTTATTTTATCTAGAATAGTTTATTTACATTTATCTCATACTACTTTAGTTCATTTACAACATTTTAGTCCTCTTATTTAGATTAACACTAAAACCCTAAATACCCCATTTAGTACATATTTTTGTTAATCACATACCAACATGTCATGGCACACATCTTTCATGATCTCATTCACAAAGTGATTGAATTTTATGTTGACGACTTGCTTGTCAATTCTAAATGCATTGATGATCATGCTCATGATTTAGACATTGCCTTAGGATGCCTTTGCAAATATAAGGTTTACCTTAATCCTGGAAAATGCATATTTGGGGTGACACGAGGAAAAATATTGGGTTTATTGGTATCAAAGAGAGGTATTGATGTTGACCTCGTAAATATTATGGCTATCCTCGACATGCCACATCCAACCTTCATTGTCAATATATGCACTTTCCTTAGAAATCTTGGGAAATCCAATGATTTTTCCGAGTTTACCTATCGTACTCATGCAATCAATAGTCTCTTTGGAAAACATACAAAGTTAGATTGGACAAAACACTTCCAACAAGCCTTCAAAAATATGAAGAAATCCTTATCATCATTACCAACCTTATAACCTCCTTTGTCGGATCATCCTTTAGTGCTATATACCTCTTCCACTTTGGTATCCAGAAGATCATAATGGAAAGGAGCATGCCATCTATTATATTAGCCGAGCTTTACTAGACTAACAAGCATGATATAATTTCTTTAATCGAGCTTGCTTAGCCATATATTATGCCACTACAAAATTATGTCACTACATGCTATATCAAACCATTTATTTCGTCATCCATACATATCCTTTACGAAACTTATTCTTGCATGATTTACTCCCAACATACCGCATCGGGAAATGGATGACCCTCTTTATGGAGTTTGACCTTTGTATCATCACACGACGAGGTAGTAAAAGGCCCAGTCATAACATATTAGTTGGCTATCACCCCCATCTTTGTACCTCATCCCATTCATGATGCATTACCCGATGATGATATCCTCCTCATCGAGGGCAAAAATATTTCCATTTATATAAATACTACTACTACAACTTCAAAGCTATTCTTGAGGTGTAGTCCTCTTACGCCTGATTCTAAAGTGCCCCACCTAAAAACAAACCAACGACCAAAATCATAGAGGAGGAGGTCACCATTGACCTATATGAGGATACATGGATGCTACACTTCAACGGGGAAAAATTCCTCCAAGGATCTGGGGCAGTTTTTGTTCTCACTAATACCTATGACCATGCCTTCCCTATTTTTTATCGACTCAAATTTGAAATCACTAATAACATGGTAGAATACAAGGCTCGTATCTTAGGCATTCAATATTTCTTAGCCAATAATTTCACCTATCTTCATACCATGGGGATTCTCAATTGGTGTGTCAACAAGTTAGTGGTGCATATCAATGTTGTAGCAAAATATCAAGGCTTATTATGACTTAGTCAAAGAATTAACTTGGTGCTTCACTTCATTTACCATAAAATCAATCCCACACAAACATAATGCCTTGGATGATTCTTTGGCCACATTTTTCACCTAGTTCCAATTACATTTTGATTCTCATGATAACACTCCTCTTATACAAATTCTTCAAACCCTAGTCACTTCACCTCCCCAAGCATCGGGATGTCTATCATATTGAGCAACATGGCCCTACACAAGACCCTTGGTATGCTAACAACCACCAGTTCATACAACACCAAAATTTCCCAGACGATACTCAACCATGAACAAAATTACCAAATTCATACTTAAAGATGACATCTTATATTATAACAACGTCAAAGGTACCTTACTCCAATGTGGTTAAAAAATATGAGGTTCCCCTTGTCTTGGAAGAAGAACATGGGGGCACTTGTGGTGGCCATTGTAGCGGTCATGCTACTACACACAAGTTCCTATGTATGGGTTACTATTGGCCTACACTAGAATCTAACGCTCACACCTTTTCCAAAAAGTGTTGACATTTCCAATTTCATGATGATTTAATTCATTACCCTTTGGCTGAGATTCAATCTATTGCAGCTTCTTGGCCCTTCAACATATGGGGATTGGATTACATCCAAAATTTCCTCGATCTCAAGATGGTCATGTCTTCATCATTACAACCATGAAATACTTTACTAATTGGATTCAAGCCATGCCTCTCACTAATATGTCTAGTCTTACTACATCTAAATTCATCCTTAATCAAATCATTTTCTACTTTGGAATTACCCATAACATCATATCTGACAATGGTAGGGGATTCAAATTCAAATAAGTAAAACATATTTTAGCTAAATTCAAAATCAAACATTTATTCTCAACACCATATCATCCTCAATTCAATGAACAAGCCACGTCTATAAATAAAATACTCAATAAGATTATAGAAAATACGGTCAATAATCATGCACATATTTACATAGGAAGTTATATCCTACATTATTGGCATAATGGAAAAGTGTACATACAACCAATGGAGTAATGCCATTCGTACTCACCTATGGAGCAAAGGAAGTCCTTCCACTCGACCTAGAACTCCTTCACTCTGCATTTACCTTCATGGTATCATTATAGAAGAGGAGCTCCGTGAATCTTGCCTCTATAAACTCAAACTTTTAGAAGAAGGATGTGACAGAGCCTTCACTGCAATCGAAGCATAATAAACAAATGGCCAAACAACATAATCAACTTGTTTGTCCGAGCACTTTTGATGTGGGTGATCTTATCCTTAAAATTGATTATACACATGACAAAAAAGGTAAATACACTTAGAAATGGTGGGGTCCTTACCTCATTAAGGATATCATATGTCCTAATACATATCATCTTCAAACCAATGAAGGTCACATCTTCAAAGAACCAAAAATGCTCAATTCCTCAAAAATTTTCATGCATGAAGGGCCTCGAGAGGTTTCGATACTTATCTACCATCTCTCATCCTTTCTTCTCAAATTCAATACTTTATCACTCTCTTCTCCTCTTTAAAATATGAATATATTATCAACACCTTGGCTTTGTACACTCTATCCTTTCCCATTGGATCGCCGTGGTATTATGTGCATCATCGCTAAGGCTTATGGCCTTGCCTATATTTATATTTCCATCTGGAAACCTTATCCTTATAACATCTACCTCATGGGTTTTTGTGATTTTCAAAATTGCTAGCTTCCTTTGGGCTAATTATGCATCTTCTCTCTTTATCTTCACCACTAGGTTTCTAAAATTTCCTCTTTGTTGCTTTTACCATACGGTGTTTTCCACTTTTCAATGTGTTATCTCCATTTTGAGTTCACAACAAAACGATCGAGATAACCCCTACAAAATTTTTAAAGCTGGTTTTACAAAATTGCTTCTTTAAGAGAAAATTGGGTTTTCGGGTTTTACTGACAGTCGACATGAGTTTTAAATGTTTTATGTCTTGTGTTTTCCGAAACCCGAAGCCCGCTTCAAGTAGAGTCAATTCGGGTTTTCGGACCTTCGGCGCATCGGAACATGCCTTATCCAAAGCATGTTTTGTGTCGCCTGTCTCCCGATACCTGGAGTCCGATTTAGTTCTTCATGTCGGGTTTTCGGAACGTTGAAGCATCTAAACATCTCATGCTCTATGTCTTGTGTTTCGAAACCCGAAACCCGAATTGTTCTAAGCGCCTTTGTTTGGGTTTTGTTTTCTTGAGACCTCTCGAGCATGCCTTGACATGGCATTAATGCCGATTTGTCGGGTGACGTGGCACGTGCAAGCCGAAGTGTATTAATTATAAATTTTCTTATAAATATGCGCATTTACACGTCATTTTTACCCGGACGTATTTTTAACTCATGGATTTTCGTACATGCTCTTCCAATCTCGAAACAAAGCTCGCCTGCGTGCCGATTGAATCACCTGTTTTCGATCTTTCCTTTCTATGGTTGAAGGTATTTCTCTTTCCATTCTTTGTTCCTATTTTTTGTGGATTGATTGCGAGTGGATTCTTCTCATTTTCTTGCTGGGTTTTGAGGGATTTTATTCTTCTTCTTTGGAGTTGTTTTCTAAACGGGGTTTAGGTTTTAAGGTCTATCTCTTGAAATTTCCACTTGGTGTTATTTCCTCAAATTTTATTATGTGCTTCATACATGAATGGTTAAAAAGAGATGGCATGTTTGAAATTCAACAAAAAACCATGTTTTTCTCTTCTCGGGTTTTGAAGGCTGTTGTGCAGTGTCGAAGACCCAAAGTATATTGAAGGTTTGGCTTTGGACTTTCCGAGAGTTTCCGACATCATCACAAGTGTCGGGCTTTCTTGATTTCCGACATCCTCAAGAAGTGCGGACTTTCAGAGTTTTTGACACTCTCGGTGCATCGGGTTTCTGGATTTCCCGACATCTTCGCCGATGTCGGACTCTTCCGTTCTTCCGCATATCCAAAGTAGATCGGGTTTCTCACGGTGCTCGACATCCCCGATCTTCGGAACTTTCTTCCTTCGACGTTCTTCATGTCGGACCCTGGTCCATCCCGAAAAGACGAGAGAGAAGTTGGGAAGAATGAAATACAAGTTTAAAAGGTGGAGTCTTCATCATATATTGATTGCAACTGACGACATCCGAGATACTGAGCTTGGGAATATAGATATTGAATATTTACGGCAGCGGAGTAAGGAGTTCCTCCCAAACTCCGTGGATGAAAGTGATAGCCGATAGTGGCTTACCCCCGTAACTGTTTGGTTTTCTCATGGCGCTCGGTGCCCCGAGTTCATTTTGGCTGTGCCTCAGTTATGACTCGGCTTCTCGTTGCAGAAGAAGTATGGCGGGTGAAGTAGTGATCAAATTGGACGGAGGTTACTTTGATGACCTCCTCAGACTACCCAATTTTGAAGAGTATGGAGAGTTGGACATCAAGTCAGCTCAGAAATCCTGGGACAACGATCAGGAAAACTGCATCAAGCATGTAAATAAAAAGTTCCTGATCAAGGCCAAGCCGGCTGTCTCCAGATTTCCAAGACTTATCCCCAGGAGTGATTTCATCCAAGAGATCAATGACATCATCACTCTGCTGAGTCGGGTTTTTGGTTTGCCCGAATCGAATGTATTCCAAGGGTGGATGTATCAATTCATGATCACCATCAAGAAGAATCAGCAAGGGATTGACTGGGGCACTCTCATTAGCAATGAGATTGATTCCCAAATGACAATGGTCTTGTCAATGGGGAAATTTTATATGTCTTCATATGTCACATATGCAGCGGCTGGGATGAGGAACTATCCCGGATTGGATACTAAGGGAAGTAGGACGGGGAGTCATGTGTATCAATACTTCCCTCAACTGACAAGGAAGGGATCCCAAGATCAATTCAGAAGGGTGAATGACGCCTTCTTCTATGAAAACATCTGCAGGCTAAACCCTGAATTGAGGAAGACAAGAGTCTCAGATGAGGCTTGGGCTGAAGTTTCCAAATGGGGATGTGTCTTCTTATAGTTCAAGAAGTTCACATATCTATGGGTGGTCATGTACTGGGGATCATTTTTGCTTGCCCCGATATCAGGAGATAAAGCTGATATTGATGGAATTGGTTAGGCAGTTGTTGGATTTCCATAAATTCCAACAAAGTAAACATAAGGCTGCCATATCCTTCCCAATTTCTATTGGGAGATACACTTGCTCAACAGTGGTGAAGGTTAAAAATTTTATCCATGAGCTTCAGGACAAGCTAAGGAAGCATATGAAACCTCGAGATGGTTTTGACATCCGAGGAGTGCTCAGGGCGTATGGAACCCTGCATCTACATAGGCCAAACATAGAGGATATTTGGGTTGATATGAGTAATGAGGTTGTTGTTCGCAGAAAGGATAATAGCATATTGACAATTGTTGAGATTCAAACACTTGAGCTTGTTGATTTACCCGAAGGTACCAGTGACAATGAAAGTGTTTTGGATCTTTCTTATGATGGACTAAATGAAGATCAATATGTTTTCCCACCTATTGATTGGTCGAGTCAGTGAAAAAGCCTCCATTTCGATAGGTCGGCTCTAATCCTTGCTCACACCAAAGCATGGCTCTCCTCTTGGGAATGAATTTTAAAGATGATAAGTTTTCAAAGTTGGGCGCTTCGGAGGTGGGGCCCTCGAAAAGGAAAAGGACAGAAAATCTTCTAGGGGCCTATAAAGGTCAAGATTGTCAAAAAGAGGAAAGAAAGAGAAATCTCTTCAATTGTTTCTCCAGTAGAGAAGCGGTGAATGTGCCGAGAATCACAAATGCCACCATAAATAGGAGAAATTACTTTGGAAGGAGAAGGAAGTCGACCTCTGGTTTCACCATTTTCTAAATGCTCAATGAAGAGACCTTATCTCTTGCATCCAAGGCTTTGGAGTCGAATCGTGCCTCTTTCCTCACAACCACTCCTACCTCCTTATTCTCCATCAACTTCTTGATAATGGCCAGTATTTTCTCTGGACTTTCACCCCTCTCTGTTGGTACCCAAGTGATCACCAACACGCCCCCTCCTGTGCCTCTTTTATTGGATCTACTACCACGTTGGTGACTATTCCTCCTCCACTAGTAGAATCTTCTCCCCTTGAGAGTATGATACCGGCTTCGCAACCGTGGAAACTCCCCTCGATACGCCGCAATGGCTACTCAAGAAAACTCCGAGGAAGAGGAAGGTGATTGTGCCCCTACCAGCCTTTGATTTCAGCTCACTCAAGGCTCCTCTCTTGCTAAATCAGAAAGAAGCCCAAAGCAGTTTCAAGGGTTTTGGTGGATGCTTCAGGAGATGAGTTCGCAGAGATAGCCACTCCCGCGAATGATAAAACTAAAGAGGATATAACAGCCTTTGATTATCAGATAACCAGGGTGGCTCTAGGAAGAGTGATAGTAGAAGGGGCGCAACAAGATGCGCGAGATGCCACAAACGTGTTGTGCCAGAAGTTGAAAGAAACAAAAGACAGCAGAGATGAGCTTAAAGGAAAAGTGGAGCGATTGTGAGAGTTTTTCTTAAACTCTCAAAACCCCTTGAATCCATACCAACTTCTTTGTCCCTGTCGGATTCGATTTTTCATCAGTACCTACAATTGAGAAGATTGCTAAAAAAGGAAGAGTGGTCGATGAATGGATCCAAAGGTTAATCCAATAGGGAAGGAGGTGATACAAGATGTTGTGAAAGTTCATCAATCTTTGGGGATATTCGGAAGGAGGGAGAGAAGATGGATGATGAGTTTTCTCAAGAAATTGGACATCTTGATTTGACTTATGAAGCTCTCCTGGGTGTTAAAGCAAATACCAACATCTCTTGGTAGAAGAAGGTATTCTCCCACATACGAGATAAGCATTTCCAGGTGACCAAGGCCATCGAGTTTAGAGTAAAGATTCTCAATGAAGCCTACAAAGTAAGTTGAGAGAATCGAGGATAAATTGATTGATGGGAAAATTGATCTGGAAGAAGAATTGCTGAAGATTTGTCCAAAGGTGTCGGTTGGGAACTCAAGAATCCTATCGGCGTGAGATGATCTCTTCAAACAAATCCAAGAGTCATTGCTCAGCATGAACCAATGCACGGATTTGGTCTTGAGATCATTAATTGGTTTGTAAGGATTGAACATTCTTTGGAGGCCTTAAGAAAGCTCAACAAAGGATTGAAAAAGCTTCCAGTAATGCCAGTGATACTCATGAAACTTATGAAATTTGGAATGATCATTCCACTGCGCACTTTGATGAGAAGCGAGATGCAAGGCATAATTCGGAAGTTCAAGAATTTCAGAACAAGCAGTCTCATTTGGAAGAAGAAAAAGATGAAGGAGCAAAGGATGACGATTGGACTAAGTTCCGATGTTTCATGTCATTTCAATCTTGAAATTGACATGTCTTTTTCATTTCTGTTTCGTCACATAGGAAGTAAATTTTGACTTGGTCTCCTGCGTGAGAGTCAAGCAAAATAGAACTCTCTTTTAAAGAACACTATTTTCTAGGATTTATCCTATTTTCTCTCGTTTCCTTTTATTATAAATAAGGGATGCTTATGCATTCCAAAGGGTCGAGATTTTTGTAATATTCAGAGCTATTGGAAAGAAGAAAAACTTTGTGTTTTCGTTCAATCATTTCAAAGAATAGGAGTTGATATTATTTCGCAAACTTTGTGTTGTGGGATATATCTTTCTTAAGACATTGTTCTTACGTTCATGATCTTAAGCTATTCTTTGCATAGCATCTTAGTGTTTCTAATCATCTTAGACATTATATTTATGATCTAAAGCTCGTATGATTATTTCGTGCTCTGCGTTTACTCGGAAGAAAATATGTTTCTCTCATTTCCTTTCCATTGTACTTCTTTCATTGTAATAGTTTCTAACCCCGTTCATTTACGAAGGCATACTTTTGAATCGTGTGAATGCGGATTTCGGGATTCTATCCCAACCCCCAATGGTTAGATTAGTGTGAATACTGTATATATTGTTTTGGCTGTGTTTTAGATTAGTAGCAAGCAGGCAGCCTCACCTGTCTTTGAGGAGGGATTTAATCCCATATACTGTGGTTGAACCTCATATTTTGGGTTGACTAAATATCCAACCAAGCGGTTTTTGGCAACTCTGTTGGTGAATACGGATTTATAGTGTAAAGCTTATCCTCTTGGTGTGCGGTGACTCCGTATTTGCCTTATTTTTAAAGGTCTCTTTCCCGATTCAAGCTGGCGGGAAGATCTTCACTCGGTCCCGCCGAGCCCAAGGTGAAATTGACCCACTCTTTGAGTTGTTACAACAGCACAATTTCAGCCTGTCTCCCAACAACATTATTTCTAACCGAACCAGAAGTTCTTCGCCTATTCGGAGACACCGGATCCCCGTGGAACGGGAAGCGTCTACAACTTGTCGTGCACTACTCTTGTCTGATACTCGAGATCCCTATATGCACTCTTTTCAGAAGGATGGCAGTACAACCTGTGCCTTGGGGTGCAGTTATTGGTCCTCTTTCTTTAACTCCACCATTGCATGAGTTACCACATGGATCACGTAAAAACATTCCCAAATTCAATGGGGATGGGAAGCAGCATCCTGATGAACACGTTGCATCTTTCTTTGTAGCGTGCGGCGTCCTTGGAGTAGCTCACGAAGATGTTTCTGTTTGACTTTTTGTTGAAACATTGCATGGTGCAGCAGCTGAATGGTTTTATCATCTTCCAAATGCATGCATCACAAACTGGACTACCATGCGGACCAAGTTCGAAGCACGATTCAAACCAGCTGAAGATTCTCATGCCTTGTTAGCTCAACTTACTCATATGAAGAAGGAATCTCATGAACCCATGCGGGACTTCGTGGCAAAGTTTAATAAACTGATTCGGAAGATTCGGAGATAGCTGTTCCAACTGCAGAGAATCAGAAATGCTTCTTCATTAATGCTCAGCCTCCTGATGTGAGCTTTTTATTAAGAAGGTCGGTTATCCCAGATCTGGCTGTTGCTCAGTCAACAGCTATTGAAATAGAAGATGATCTTATTTTGGCTGGAAGAATCAAGAAGGACATACCCAAACTCAAAAATCAAGGTTCTTCTCAAAGTAATACTGATCCTATGTTTCAGAAAATGGCTAATGATTTAATTGCTTTAAAAAAGCAAATGTCTCAACAGGTGAACAATGTTCCGTATCGGGATATTCCTAGACGGAATTTCAATAACAACAATGGTGCAGCCTGCCAGAGATAGGCCATGGTTAACTCCTGCTCAGCCGAGGCTAGCAATTGAAGCTCCTCCCATCAATGCAGCAGTAGAAATAGTTGAAGAAGAGGAAGAACCAGAAGAACAAGGTTCTCTGGAGGCTTTTGAAGCTTCAGGATATGCCGATGAGTCTTATGATGAGTCGGCTGGCGACTCCAGCATTGGGTATTTGGAATATGATGAAGATGAATGTGCGCTAGATGGTCAGTCATTTGCTGTCTTCACTCGGTCCCAATCTCAGAATCCCAGAAAACCTCTTGAAAACACTAAGGAGAAGAATAAGGAACCTCCGATAGCCATAGTTAAGAGGGGTACCCCTATTTCAGCACAAACTGAAAGAGAGGTCACCAAAAAGGTAGCTGCTCCTTACTCTCCTTCTCCTAAGATCAGTGCCTCAGCTCAAGCTCATGTAATTAGAACTGAGCCTACCATTACTCCTTCTTATACTGCTTTTGATATTGTTGATCATGCAAAGAGAACCAAAATTCAAATGTCGGAAGCAGAATACCTTCAGTCGAATCCTGAACAGTTTGAAAAGCTGGCCAAGTTCATCAGAAGTAAAGTGGCTGTTCCATCACCTTCAAAAGGTCTCCTTCCAAATCCTACTCAACTCCCACCGCAGAACAATCTGACCTCTGCTTCTTCTTCAGGAAAGATTGAACCATTTTATTTGTCTTTACTTATAAATGGGTTTAAACTCAGCAATTGCATCATCGACTCAGGGGCCTCTGATAATGTTATGCCCACAAAAGTGGCCCATGCCCTTGGGATTACTTTGACTAAGTCATATGGATGATGCTATTCCATGGAAACTAAACAAGTTCCTTTGATTGGTCAAATCAAAGATGCACAGTTTGCATTTGTTGCCTTTCCTGAGAAGAGAGTGAAAATGACCATTTTAGTTGCTGACATTCCTGCACCTTACGGTATCCTCTTGGGTAGAGGTTTTTGTAAGGACGTCGGAGGAGAGATTAATATGGATTGGACCAAAGCTAAGATCCCAGTCAATGGGGTTCATCAGGTTCTTCATCCTGAACCACAGGGAGAAGTATTTGGTGACTAAATCAGATGATCCTAAAGCTCAAATTCTTTTCGAAGATGCTAGCTTCGGGAATTATTTCATGACTTCAGAGATACCCATTGTAGATGTCGAAGAAGAAGATCCTAATGCTATTTGGATGCTCGAATTCGATGGTAGCTGCTCAACCACTGGATCAGGCGCTGGTGTTGTCCTTATATCTCCTAGTTCCGAGATTTTCCCATCAGCTTACAAGTTGCAATTTGATAATACTAACAACACGGCTGAATATGAAGCCTGTTATTAGGATTGGAAATGGCCAGACAGAAGGGAATCAAAATCTCAAAGTCCAAGGGGATGTGGAGCTGATTGTCAACCAGGTCGGGAATCTATCAGGTAAAAAATGATCGCTTGAGACATTATAGGAACAAAGTTTGGGATAGTATAGAATGCTTTGATGCATTTTCTATTAAGGCAGTTTTGAGAGATTATAATGACAAGGCTGATTCTTTAGCCATGTCTGCATCCCTCCTCCTTCCTCATCCTCAGTTCAAGCAAGATACATACTCCATCAAGATTGTGTACCGTCCCAGTATCCCAGATAATGCAACTCATTGGCAAGTGTTCAATGATGATCAACAGGTGTTAGCTTTTCTAGAAAAGGCTGACAATTTCAGTGAGTTATACTTTGAAGGTTCTGAATCAGCCTTCCGTGAAACTATCTCAGATCCATATCAAGAAGTTGATGGTGAATTTATTCAGCTTAAAGGCAACAAGATACCAAAAGGTTTGGTTTCTTTGGAAGGTTTGTTTGATAAGCATGATCGTTTTATTCAAAATAAAAGGCAAGTTGAAGGAGCTTCTTCCTCTGAAGTAGATCAAATCAATCTAGGTTCGTTTGATCAACCTAGGATGGTGAATATTGGGAAATGTTGTTCCCCTGAAGAAAAAGCAAGATTCACTTCATACGAAGAGATACATGGATGTGTTGGCTGGTCTTATGCAGATTTAAAATCCTTCAAGCTCAAAGACGTCACTGACAAAGTATTCCTTTGAAACTGATGTGAAGCCGTATAGGCAAAAGCAAAGACATTATAATCCCAAGATCTCGGGGACTATCCTTGCAGAAATTCGAGAAGATGTTGGATGCCAAGATTATTTTTCTAATCCATCACTCCACTTGGGTTGCTAACATCATCCTGTTAGGAAGAAGATATTGGTGAAATCCGAATACTGTGTTGACTTAGGAACTGAATCGAGTCGTCTTTGAAGGATAACTATCCCTTGTCTATCATGGATCGGGTATTACAAAGCTATTCGGATCTGAAATGTTATCCATGCTTGACGGATTTTCGAGGATATAATCAAGTTGAGGTAACTATGGAAGATCAACACAAGGCGGCCTTCACAACCCCATGGGGTACCTTTGCTTCTGAGGAGGATGCCTTTCGGCTTGATCAACGCCGGAGCACTTTTCAGAGCTATGGACTTGGCATTCGGGAGACGATGGGCAAGGTCATAGTTGTGTATTTAGATGACTTGACCATTTTCTCTAAAAAATGAAGTGATCATTATGATCATTTGGAGCGGAGTTCTTTTGAGATGCGGGTGTCACGGGATTTCATTGAATCCCAAGAAGTCTATGTTCGGGGTGACCGAAGGAAAATTGCTAGGTCATATCATGACTAGAGAAGGAACAAAAATTGACCTAGAAAGGGTAAAGGCCATTCAGAGTCTTACCCTACCAACAAGTAAAACTGGAGTTCACTCTTTCTTCGGAAAGGTTAATTTCCTAAGAAGGTTTGTACCGGATTTCACTGACAAAACCAAGGATATCCTTGGGATGATGAAAGGCAAAGTTCCATTTCGATGGAGTACAGAAGGGAAGCTTGCATTCGAAGAAATCAAAAGGGTAGTTGCTTGCGCTCCTATCTTAGTATGTCCAGACTTCAAGAAAGATTTCATCATGTACAATTACGCCTCTGCTCACACAGTGTCCGCCATCCTGATGCAGGAAAACAGGGAAAGCATTGAAGCTCCCATCGCATTTATGAGTTGCCCATTGAAGGAGCATGAATTGAAGATGTCTCAAATTGAAAAGCATGCTTATGCGGTGGTACGAGTAGTGAAGCATTTCAGGTACTATGTGCTGAATTCCCATACTCTCGTTCTCGTTCCTGATACTTCCGTTAAATCCATTCGACTCAACAGAGTGGGAAGTCAACGAGGTACTTGGATAGCTAAAGTTCGGGATTACGACTTGGACATCAGACCTACCACCAAGTTGGTACGAGGAAGGGGCCTGTGCCAATTAATTGTAGAAAATCATGCCAAAGCAGAATATGAAGAGACTGAAAACACTTCTTTGAGCTGCCCTTGGTGCTTTTCGTGAGTACAATCTGTAACCAGATAGCGAATGGTACACGGACATTGCTTTCTTTCTAACTTATGGTGAATGCCCCACATTTAAATCAAAAGGAGAAGAGAGGGCAGTCAAGTGAGATCTGTAAAATACCTTTTGTGGAATAACGGAATATACAAGAAAGGTATTGATCTTATTGGTGTCTTCTGCGTTGTGTTGATAAATCACAATAGGTAAAGTTGTTAGAATCCTTCCATAGCCTAGCATGTGGAGGACATTTTTCATCTTACGTAATAACTTATAAGATCCTACGGGCTAGGTACTATTGGCCTACTCTCTTTCGAGATTGTGAGAATGGGTGTCAAAGTGTGAAGCTTGTCAACATTTTGTTGGCCGTCCCTAAGTTAGCAGCTCTTCCTCCGAAGCCCGTAGTGATTGAGGAACCTTTTCGCCGAGTGGGGATTGATTTCATTGGAACATTGAATCCTGCTTCGAGTGTCGGACACTGTGGCTTAATTACATCTGCCCGACTCGCATGACTATTTTACCAAGTGCGTAGAAGCCGCACCAATCAAGCAAGCAACCTCTGAAGAAATTTGGTTTGTTTGCAAGTTCCTTAAGGAAAATACAATTGTTAGATTCGGTGTGCCTCATAAGATTGTAGGCTGATAATGCCTCTAATTTCTCGTCGCATGAGTTGACAAAATTTTGCTATGGATTTATTGTAAGTAAAGGTATCACTCTGGCCCACTCATCGATTATTATCCCCAAGGCAATGGGCAAGTGAATAAATAGGTGATTTTTAATTATTGTCTTGAGCAACAAGAACACAGTTACCATTATTAGAAAACTAGTAGATGAAAACGAGAGGACATGGCATAAAGCATTGTATGATGCGTTGTGGGTTGTCGAATCACCCCAAACCGAGCCATAGTGATGTCCCCTTTCCAAGTCTATATGGGATTGATCTTTGAGATACCTATCTCGGTGGAGTTATCGACCTTACTTAGTTAAAAGCGATTGAAGATACGGCCTTTCAAAATTCCATTGAGAAGAGGGTCATGTACTTAGCAAGGCTAGAAGAGGAACGAAGCAAGGTGGTTGATCGCATCACGATCATCGAGAGCGAGTGAAGAAAATATTTGACAAGAAATCAAAGCGAGCGTAATTTCCAGTTGGAGACTGGTGTTGCTTTGGGATAAGAGGAGGGAACAAAAGGAATGCACGAAGTTCAATTCTTTGTGGAAAGGGCCTTTCAAGATCAATGAGCTGAATGGTGAAAATAGTTTCCTTCTATCATATTTGGATGGAGGGTTACTCCCTTTACCTTTTAGCGGACAACATCTAAAGTTGTTCCATCACTAATGCAAGATGTTCTCTTGCATTGTACATACTTTACTTTTTGTTGTGTGTTTGCTTTTGGTTTTCTTTCTTTCTTCGTTTTGTTTTGTTTTGGTTTTCTTCTTTTCAGACTCCGTAGCCCAATAGATAAGACCAGAGATTCTGAGTTCTCTTCCTTTGGTATTACAAAGAAAGTCCCCAGCTGGAGCCAGCTGTTATCTCCATTTTGAGTTCACAACAAAACGATCAGATAACCCCTACGAAATTTTTAAAGCTGGTTTTGCAAAATTGCTTCTTTAAGAGAAAATCAGGTTTTCGGGTTTTACTGACAGGTCGACATGAGTTTTAAATGTTTTATGTCTTGTGTTTTCCGAAACCCGAAGCCCGCTTCAAGTAGAGTCAATTCGGGTTTTCGGACCTTCGGCGCATCGGAACATGCCTTATCCAAAGCATGTTTTGTGTGTTTGTCTCCCGATACCCGAGTCCGATTTAGTTCTTCATGTCGGGTTTTCGGAACGTTGAAGCATCTAAACATCTCATGCTCTATGTCTTGTGTTTCCCGAAACCCGAAACCCGAATTGTTCTAAGCGCCTTTGTTTCGGGTTTTCGGACCTCTCGAGCATGCTGACATGGCATTAATGCCGAGTTGTCGGGTGAGGTGGCACGTGCCAAACCGAAGTGTATTAATTATAAATTTTCTTATAAATATGCACATTTACACGTCATTTTTACCGGACGTATTTTTAACTCGTGGATTTTCGTACATGCTCTTCCAATCTCAAAACCCGAAAGCTCACTTTGTGCCCGATTGAATCGCACCTATTTTCGATCTTTCCTTTCTCGGTTGAAGGTATTTCTCTTTCCATTCTTTGTTCCTAGTTTTTGTGGATTGATTACGCGTGGATTCTTCTCATTTTCTTGCTGGGTTTTGAGGGATTTTTATTCTTCTTCTTTCTGGAGTTGTTTTCTAAACGGGGTTTAGGTTTTAGGGTCTATCTCTTCGAAATTTCCACTTGGTGTTATTTCCTCAAATTTTATTATGTGCTTGGTACATGAATGGTTAAAAAGAGATGGCATGTTTGAAATTCAACAAAAAACCCTGTTTTTCTCTTCTCGGGTTTTGAAGGCTGTTGTGCAGTGTCGAAGACCCGAAGTATATTGAAGGTTTGGCTTGCCGGACTTTCCAGAGTTTCCGACATCATCACAAGTGTCGGGCTTTCTTCAATTTCGACATCCTCAGCAGTGCCGGACTTTCCAGAGTTTCGACACTCTCAGCGCATCGGGTTTCCTGGATTTCCCGACATCTTCACCAGTATCGGACTCTTCCGTTCTTCCGACATATCCAGTAGATCGGGTTTCTCACAGTGCTCGACATCCCCTGATCTCGGAACTTTCTTCCTTCGACGTTCTTCATGTCGGACCCCTGGTCCATCCAAGAAAAGACAGAAGAAGTGGGAAGAATGAAATACAAGTTTAAAAGGTGGAGTCTTCATCATATATTGATTGAAACTACGACATCCGAGAGACACGAGCTGGGAATATAGATATTGAAGATTTATGGAGTAGGAGTAGGAGTTCCTCCCAAACTCCATGGATGAAAGCGATACCCGATAGTGGCTTACCCCTTGCAGCTAGTTTTCCCAAGGCCGCTCGGTGCCCGAGTTCATTTTGGCTTGTGCCTCCTAGTTATGACTTCGGCTTCTCGCTCGTGAGAAGTATGGCGGGTGAAGTAGTGATCAAATTGGATGGAGGTTACTTTGATGACCTCCTCAAACTACCCAATTTTGAAGAGTATGGAGAGTTGGACATCAAGTCAGCTCAGAAAGCCTAGGACAACGATCAGGAAAACTGCATCAAGCATGTAAATAAAAAGTTCATGATCAAGGCCAAGCCGGCTATCTCCAGATTTCCAAGACTTATCCCCAGGAGTGATTTCATCCAAGAGATCAATGACATCATCACTCTGTTGAGTCGGGTTTTTGGTTTTCCCGAATCGAATGTATTCCAAGGGTGGATGTATCAATTCATGATCACCATCAAGAAGAATCAGCAAGGGATTGACTGGGGCACTCTCATTAGCAATGAGATTGATTCCCAAATGACAACGGTCTTGTCAACGGGGAAATTTTATATGTCTTCATATGTCACATATGCAGCGGCTGGGATGAGGAACTATCCGGATTGGATACTAAGGGAAGTAGGACGGGAGTCATGTGTATCAATACTTCCCTCAATCGACAAGGAAGGGATCCCAAGATCAATTAGAAGGGTGAATGATGCCTTCTTCTATGAAAACATTTACAAAGCTAAACCTAAATTGAGGAAGACAAGAGTCTCAGATGAGGCTTGGGCTGAAGTTTCCAAATGGGGATGTGTCTTCTTACAGTTCAAGAAGTTCACATATCTACGGGTGGTCATGTACTGGGGATCCTTTTCACCTGCCCCGATATCTAGGAGATAAACTGATATTGATGGAATTGGTTAGGCAGCTGTTGGATTTCCATAAATTCCAACAAAGTAAACATAAGGCTTCCATATCCTTCCCAATTTCTATTGGGAGATACACTTGCTCAATGATGGTGAAGGCTAAAAATGTTATCCATGAGCTTCGAGGACAAGGCGAGGAAGCATATGAAACCTCGAGACGGTTTTGACATCCGAGGAGTGCTCAGGTGTATGGAACCCCGCATCTCGCATAGGCCAAACATAGAGGATATTTGGGTTGATCTGCGTAATGAGGTTGTTGTTTGCGAGAAAGGATAATAGCAGATTGACAATTGCTGAGATTCAAACACTTGAGCTTGTTGATTTACCTGAAGGTACCAGTGACAATGAAAGTGTTTTGGATCTTTCCTATGATGGACTAAATGAAGATCAATATGTTTTCCCACCTATTGATTGGTCAGTCAGTGAAAAAGCCTCCATTTCTGATAGGTCGGCTCTAATCCTTGCTCGCACCAAAGCATGGCTCTCCTCTTGGGGAATGAATTTTAAAGATGATAATTTTTAAAAGTTGGCTGCTTCAGAGGCGGGGCCCTCCAAAAAGGAAAAGGACAGAAAATCTTCTAGGGGGCCTATAAAGGTCAAGATTGTCAAAAAGAGGAAAGAAAGAGAAATCTCTTCAATTGTTTCTCCAGTAGAAATGGTGAATGTGCCAGAATCACCAACGCCACCAGAAATAGGAGAAATTACTTTGGAAGGAGAAGGAAGTCAGCCTCTGGTTTCACCATTTGCTGATTGCTCAACTGAAGAGACCTTATCTCTTGCATCCAAGGCTTTGGAGTCTGAATCTGTGCCTCTTTCCTCACAACCACTCCTACCTCCTTATTCTCCATCAACTTCTTCAGTAATGGCCAGTATTTTCTCTGGACTTTCACCCCTCTCTGTTGGTACCCAAGTGATCACCAACACGCCCCCTCCCGTGCCTCTTTTTATTGGATCTACTACCACGTTGGTGACTATTCCTCCTCCACTAGTAGAATCTTCTCCCCTTGAGAGTATGATACCAGCTTCTGCAACCGTGGAAACTCCCTCTGATACACCACAATGGCTACTCGAGCAAACTCGAGGAAGAGGAAGGTGATTGTGCCCCTACCAGCCTTTGATTTCAGCTCACTCAAGGCTCCTACTGCTAAATCAGGAAAGAAGCCCAAAACAGTTTCAAGGGTTTTGGTGGATGCTTCAGGAGATAAGTTCACAGAGATAGCCACTCCCGCGACTGACAAAACTAAAGAGGACATAACAGCCTCTGATTATCAGATAACTAGGGTGGCTCTAGGAAGAGTGACAGCAGAAGGGGCGCAACAAGATGCGCGAGATGCCACAAACGTGTTGTGCCAGAAGTTGAAAGAAACAAAAGACAACAGAGATGAGCTTAAAGGAAAAGTGGAGCAGTTGATAGAGGTTTTCTTAAACTCTCAAAACCCCTTGAATCCATACCATCTTCTTCTATCCCTGTCGGATTCGATTTTTCATCAGTACCTACAATTGAGAAGATTGCTAAAAAAGGAAGAGTGGTCGATGAATGGATCCAAAGGTTACTCCAACAGGGGAAGGAGGTGATACAAGACGTTGTGAAAGTTCATCAATCTGTGGGGGATATTTAGAAGGAGGGAGAGAAGATGGATGATGAGTTTTCTCAAGAAATTAGACATCTTGATTTGACTTATGAAGCTCTCCAGGTGTTAAAGCAAATACCAGCACATCTCTTGGTAGAAGAAGGTATTCTCCCACATACAGATAAGCATTTCCAGCTGACCAAGGCCATCAGGTTCAGAGTAAAGATTCTCAATGAAGCCTGCAGTAAGTTGAGAGAATCAAGGGATAAATTGATTGATGGGAAAAGTGATCTGGAAGAAGAATTGCTGAAGATTTGTCCAAAGGTGTCAGTTGGGAACTCAGGTATCCTATCAGCAGATGATCTCTTCAAACAAATCCAAGAGTCTGTTCAGCATGAACCAATGCACGGATTTGGTCTTGAGATCATTGATCGGTTTGTAAGGATTGAACATTCTTTGGAGGCCTTAAGAAAGCTCAGAAAAGGATTGAAAAAGCTTCCGGAAATGCCAGCGATACTCATGAAACTTGAAATTTGGAATGATCATTCCACTGCGCTTTGATGAGAATGAGATGCAAGGCATAATTCGGAAGTTCCAAGAATTTCAAAAAAAAAGTCTCATTGGAGGAAGAAAAGATGAAGGAGCAAAGGATGATGATTGGACTAAGTTCCAATGTTTCATGTCATTTCAATCTTGAAATTGACATGTCTTTTTCATTTCTGTTTCGTCACATAGGAAGTAAATTTTGACTTGGTCTCCTGCGTGAGAGTCAAGCAAAATAGAACTCTATTTTAAAGAACACTATTTTCTAGGATTTATCCTATTTTCTCTCGTTTCCTTTTATTATAAATAAGGGATGCTTATGCATTCCAAAGGGTCGAGATTTTTGTAATATTCAGAGCTATTGGAAAGAAGAAAAACTTTGTGTTTTGATTCTATCATTTCAAAGAATAGGAGTTGATATTATTTCGCAAACTTTGTGTTGTGTGATATATCTTTCTTAAGACATTGTTCTTACGTTCATGATCTTAAGCTATTCTTTGCATAGCATCTTAGTGTTTCTAATCATCTCAGACATTATATTTATGATCTAAAGCTCGTATGATTATTTCGTGCTCTGTGTTTACTCGAAAGAAAATATGTTTCTCTCATTTATTTTCCATTGTACTTCTTTCATTGTAATAGTTTCTAACCCCGTTCATTTTACGAAGGCATACTTTTGAATCGTGTGAATGTGGATTTCGGGATTCTATCCTAACCCCAATGGTTAGATTAGTGTGAATCTGTATATATTGTTTTTTTGTGTTTTAGATTAGTAGCAAGCAGGCAGCCTCACTGTCTTTGAGGAGGGATTTAATCCCATATACCGTGGTTGAACCTCATATTTTGGGTTGAAAAATATCCAACCAACACAATGTTGCTACCCACCGCTTGGCTATGATATTCATGACACCATACCTCTAATAAATTATCACCATTTCACCATCATGACATCACACCATCCTTCCCATGGACCCTTAGCTAGGTGATTTATGTCTTATTTTACGATGATCCTCTAGTGTTTCCTTTTATTTTTGCTTCTTTAGGGTTCTTTCAACATGGATTACGCCCACACGTGACAGGATGAGTGACACTATCAGGTACACATTGGTGGGTATATTTCATTTCAGCTAGCCCTTTCAACATTCCTTTATGTACTTTAAAAATATTTCAATTTTAATTTTATAGATCAGTATTTTTTGTTGACCACCCCATGTTGTGCTATTGTGACATGTGGTGATCAATGGTGGGGCATATATATACACCTAATTTTTCAATTTTCATCTTTCATACATGTTACTAATAATTTCCTTGTGCAAATAAGGGTCACTGATGCATCTATTTCTTGAGTGGGTGCCTTAAGGGGCCATCGGGAATGGGAAATGGTTATTCACGTAACCATTATGGGCTGGAGTCAATACATGGAGACAAAGTGTCACTATTTGTTCCCGACCTTAGTTATCCTTGCATTAGTTATCTTTGTCCCTTTAGGTCTCATACACATTATGTTCATGACACGTTTCTTGCATCTTACCATCTCAACATCTTGTCCACACATGTCCATGATCTATGACACCTCTTGTTCAATTTGCATGAAAAATTAACTCATTTTACCATCCTTGGCTAGAAAATCACCCGTGGGAGATTTTTTTCAATGATATATTTTCCTCAACCAACACCATCTCTCATGGGCAATGGCGTCCTATATATACCTACTATATCTTGACATTAATAAAGAAAAAGGGATTCAAAACATCCTGAATTGCCATCTTCTTTGCTCTTTTGTGCCATCTTTGCATTTTCTTACTCATCTCTTGGTTCATCTTTCATCAAGTACTTGGATTGGATTGGACACTCTTCTTTTGGTTGGATTGCTTGCATTATTGGGTCATGATATAGTGGATCTTGGACAGAATGGTCTTCCCCTACTCCACCTAATAGTGATTCTCTCTCGGTGTGTTACTTCTCTAGAGAGATAGATGTATCAAACGACCACCATACATGTACAAGTGAGTGTTCTAACCCTTCTTTTTCATTTTTCATAGATTAGTTCATTTCATTTTCTGATTTTCCTACATTAGCTTAGTGTTACATGTGTGCAGAATATTAGTTAGCATAGTACTCTTATTCATGATCATCTCCTTAGCTATCTTTTACTTTCATTTCAATCATATTGTGTATGATTGCCTCATATATCATTGTTCCATAACTCTCCTCATCCTATCACCAATATCGTAGTAGGGTTATCTCCTTTATCTTGACCGCAAGACTTGGAAACCCTAGGTTGACCAAGTGTATGGATTATGACCCTCTAGATATGCAACCCTAACGGTCATTGTAGACCCTTTAAATCTATACCAATGTGTGATAGTTCATATGTGTCTCTCACACATTGCCTTGGTACCCTTGTAGAATGGATGATTTAGGAGTGCAAGATATGATGCATTTCTTTAATTTCATATCTTGATCCTGTGGTGTCGAGGTGGATGCGATGAAGGAAGAAACACATAGATTCATAACTAATCTATCATTCTAAATATGCTACATTAAAGATCTATGATAAGAACAAGTTTAAATAATAATCATGATTGAATCAATAACATACACTATAATTTACAAATACTCACACACATAGAATGACACTTAGATTCAACCAATATCTTCCATCTATTAATAAAACATGAAGGAAGCTCCTTACAATAATGTCAATCTATACCAAATGCATGATTGAATCAATATGGACTACTCGATACATATAGGAATGACACTTAATTCATATATGCATCTATCTCATAGAATCTATACAATAATTTCACATCAACACTCATACATAATTTATCATATCGTATACTATATATCATACATCACATCACATATATATAGGGTGGGACTTTCCCTTCACCACTTATCTATTCCAGAAATAGGATGCATGCTATTAATAGCCACGCATCATTTCATAGGCATAGCCACACATGCAAGTGTGCTATCTATAGCCTCTTATAGTTAATTGAAGTGTCAATCCTATTCTTAGCTCATCTCCATGCAAAATGCTTTGATCCGATCCTCCAAAAATAGACAATGCATGGCACGCACATGTCTCTGCATCGTTGGTGTGTTCCACACGCCATCTTCTAAAAATAGGTCGTCATGCTCAAAATGGCTAAGTCCTAAATGTTGAACTTTCCTTCCATGCGTGGGTCCTTCTTATCCTTCCACGCCCTTGATCCTGGCCTTCTCTCCCACATGGACTCCTTGTGTGTTCTCTAACAAGTATTCTCTGATCAACATTACCCCACACTAATCTCATTGTCATCCGACAATGGGTATTCCTCAAAAATTGAAGTAAAGAATAGAATAATGGAAAGAATAAGAATGAAAGAATGTAGAAAAATAAAGAATTTTTATGAGACAACCTCCTCTGTATCATTTTGCAGTATCAATTTTGGATACTCCTCCTTTATTTCGGCCTCCAAAACCTGCCATTCAGTGAGTGCTTGTTTCTTTTTCTGGGATGTCCACAACAATGGATTCCAACTCATCCCTCGTAATCTCTCCTTTTCATTCTGTAGAACCAACACAACACTAGACATTGATGTCATTCTTCCTTCTAAAAGATCCATCTTCTACGTAATTAGCTTCCCAAGCTCTTCCAACCAAGTCTTGTGTGGCTCTTGTGCTGCTGCCAGGGCCTCTCTTCGCTTAACTATTGACAATATTTTTGTGTGGCCCAATGTCTCATCCTTCATTGCTTTCTGGACCTCATTGTTTTCTTCTAGGGTCTTTATGTTGATAAGCACCTCTGGAGTTGTGTAGATATTTAAAGCCTGGTCTGCTTTCTTCAATACTTCTTGTAATGCTTGCAACAACCCTTCATAAGATGCAATCTTTCACATCACTGATGCTTTCTCTCATTCTACATCTTCTTCTCGACTTTCTTGGCATTTTCATGTGTAGAGGTTCATCTTCAAGTACCAAGTCCACCAACTTTCCCACATAGTGTATTGTTGAAGGAAACATCTTGTGGTACCTTGGCCTCCAAGTGTGGCCTTGCTCTGATGACATTGTCCCCAATCTCCTCTGTGATGTTGATAAATACTTCATTCTTCTTCTGCGTGAAGTCCCTCTCTTGTGTTATGTGTGCTATCTCCACATCCTTTGTCTTTATCTCCTCACGCAACGCTCTGATTATTGTAGCTTTGTCCATGTTTCTTCTAGCCACTTCAAGAAACCTTCACCAATGCATTGCTTACCTACTCATCTGACATGACAAGTAGGCTTTACTATCATGTGTCTAGCTTGGGGTGCCTTCTTCATCCATCTCAAAATGCATGAATCTTCACATACATCAAATTCAGCTCATCCATGTGGGTGTGCATTGACCATGATAGTTGCTTTTCGAGTGCACACAATCACCATATCCTCATCCATTAGCTCCCAACCAAATAAATCCTTCTATGCTATCGTGCTCTGGAAGCGGGCATGGACAATTTTTCCTGTATCCTCTACATACCCCATGGCTGGTGGAATGTGCTCTCCACTTGTTCTTCTAGACCATTGCTGCTTAGGGACTTTAGCTTCCAAATTTGGCACTTGTGTCTCCATGTCCTGAACATTCTCTGCAGTTGTCTCCTCTGGTCTCTTCTCATCCTCTTCTCTTCCTTTGATTCCTCACCCTATTCTTCTATGTTCTCTAGAAGTGTAGGAGAATTAGTGTGCTTTCCTCTGACTCTTCCGCCTCCTTATCTAACTTCAGTTTCCTCTCTTTGCATGGTTTCCTCCTTCTGTGGAGAGATTCTGGGTGATCTGCGCACCATGGTTGGAGTAGCACCTTGGGTCCTTGTTCTCCTAAACACCTTTTTAAATATGTGCTCCCCTCGACTCGCATTCAAGTCCTCATCATCCCCTCTTGTGGGCTGAGGTGGTGTAATGGGTGCACTATACTTCACCCTTATTTGTAGGATGTCTCCTACCTCTATGCTCCAAACCACCACTATCTTCACGCTCCTCCTCCTCATCCTCCACTTCAATTGGCTCTATGGGCTTAGGCAGTTGGGATGTTCTCCATTGTATGCTTTCCCTTTGGTGGTGCTGGAAGTGTGAACTCACCTTCCACATATTTTTATTCTCCATCTTTGGCTTCAATTGAAGATACACCAATGCTACCCCTACATCTGCTACAACTAGACTTATTGGCTTAATATTCAACACCTCCAAAATGATCCTCTCGGTGAAGGCACTTCTTCCAAGATACACATACTTCTTTCTCAATGTGTGGTAGTCACAGTCTACCTTATCTGCATTGAATACCAGTTGGTGTGTGTGTCTATAAATCTGTGAACAGATGCTTGGAAATACCTTGCAGTGAATGCGTAAGGAAATTTACACCAAGGGCTCTAGACTCCATCTTTCATTGGGAAGTGTGTGATAGAAATGTTGATATACAACAAACTAGACTTGTGTCCCTACTACGATGGTAGGTCCTTTGGGATGTGCCACTCTTCTCCAAAATGCCATGTGGAGCCTATCATACCATTTCTCCACCCTTTGCTTTATGTCATCTATCATGGCCCCTTTACATAGATACTTACTTGAACCTTTCAGCTGGTGACTTATTCTCCATGGGGTATTCCCATACTTTTTCCTTTGGCCCATCTGGTACTCCAATTTCCATGAATACTAGTGATAGTAGAACAACCCCAAAGCTGATCTTCCCTCATGTGCATGCTTCCTCGACTATTTGTTCTATAATATAGCCTGCAATATTGTAGATTGCTCCTTCTGACATCTTACACGTGCAACATGTAACCACATAGTATTTACCTGTGACCACCACTCCTGATCATTCAACTTTGTAACAAGGTGTGTGTTGTTTGCACAACTACCTGGGATATTCTTCAATTTGTCTATATCCATACCGTGGACCCTTCAAGTATCCCAACTCTTGTCTGGTCTTCAAGATCATGGCTTTATCTATGAGATCATTCTTTATGTCCTCTCCTGTGGCCTTCAAACCTATAACTGATGAGATAAGCATAGATGAGATTCTAACTCTGCGTCCTGCAAAGTAGAAGAAGTCCTCATGCACTCTGCTCATGAGCCACTGATACAAGGGCTCATACTTCCCAAAATATGGAGCTCATATAATTGGTAGACCCCAATTCTCTTTAGAAGCTTCTCACCTACATCATCAAAAATTGGCATGTCATCCACCGTACACTTGTTTCATCCTAAGCAAAGTGAGCAAGGAATCGAGCTCCTTCTTGTTTCTCCATGGTCCTGTGATTGTATTCACTCACTTTTCTCTTTTTGATGGGTGAATCCCACTCCTGGCCAATGATGACTCCTTCTTGGATATTACATTTCTGAAAAATGGCTTTGGGTGCCATCTCTTCTTCCTCAATGACCACCTTCTTCTTTCCTTTTCTGCTGCTGTAGATGCCTTCTTGGGTGCCATTTTTTTCCTTTACAAACGTCTCCTCTTTAACTCTACAACTTTGTGAATCAAACCCTAGCTTGATTCAATCATGCCCTAGGTGGAAACTTCATGCCCTAACTCCTCTCTACCTCCTTGCTTCACTCAAACCCTTCACCACCGGGGACAAGCTTCTTTTTCACACAGATCTGTTTATCATGCTTGGTTTCACACCCTTCACACCTTAACCCGATCACTCGGCTCTTCACAATTGGCTCTTTCCTCAAATTCTCTTAGTCGCAATGGTAAAAATGAATCTGCATCCCATCCTTATATAATTTTTTTCAATTTTTCAAATTTTGATGCATTTATTACTCCTTCACCTACCAAATATCCTCTCATTTATTGACCAAATTCATTCTTTCCATGTGGTACATCTTCACGCCCCAACTATAACCTTCTAGTGTGCCTTCCTACCCTCTGGTCACAAACTTCTCTTCAGCATGCATGCCCTTGCACCCGAGTACCTCATCATTGTACCTTCTCCTAGTAGTTATCATGGCCTCCGCTTACCTCGCGTTATATTGTCCTTTCATTCATCTCCATCCTTGGTCACTTTTGAGAAGCAATCTTCTTTTGACTTAAAGCACACCTAGTAGTAGCTTATTCCTTTCACCTTTCAATTCCCATGGTCTTTTACTTGGATAACTACAACCACCCCACACTAAAGGTATGTGTAGTCCTCTGTGCATAAACATTCTTCACATAGTAATTAGCTTCATGCATGTGCAAGCATGCTTTTACACAAGAACAACAACTAAATTGACAAAGCATAGTGACAATGAAGGAAATACATTAAGGAAATACATAAGGGAAACCTAATCTAAATGGCAATACTACCTTATTACAAACACCAAGAAGTCTTATTTATAGTAGGGCTTCAACCTACTCCCGTTAAAGTAATTGGGTAGCCGTGTTCCATCAAGTGCTTCTAACTGGAAAGCACCTATTTCAAGTATGTGAGTGATGACATATGACCCCAACCAATGTACTTTGAGCTTTCCTAGATGGTGCAAGAACTTAGAGTCATAAAGAAGTACCATTTGTCCAATCTCAAACTTCTTATCCCTTATGTTTTTGTCATGCCATGCCTTCTTCCTAGCCTTTTCCTACTTCTGACTCCATCGTGCTATGGCTCATCGCTCATCCAGTTGAATCATCTTCTCGATATGCTCTTCTAAATCATGTTCATCAGCTAGACCTCCAACATGTGCAATGCACAAAGAAGGTAACATAAATTCTATAGGAGAATGGCTTCCATGCCAAACACCAGCTAAAATGGTGTGGCTTTGTTCAATCTCTTATAAGTTGTTCTATATGCCCAAAGAATAGCTGACACTTTGTCATCCCAATCCTTTCTTCCAACATCACAAATTTTTGTCAAAGTCTGGCTCAAAATCTTGTTGAAAGCCTTAGCAATTCCATTTTCCTGAGGATGGTAGGGTGTAGTTTTATGGTGTGCAACCATAAACTCATCTAATAGGATCCTGATTGTCTCATTCAAAAAGTGTGTACCCCTATCACTTGTCAAGCTTAAAGGACATCCATATCTTGTAAGAACATTCTCCCATAGAAACCTAGCCATTGTAGCTATTATACAGTCCTTTGTAGGTGTTGCTTCTACCCACCGTGTGAGATAATATATGCAAGTAATGATATAGCGTGATCCCAGTCTACACGTGGCTGGTGAAATAGGTCCTACAAAGTCAATGGCCCATTTCTCAAATGGTTTTGCACTAGTAATTGGTCTCAAAGGCATCTCATCTCTTTTCCCTAGTTTTCCTAAGCACTGACAATGATCACATGCCTTACAATATTCTTTATAGTCTTTATACAATGTCTCCCACCATAATCCAACAAGTAGGATCTTCCAGAAGTCGCATCACCTGCATAATGGCCTCCTGCAATACCACCATGAGCTTCTTCCATAATATCCTTTGCTCATGCTCTAATACACAATGGCACGTAATACTTCATCTCTGCCTAACTTGTAGAGGTCACCACTGATTAACATAAACGGTGTCACACGTATAGCAAGTTGTTTCTTTTCTAATGCCTTCATTCCTTCTGGTGCTATACCAGTCCACAGAAAGACAACAATGTCTTCTAATTTTGATGGCACGCGTTGTAACCTATATAATTGTGCATCTGGCATGGTTTCTTCAATTTTCTGTGCTTCCTCTCCCGAGTTGATTCTAGATAGATGGTCTGGTCCAGAATTACTTTTCCCCGGCTTCACACACAACGTGAAATCAAACTCTTGAAATAAGAGTACCCATCTCGCATATGTGCCCCGTAAGATGGGCTTGTTTACCAAGTACTTCAATGCCATGTGATCTGTATAAAACACAAATGGTGTTGCTAACAAGTATTGTCAAAACTTGTGCAATGCATAGATCATGGACAAAGCTTCATACTCTGTAGTTGTATAATTTTGTTCAACAAGAGTCAGCTTCCTACTAGCAAAAAAAAATTGGATGATCGACAATACCTTCTCTAGTTGAGCTAACACAATGCCAATGGCCATGCCAGAGGTGTCCACATGCACATGAAATGGTTTATCCCATGAGGGAAAGTGTAGAATGGGCGGTAGTAAGTTTCTCTTTAATATCTCAAATGCACGCGTTGTTGTGGTTCTCCCTAATAAAATGTACCTTTCCCCTTCAAGTAACTCTTCCAAGGGTGCAACAATTTTGGCATACCCTTTGATGAATTTTCTATAATATCTGTATGACCTAAAAATCCACACACCTCACTTTGATTGGTAGGCACTTCTAGGCCTAAAATGACTGCAACCTTAGCTGGATCAATGAGCAAACCTTCCTTGCAGATTATATGTCCTAACAATATTCCAAATGGTGTGGAAAATATGCACTTCTTGATGTTCAAAGAGATACTCAACTGTCTACACCATTCAAACATTAAGCGTAGATTGTCACAATGATCTTTCACAAGCCCATATATTGTCCAATCATCTAGGTAAGACCTGTAAGAAGTTGTGAATAAAATATTTGAATGCCTTGAACAACTATGCATGAGAATACAACAAGCACATTTTTCAATCCAAAAGGCATCACAGTATAGGAAAAACTACCCCATTCAAGTAGTAAATGTTGTCTTTTCTTGATCCTCCTGAGCAATCCTAACCTGATGATACCGGAAAACCCATCTGTAAAGGAGTATATTTCACGCCCCTGCAATGCCTTCCAGTATTTCCTCAGTGAATGGCGTCAGGAATGGATTGGTGATGCATGCAGCATTCAACTCCCTGTAGTCTACACATATTCTAATTCATCCATCCTTCTTGATATTGATCACCATTGGGCTAACCCATTCTGACTCATCAAGGGGTTTGATAATTCCAGATTTCAACATTTTATCAATTTCTTCTTTTACCTTTTTGTGCAAATTAGGATTCATTCTATAAGGCCTCTTTCTAACTGGGTGTGCACCATCTTTAAGCTTTATCTTCATTTCCCAAGTGATTTATGCATGCCTTTAAGTTCATGATATCCTCGATGGGAATAAGTCCTGATAATCCCTGAGTAACTCAATGATCTTTTCTACCTCCAAGTCGACCAAGTAGTCTCCAATTATGGCCTCCTTAGGCTCAACCTCCAAACCTATATTCACCTTCTTTGTCTTCATGGGTTCGTGATAGGTGCGTATCCTTGTCTGCACTTTCCAAGACCTCGCGCACCCCTTGTGAATGTTCAATATCTAGGTTTTCAATTTCCTCATCATCCACGATGTAAACCATCTTTCCCTTCTCTTTCTCAAGGAAAGCATGTTCAAGTAGTATGAAGTCCATTTCTTCTTCCTTCTCAAAACATGCTCAGACTCTGTCTCACCAAATAATTCCTGAATATGCTCTTCTACTTTTGCACTATCTCCCATGGTTAAGTGCTTGATAAATTTTAATGCCTCTTCTATTGGAGGTTGAGAAGAAAAGTAGTCAAAGGTCTGGATCATCCCTGTAGTCAAATTTTTCTAGTTTCTAGTCTCTCGATGTAGTTCTACATATACATACTGTGTGTGTGCATCCTTGTAGCGTAGAGTACAATCTATGCACCTAGAGTGAAAGTGGTAATGCTTCTTGTCCTGTTGTCCAGAGTCTCTCACACTAGCTGAATGTGATGTTGAACAGGTTGATCACCATGATAAGTGTAGATCTGCGTAGGTGCATTGTTCCTTACAAACCTAATAGATAGGGTGATTCCAATATTTTCCCATTCTATAAGATTATCTCTGTGGACTACCCACCAACACGTTGTTGTCCCGTGTAAGGTATATACTAACATAGCTCTTCTCTTAATTTGATCTTGTCCATTGTGTTTCCATGGCTTTCAAAAATGTAGGAAGATCTTTTCCCCTGTATACCAAGGTATTGTGCTACCTATCCATCGACCGAATGAAGTCCATTCTTATGCAACCGTGCTTTTACTTCATGCCCTACTAATTCATATGTACCATGAGCCCAATTGTCACAAGAAATACTCGTAGTATCACTAATGGAATGAGAATCCTCCCACTATAGGATGCCTTCTTTTGATGGCTCATTGACCTCTGGGTCCTGAATAACATGTACATAAATTTGGTTTAAGTCCTCCTCACTTAGAGGCTCAACATATGGTGTAGACTTCCCATCTGTCAATGGTATCACAACCCTTTCCTCCTTGTTCTCAAAGCTGATATACCCCTTATTGAATCTCAAGTCAACATTATTCACATAACACCAAGGGCATCCAAGCAAGGCTAGAAAATTGTCCGCTTTTGCAAGTGCTAATACCTCAAAATCCCCAAGTGAACTTGGCCCCTTGTATGGTTATAGATGCATCCTTCAAAACTCCTATGGGAGTGGCCTTAGTCCGGTTTTCCATAAACAACACATTAGATGATGGCTGCAATGGAGGCCTCCCATTTGTACCCATGCATCTAATGTAAGCACATTTACTTTCCGCACCTGTATCAATCAATATGTTGCTCAACAACCACCCATCCACAACAACATTCAGAGTAATTTCCTTGTCATAGTCAATGCTATCAGGGGGAAGATTTACATGCAGATCTATCATCCGGTTTCAAAACTTACGCGTGGAGTGTTCCCCTTTAACCAACTTCCTAATAGTGGGATAATGTTCTCTGGTGCAACATTCTACACACTTCTCGCAGATCATCATCGATATCAGTTTGGACTATCTCTGATGCTTTCTTCTGCTCCTTTAAGTATTGTATCTCACCCTAAAGATTCCTTAGCACTTCCATGGTATCCTGGTAAACCTCCTTCTGATGAGCGAAGGATCTGGGTACCTTGCATGCAAAACCTCCTCCTTGGTGATCATAGGCTTTGGTGCAATGCTTCTCTTCATGCATGCATGTGCCACTTCAACGCATGTAGTAATATTCACTATCAATGCCTCAGGTCCTTCTACTATCTTGGGCATCCACTAATCTTCTACCCATGCTGGATTCTAACCATCCCGCATGCCTTTTTTTTCTTGCTTATGCTGCTTACTCAGATGCTCATATAAGTCTGGGCACTCTTCATAGCTATGGTTCTTCCCACAGAAAGAACATGCAATATTTTGAGGACATTCACACCTATAGTGGTCAAGAGATCCACACGTATAACATGTTCCATGAGGGAACTCACCTCTTCCTCCACCACGACCTCATCCTCCATATCCACCATGATATCCATGTCCCCTTCCACGACCTCCTTCAAAACACCCCTCATTCCTGTCATAGTGTGTTGATTATGATCCCGATCTGGTGCTCATTCTTACCCTTAGAATTATCTATTACACTTGTCTGTCATACCCCAATGTCTATAACATCCTGGATCTGACCAATCAACCAAAATCCTCAATATCATGGGTCGTGGACCTAGAAAATCTTGCAAAAGCAAGATACATTCTTCCTTATCATACATCTGTAACAAAGGACAGTGACTAGCATCATGATTCAAATGACAGATCTCACAATCCAATAGTAATGAATGAGCACACATATCTACGAGGGAAACTATCCTTGGTGTGACCTTCCACTTCACAATCTGTACACCAAATTCCTGAGTGTGTTTCATGGGCTGAATTTTTGATAGCTTCTCTAACTACTTTTCCATAGCTGCAATTTGTGCCTCTAAGAATGGACTAACACCTAGTGTCAATGCTCCCAACTACCTTAGCACACAAAGCTACCTTTCTAGTGCTTCACAGATCAATGTATGTCTTATGTGACAATGCCCTTCTAAATGGTGTAATCAATCCTCCAACGAACCATTGTGCATGTTGGCTAGTGTGAATATCATAAGATAGCTTAGATAGAAGTGTCTTAAAATGAGCATCATACTCACATACACTCTCAAGTAGTGCCTTGCTTGATATCCTTGAGCACACTAATACTTTTCTCAAACTCAGGGATATGGAACTCTTTCAAGAAAGCATATTTCAATGCTACATAATCCACACAAGTTTGATCAAGGTCAAACTTCCTATACCAACTGTGTGCACATCCCTATAATGTAGTAGCAAATTGACTTGCCTTACGCTCAAAATCTGTGATCCCTTTAGCGCGCCACAAGATTTCACACATATGCACATGTTCGACAAGCATCCTCTATACCTCTATATCTCGAGAGATGAAGAGACATCTCCATATAAATATTTTGTGGTTGCTGCGGACCTTGACCACCTGATCCAAAACCTCCTGTGTTCCCTCTACCTCCAGAACCACTAGATCCACCAGAACTAGAACCACCTATACCTCCGATCCTCCACCTGTAGTGGGAATATGACCTATAGATGTACTCCCTTGTGCTCGACAAGTAGTACTATACTGAACCCCTACATCTGTGAGGTAGTTCCACTTCCAGAGGTGAATCCAACATTTCTGCACGCTCACATTCTATGTGGATGATGCGCCTAAGGATGTTCCTCCAAATATCATTAAAGTCATCTATCCTGCCATTGATGTACTTTGCTCCCTAACTTACTCTGCTCTCTCCTACTTCCCAAATTAGCTTTATGGTTACTTTGTCGTACTAGATACTGGAAAACCAAGTGCAAGGGCTAGGTCACCAGGTGGATTAAGATGCGCGCCCACTGGTCCAGGTAGTCTTTGCTTGGCACACTTCTATGTGAGGATGAGGGGGGATCTCTGTCATGTTTTCCAAGATGGGGGAGTTCCTGATGCTCTGGCTCCACATCTTCTACATGAGCTGTAAATCCTTCACAAGCCATCTCTCTCCTCAATGCCATACTTTCTGCAATGTAACGCTACTTCTCTATCTCCCTCTCATGCGCCTCATTAAACTTAAGCCACCTTTCCTCTCTCTCCTCTCTACCACTAGGTCTGCCATCTTTCACCAAATTCCATGTTCCCTCCTCACGTGGTGAAGTTTAGTTAGCCATGGGTTTACTCTCTCCAGTTCAAAGTTACCATCAAGATCTTGATCGCAGTGGGATACCTCACAAATATACTCCTCTTGGATACCGTAAAAACTAGAATTTAGCTACTTATGGGAAAGAGTACGTCGAAATTGAATATTCCAGAATATAACTATTTAGAACACCATGAAACCACGTATCCATAGCGCGAGTCTAGATCAAATCAACATCATAAAGGGCCTAAAATTCTTCCTGCGTCCAAACAAGTGCGTGATACCTCCAATTCTACTAAGATGCATAAGCAATAAGCCACTCATATAATTCTACTGGAAAGATGGTGAAAAATCTCTCATATAAGTTATCATATAGATTTTGTTCTACCCAAGTGCGTGTGTTAAACTCAAATCCACTGCTGAACCCATGCATATTCTTCCTCTAGATCATGTATCCATTCCTCAATACTTGCTAGAGTTAACTAGTACGTCTTCATCATGAACCATCCTGAAAACAACTGAAAAAGAGGTCCCGGCAATGGAACCAATGTTGCAGCCTAGAATTTACTAGATAACTCCCTAGACGTGCTTGGCACATCACTCAGCCCAAATTGAGTGCTCACCCAAAGCATGCAAAGGTACCAGTCCCTCTTTAGGGTTGTTGTAGCAAGATGTTAGCGTGATGAAGGAAGAAACATATAGATTCATAACTAATCTATCATTCTACATTGTATGCTACATTTAGATCTATGACAAAACAAGCATTAAATAGTAATCATGATTGAATCAATAACATACACTACTCGATTACACACAAGAATGACACTTAGATTCAGCCAATATCTTCCATCTATTAATAAACACATAAGCTCCTTACAATAATGTCAAACGATACCAATGCGTGTATGGATCTGATACAGTAATTCAGTCATATGCGTATATCTCTATATCTTCATACATCCATCACACTCTTATATATAGGGTGGGGACTTTCCCTTCACCGCTTATCTATTCTAGAAATAGGCCGCATGCTATTAATAGCCACGCGTCATTCACAGGCATAACCACACATGTAAGTGTGTTATCTATAGGCCTCTTACAATTAACTGAAGTGTCAATCCTATTCTTAGCTTGTCTCCATGCAAAATGCTTTGATCCGATCCTCCAAAAATAGACAATGCATGGCGCGCACATCTCTGCATCGTTGGTGTGTTCCACATGCCATCTTCTAAAAATAGGTCGTCATGCTCAAAATCAGCTAAGTTTAAAAAACTTACCAAAGAGTTGGGTTGCTTTTGACAGTTGTAATAAGACATCGAGATACTTTACATCTTCATATGTCAATAATGCTTTAGTGGAGACAAGATCCACATCTTTATGGGGAAGTCCAATCAAATGGTAGATTTCATCCGAGAACATGCTAAAGAGAGGGGAGTTGAATGTGAAAAACACCATTTGAAATATCGTAATTGGAGATAAGGTAGTTTAGTGTTTTGGTGTCCATTTCAAATGGAGGCATGCATATGAGTGCATTGAAACCGCTTGTTTCACCCATTGTGAAAAGGAATTAAGATCTACCAAAAGTTTGATTAACTATGGAAAGACCAAGTTTTTATACATATATTTGTGGAATGTTATTATAAGGGTTTTGATTTTCTTTTGTTGAGTTGTTTCAAAAATATGTGTAATAGTAAAGGAAATCGTCTATGAATAAGAATTATTTATGTTGCTTTGGGGAAACTACAGGGGGTTTAGGTTTTGGTTGTGGGTGGGATGTTCTAGAAAAATTGAAAAATAAGTGCAATTGCTCTATTTATAAAGGAAGAAGATATCGCCACATGGCAGATCCATGCCCTTTGGTTGGTAGCATTCACCAGAGATAGGATGCTATGTGCTACTAACTCTTCATTATACTACTAGTTGATAACAAGTTTATGCTACTAGCTAGTAGGATGTTTCATGCTACTTGATCGGTACCATACAACATGCTAAGCATGTCATAAGCTACCAATCAGTAGCACATGTTACCAGTCAATAGCATGTATATGATAATGTAACATATTTATGCTACCAATCGGTATCATGTTTATGCTACCAACCCACAACATTCACCAACTGGTAGGATATTTCATGTTGCCAACTAGTACCATGTAAAAAGCTAAGCACATTGAAAGCTACTAGTCTGTAGCACATGCTATTGACCGACATCATGTTTATGTTACTGACCAATAGCTAATATTCATTATTACTTTGATACCAAAGAAACTTAGAACGTAATATGTGATTGCTTGAATAATTTTTTTCACGTTTACAACTTAGGTTTCATATTAAGGTAAGAGATGGAGGAAAATAGGAGGCTCACAAGAAAATTCTATATAAATTGTGTATGATACAACATTTGTCTTTTTGGGTGCAACAATACGAGAATGTTATTGGCCAAAAATAACATACAACCTACCTACATTGTTCTACCAAATACTAGTTTCTTCTGGAAACCGTGTGAAATAGTTTTCCCTTAGATTCACCATAATTTTGAATTTCATTTTCATATATTATCCAAAAATATCTACGAGGTTTTAGTTTTTAGGGTCTTAAAATTTACCCTGTCTTTGATTGAATAATATTTCTAGAATTTTTGAGAGAGCATAGTGTAAAGATAAGCAAGATGTAATATGGATAGAGAGATGATGAGATTGAATTCCAAATGTGAGCATTTTTCTTAGCAAGAATACAAGGTCAAACTTGGCATTACACAAGGAAAAGGTACCATATTTTAGCGTCTATTGATATATTTTTGATAATTTTTTACAAATTTTGATTGGGTTGGGTGTATAGATGATTGTAAATCCATTATAGGTTTTGTATTCAATTTGGATCAAGTGTTATCTTGTGGTGTAGAAAAATCAACTAACAATTGCATTATCACTAATAGAGGAAAAATATACATTAGCATGAGCAGCTTGCTCGTGAAGTGGTATGGTTGAGGAGTGTACTTAGTGATGTACATTTTCCATAGAATCAACCTTCAATATTGTATTTTGAAAACAAAAGTAAAATATAATTGGTGGAAAATCCTATCTATCATGAAAAAACATGTGGAGATTCATCATTACTATCTCATAGATCATTTGATTCAAAATGATGTGACTCACCCTATGCATCGCAACTTGAAGAAGAAATTGTAGATATTTTTACCAAAGTATTGAGTAAAATTAAATTTTTAAAATTTAGAGATAAACTAGGGGTGAAAGAAATCATGTAAATGGGTACCTCATCAACCATAAGACCCATAATGGTAGGCATTACTCACATATTGGGTGTTGTGATTATATTGGGGGTGGGGCGAAGGAGGGTCATTATAGTCCTTAGGACATATATGAATAAATTTTTGGTGGTGGGGTAGTGAGTGAAAGCTATGATGACTAAGTTGTTTTAATCAACACTTGTCAATTCTAACATAGTCAAACTGCAGATCAAAAAGTGATTTTGCCAAGTGTCAATTGAATTTTGGCACAAAAAAGGCTTAACTAAGTCTTTGATTTCCTTTAAATATCTGGTTAGATTGGGTGTAGAACACAACAACACAATGAGATATTTGTTTTCAGTACGTGATAGATCTATTTGTGTATTTTTTTAATAAAAAAATAGAGAGTCTCTGTTTTATGAGTATATCTCAATCTTTTGTATAGAATGCTATTTTTCTTGTAGCTATTCTGCCTGATCATATAATATCAATTCTATTTTTATCATTCTAGAACTGTTCTTTGCTTTGGGTTGTGAATTCTATTTTTTTATCATTCTAGAACTGTTCTTTGTTGGGTTGTGAATTCATTTCATTTAAGTCCCTGTTCAGTTTCTCAATTGGTATCAGAGCTGCATATATAAGTTGTTTATTTGACTGCTGCAAGCTAGTATAATGGCCCAGACTAACAATACTATGCAGTATCAGATTCCTCTTTTTAGTGGGGAGAACTATGAGTATTGGAGTGTGAAGATGAGAACTCTGCTTATCTCACAAGAACTGTGGATGCTTGTTTCTTCAGGCTATTCAGAGCCAGCTGATGAAGCCGCATATAATCTTTTGTCTGCTGATCAAAAGACAGAGTTGAAGGAGAACAAAAAAAAATATGCCAAAGCTCGTTCATTCTTCAAACAGGAGTTGACATCTCAATATTTCCAAAGATTGCAGAGTGTTTGATGTCACATGATGCTTGGGAATCCTTGGAAAATGCCTACAAAGGTTCCGTCAAGGTAAAAATTGTCAAACTCCAAATGTTAAGAAGAGATTTTGAGTCTCTTTCTATGAAAGAAAGTGAAAGTGTTGAAGCTTTTATTACTAGAGTTCAAAATATTGTGAATGTTATTCATGCCCATGGTGAATCTCTTGAAGATAGGAGGGTTGTTGAAAAAGTGTTAAGAAGTCTTCCTAAAAATTTTGATCCCATTACCATTGCTATAGAAGAGTCAAGGGATTTATCACAACTAACTCTTAGTGATTTATTTGGAAGCCTTCAAGTACATGAAAACAGGTTGAAAAGGAATGAGGAGCCCGGAACAAGCCCTCCAAACCAAGTTGAAGGTTGATGACAAGAAAAAACAATCTTCCATGAATGAGGCTTCTATTTTTTCCTCATCATATAGAGGAGGTAGAGGCCATGGAAGATTTCATGGAAAAGGAGGTCGTGGTAGAGGAAGAAGCAACAACCCTAGGAGAGGCCACCTTCATTGTAACTATTGTGGTAAAGATGGTCATATTGAACAATATTGTTTCAAAAAGAAAAGAAACACCTCCCAAGCAAATTTTAGTAAAGACAAAGGTGAGAAATCTCAAAATTTGTTTTTCACATCAAATAGCTTTGAAGCTGAAGATGATTTTGTTTGGTATTTAGATAGTGGTTGTTCAAATCACATGACTGGAAATAAAAGTTTGTTTGCAAAGTTAGATGAGAGTGTGAAGGGGAAAGTCAATTTTGGTAATGATAATCAAGCAGAAGTAATGGGAAAAGGTGTTCTTTCTTTAAAAATGAAGAATGGGAGTACTATGTATGTACATGACACTTTGTTTGTTCCAAGCTTAAAGCATAACTTGATTAGCATAGGGCAACTAAATACTAAAAATTACAAGACTATTTTTGAAGGAAAGTCTTGTAAGATTTTTAACAACAATGGACTAGTTGCGTTGAAGCTCCTATGACACATAATAGGATGTTTTTGCTAAAAATGGAATCTGATGTAGCTTGTTTGAAGGTATTTGTTGATGATCCTTGGATTTGGCACAAGAGGTTTGGGCATCTTAATTTTGGATCTCTCTCATTCATACAAAAGAAGAACTTGGTGAGAGGTTTTCCATCTTTCATAAAGCCAAGAAAAAAAGGTATGTGAAGGTTGTGTAATAGGGAAGCAACATAGAGAAAGTTTTCCTAATCATCATTTTAGAGCACATGAGCCTTTGGCTTTAGTACATGCAGATATTTGTGGTCCCATGCAAACTTTGTCTCTTGGAAAGAACAAATATTTTCTTCTCTTTGTAGATGATTTTTCAAGGATGTCTTGGGTCTATTTCTTAAGTGAGAAGTCTCAAGATTTTAGTTGCTTTCAAAGATTTAAAGCACTTGTTGAGAAGGAATCAGGTTTCTATTTGAAAGTTTTAAGAATTGACCGAGGTGGAGAATTCACCTCTAATGCATTCAAAGAATTTTGCATCTCCCATGGCATTAAAAAAGAGCTAACTACAACTTATACTCCTCAACAAAATGGAGTAGCGGAGAGGAAAAACAGAACTATTGTAGAGATGACCAGATGTATGTTGAAAGAAATGTGCTTGCCAAACATGTATTGGGCAGAAGGAGTGCATTCAACTATTTATATTCTCAATAGAAGTCCTACAAAGATGGTAAAAATTCTACTCCTTATGAGACTTGGTTTTGTAGAAAGCCAAATGTTTCTCATCTAAATTTTTTTGGGTCTACATGTTTTGTTCATATTCCTCAACAACAAAGAAAGAAGTTAGATGAGAAATCATGAAATGCATTTTTATTGGATATTCAGAGGAAAGTAAAGCTTATAGATGTCATGATCCTCTTACTAATAAGTTTCATATTAGTAGAGATGTGATCTTTGATGAAGGGGGAGTTTATTTTAAAAATGAAGGAGAAGATAAGATAATTACTCCTCATATTGAAAATTTAATTCTTGATAATAGTATTCAATCAGTGCAGCCCTCTACAACAACAAATATGGGGTCACCTTCAAGGACTTCTCCATCAAAGGAATCCTCTTCTACTTCATCAACTAGTTCTCATGTTGACACCCAAGTAAGGACTCCATGTAGCCCTCATGGAAAAACAAGAAGTTTGAAGGAAATATATGAGATAGCCAGGTATGCTGATGATAATTTTGCTTTGCTTTCTTCTACACATGTTGAACCTTATAATTTTAAAGAAGCTTGTACTAATGAGCTATGGATGCAAGCCATGGATGCTGAAATGTCTCAGATTAATAAGAATGATACATGGGAGTTAGTTGATCTGCCTGATGGAAAATCAACGGTTGGAGTAAAGTGGATTTACAAGATAAAATTCAACATGGATGGAAGTATTTCAAAATATAAAGCACGGTTAGTTGCAAAAGGATATGTGCAACAAGAAGGCATTGACTATGAGGAGACATTTGCTCAGTAGCAAGAATGGAAACTGTAAGAACCTTTCTTTCCATTGCGTCTCAGTTATAGTTAACAGTTTATCAAATGGATGTTAAATCTGCATTCTTAAATGGATATTTGAAGGAAGAAGTTTATGTGGACCAGCCACAAGGTTTCATTGCTCGGGGAAAAGAAGATAAGGTTTATAGGCTTAAAAGGGATCTTTATGGTCTTAAACAAGCCCCGAGAGCTTGGTACTCTAGAATAGATAACTATTTTCTTGATCATGGATTTGTTAAATGTTCTTCGAGAGTATTGTTTACAAAAAAATGTAGGATCAGATTTCATCATTCTTTGCTTATATGTGGATGACTTAATATTTTTGGGCACCTCATTCTCACTTGTGGAGGAGTTCAAAGAGGCTATGAAATCTGAATTTGAGATGTCTGATTTGGGAAGAATGCAATATTTTTTGGGTTTGGAAATTACCCAAGAAGTTGCTTGGTATATCTATCTGTCAATCCAAATATGTTGAAAATATGTTGAAAAGGTTTAATATGCAAGGTTGTAAATCAGTGGGCACTCCTCTTGTTGTTGGGAGTAAATTGATGAAGGAAGATGAAACTCCGCCTTGTAATGCCACTCTTTATAGATCTCTAGTTGGCAGTCTTATGTATCTAACATCTACTAGACCAGACATTTTGTTTGTTGTAAGTCTAGTTGCTAGATTCATGCAACAACCTCGAGAGTCTCATTGGCAGGCAGCTAAAAGAATTCTCAAATATGTAAGTGGAACTAAATATTTTGGATTGTTTTATAAAGCTACTAATAATTTCAATGTTGTAGCCTACACAGATGCGGATTGGGTAGGCAGCTTGGATGATCGAAAGAGTACCTCTGGATATGCTTTCTTCTATGGAGTAAATCTCATTTCTTGGAGTAGTAGAAAGCAACTCACTGTAGCTTTATCTACAATGAAGCAGAATATATAGCGGCATCATCAACAAGCACACAAGCCATTTGGATGGCAAGACTATTTGAAGATTTGGGAATGGAAGTATGTAAGCCCATTCAAATTTATTGTGACAATCAAAGCACAATATCCATGACAAAGAATCCTATTTTCCATAGCAGGAGCAAACACATTGATATCCGACATCATTTCATTCGGGATCTTGTTCAACAACAATTCATTTACTTTGAATTTTGTCAATCTGAAGATCAACTTGCAGACATCTTTACTAAGGCCCTTCCAAAGGATAGATTGGAGCATCTTCGATCACTGTTAGGAATTCAAAAACTTCGCATCAAGGGGAGATTGAAAGCTATGATGACTAAGTTTTTTTAATCAACACTTGTCAATTCTAACACAGTCAAACTGCAGATCAAAAAGTGATTTTGCCAAGTGTCAATTGAAGTTTGCCACAACAGAGGCTTAACTGAGTCTTTGATTTCCTTTAAATATCTGTTTAGATTGGGTGTAGAACACAACAACACAACAGATATTTGTTTGTACGCAACAGTCTATTTGTGCATTTTTTTAATAAAAAAGAGAGTCTCTGTTCTGAGTATATCTCAATCTTTTGTATAGAATGCTATTTTTCTTGTAGCTATTCTACTTGATCATATAATATCAATTCTGTTTTTTTATCATTCTGGAACTGTTCTTTGTTGGGTTGTGAATTTGCTTTTTTTAATTTTGGAGCCTGTTCTTTGTTGGGGGCGAGGAGGGTCATTATAGTCCTTAGGACATATAAGAATAAATTTATGGTGGGGGTAGTGAGGGATTGAAATAAATTTGTGTAATTGCGGTAGGGATAAACCACAACCGCAAACCACAACACAAACCATCGACACATATTTTGTAGGTACATTACGTGTGCACAATGATCGTAGACCATCTGGATAGCTCTTCTTGTATTTATAATTTAACATCAATTACAAGTGTAAGGCAATCCATTCAATTCAGTTTTTTTTTTTTTTTTTTTTTGGGCATGTTTGAGAAGAGCAAATACAAATTGCGTGGTAATTTACTTTCTCAGCAAAGCTTGTTAGAGCATCCTAAGTTATAATTGCAAACTATGACTTCGAATAGTGACATCCTCTAATGTACTACTTATATGTGTAACTTACTTCGACAAACTTTTACAAGCACTTTTCAACAAAGAAATATAAATAACACTAAATGGAATCATTGGTAGGTTCAGTCTTGTCACTCTCTCAGCCAAGTTTATAGAGGAGAAGCAGGTTACAGTGACAACTTTTCAAAATCGAACCCATGCCTCGTTACAAAGACAAAAACGGAAAGAATCACCAATTCATTAACAAAAAGGAGGACAATAGAGGAAAGGGGGAAGGATCATATTTTGAAATGGTTTCATAATCTACAACCCATAAGGAAGGAAGGAAGGTGTATTTGGAGTCGGCAGGCTCTATAAAATGGCAGGTGAAGGGTGATTTGTAGTGTGGATGGTGTCGTCCATAGATTCAGCAGATGTGGGCTCACTCGAATACTCGCATAAAACAAGCACCCCCTCAATTGTTTCCAAGGGCCTGTCCTTCGTCTCTGGTATGAGAAAAGTGCACAAGAAACCCAAGGAGCTGGCCACTGCAAGAAGCATGAGGGCCTTATCGATGCCCATTCCCATGGGATAACCCTTATCCCGATGAGGCGACTCCTTATGTTTTGTCTCTGATGCGTACAGGAACCCAAACGCGCCAATAATAGCCCCCGCCTTTCCAGCGGCCGCCGAAATGCCATGGACACGTCGATCGCAAGCGAGCGGGAAACAACTCTGCCGGCACGATGAACGTCGTACTGTTGGGCCCAAACATTGAAAAGAAAAACGTCAGCGTATAAATGGCGAGAAACCCGTCCCAATGCTGTTTATTACGTCGCCAGAAAGAGTCATAAGGAATGGCCATCCCGAATATACAGACGGACATGAAGAAAAATCCCATCAGCTGAATCTTGAATCTCCCAATTCGGTCTATCAGCAGAATAGCGAAGAAGCAGCCCGGCAGAGTCCCGCTCAAAGTAATCACCGCCTGCGCTTTTGCTATGTGAAATACTTCGTCCAAGGGATTCGCATAATCCTCCGGGTTCTTCAACCAACCCACAGCTCGATACACTTCTTTTCTGAAACAGACTGTTGCCGTAGAACGGAATGTCCAAGAAGAACCAGCACGACATGGTGCCCAGCAGGTTTCGACCGTGCGTTTTCACAAAAGCCCTGGAAAACAATCGAGAAGATGGCGCCCGGGTTTCGATCCTGGAAACATTCGCTTCGTTTTCGGTAACATTTACGCCCACAACTTTCGACATGTCGGCCGCAGCTTTCTTGGCGTAATTTTTAGCCACCAGCGCGGTGTAACAGGCGGTGTCGGGGATTTTCATTCTCCAATAGTATGTTAATCCCGCAGGAATGGCTCCGAACATTAAGATGATCCTCCACGCGATGTCCTGCTGCCCGAACGTTGGGTTACGGAATGCTGTTTTAAAGATGCCGGACACCGTCATGGCCACGACACTTCCTGCCAGAATTCCCATCCCCTGCATGGCGAATACGGCCGCCATGAAAGCCCCCCTGGTCTTTGTATTTGCGTATTCCGCCATGATTGTCGCAGACAGCGGGTAGTCCCCTCCGATGCCGACGCCGAGCCAGAACCTGAAAAAGCATAAACTCACTATTACGGCCTCGCGCGACGTGCCGATCGAGAAGCCCGAGGCGATGGAGCTCGTGATCATTATTGTGAGAGTAATTCCGTAGATTTTCTTGCGGCCCATTCTGTCGCCGAGCCATCCGAAGAAGAGATGGCCGACAAATAATCCGCAGAGAGCGATTCCGTTAACTGCAGAGTTTGGAGCAGGCGGCAGCGTGCCGCCATAGTAGAGCCTTCCGAGAAGATCGGAAACGGCAGGAATGCAGAATAAGTCGTAAGCGTCCGTGAAAAAACCCATGCCTGAGATGATTATTGCAGTGAAGTGATACCATTGCATTCTTGCTACGTCCAATGCGGAGAACACCTTGAGCTCCATCGTTTCCTAATCCAAATCCTTTCCCTAAATCGGTATGAACTTGAAGTCGGGGGAAACAGACGCAGTTCAGCATCATTCATTTTAATTGTTTCATTTTCTATTCGCATTTCTTCCCTATACGGCATAGGCGTACTTTGTAATGTATATTGTCTTAAACACACATTTCAACGAAGATCCAAACCCCACGTCAAGATCCTCTACAGGAGAAAATGCCAAGAAAGAGATATGCAAGCGCATTCATCTTTGTCTGGTATGGAATATGTTTATAAACATAATGTCCAGAACAGCTATTCCAGACAAAATCGATTTAAATAGGAGTTCTTTTATTACATCGTTTTCTAATTATTCTTGCTCTGGCGTTTATATTGAGAAAATAGGTATAATTTGAAATAAGAACGACAATATAGCGGCCAAAATCTTGACCATGGAAGCCAACGCGAAAGAGTGCAAGTCACAAACCGCGTATCTTATAGATTCTAATATATTTTAAAATAAACTTATCTTGATCATTTATGATCTACCGTTTTTTTAAATATGCAATAGAGCTATATTATTTTTAAAAATATTACAAACAATTTATAACAAAAATTGATGGTATGTGTATACATTTTATTTTTCACTCTTATCAAATTTTCTTTTACAAGAGTAATGCATTAACTTGCCATGTCTTATAATCAAGTATTACTAGGGGCATCGATGATAAAAAATTGTTAAAAGTTAGTTACCGGTATGTGTGAGAGAATTTTGATGTGCACCTATTGATACTTTAGATATCATACCCTTCGATATCTCCTTACTATCCTCTTACTCTCATGACTTGCATATCTGATTACATCACCTTCATACCTCTATTAGATCACTTTCTTTATCACCTCTCGAGTCCTACGTCCACCTCTCGAATCCTTCCTTTGGGACCCCATGATTACTTATTATATAGATCCAATGACATTGGCCATAGTCAATAATGTATGGTTTTATTTTTCAATGGTTGGTTGCATCGACCATGGTTGATCATTCAACTATGAAGAATTATAATTACAAATAATGACTCCTAGTTATAAGAGTTCTTTTAAAGCATTTTCGACTAATCACATCATCATTCAATAGCTTGCTTACTTACTCGCTAAAATGCTCTTATGGTCTTAAAATGTTTAGGAGTTAATTTTTCTTACACTTGGAAGACCATATTTATACTATTGGGTCTAGGACAATCAAGAATATGAGCTATACTAGCAAGGTACACCAAGTCTTTGAGTCCCCAATTATCATTTACTTAGGTCTTCTTTCTATTTTCCTGTGATCCCTCATGCATCAAATATCTCATAAAATGTTGTTATCCTTGGGAAGATTAATATGGAAATGGTGTCTTCACACTTGTAAATGTCTCTAACCTCCATTTATTTTATGTTATTAGTTTTGATTTGATTGATTGATTGATATATCATGTACATAAACTAGGATAGAGTAGCATATTCTTGTGTATATTGAATTATTCTTATATTGAACCTTGCCTTACATTTACTCCTTTGGGCTTTACAACTTATCAATCCTTATAGACCTAGTTTAGATCCCTATATCAACACATCCTATTTTATTAATATTTATACATCATGATACTAGTAAGACTCCATCCCCAATCCTACACCTAGGCTTTGGAACCCTATACACTTGGTGGAGATTGTATTATCATCTTCTAGATCCATGACTATTTCCTCTTTTGGGTATAATCTTGGCTTATGTGTTGGCCATATAATGGTCCTCTCTATGTCCTAATCTATATTTATGAGAACAAAAATATGTTAATCCATAAACCTTCTTATCCCTCATACATTCCTAGTGAACCGGATGTAAATCTTACTCCACTATTGATTGAGTTCTATTCATATTATTTTCTTATTTTATCTCCTTTAATATCAATTCAAAATTAACTTCAATATCTTGATTTTTTCTAGTTATCTTAACTATTCTCATTTCTAAAACCTTCTACCAAGAATCATCTCTATAGCTCCCAAGATATCTTGATTGGGAATCCCTAACTAAAACAACATCCTTTTATTTAAATTCATGGAGAGCAATATCCATTTGTGCACGAATCCAAAACTCTATCATAGTAGGAATATTGTACTTAACACAATTAATAATAGTACCAATAAATCTTACTTAAATGATCCCCTTTAAGATAGGATTCAAGAAATATGGGTGAATACAATACTAACTAGAACCCCTTTGCACAAATGGGAAATCCACTCAAAAATTCTCTAAATTTTCTAGAGAACCTCTTGAATTCAACCAAAATACATGAATGAATACAATACTAACTAGAACCCCTATTTTAATTAACAAATGGGAAATCCTTTAAAGCATGTATTTGAACAATCAACCACCTGCATTTTAATTTCATATTCATTCACCTTAATGATTCCCCCTCATTTTTGGGAGTGCATTCTAAAAGTTTTATGTCACTAATATGATAATGTGACCCCGTAAAAAAGAGAACCAACTAAACACTTTGTGTAATAATGGCTCATGTGGTTTATCCATATAACCATGAAAGTGCAAAGTAATTTAAATTATCCCAAGTAGAAACCAAGACACACCAAACATGTAACAAGAAGGCTAGCACAAAGACTTTGTGTAAAAAGAAAAAGTAAAAAAACAATGCACTAAAATTAATATAGAAAATGAGGAGGAACTAGGTGATTCAGGATGACTATCGAGTGTACATGAGTATGGCGGAAATTTTAGAGGTAGGAGCAGTTTGCACTGAAGATCTGAAAAGGGTGTGTCAAATTCTTTACTGCTAGTGTTGCGCTAATCTATGCACTAGACAATGTAGTAAATATAAACACGCAAGAAAACAAGTAAGATTTGACTATCTCACTAAAGCGGGTTGCAAACATGGGACATCACTCATAATGTTGAAAGACACACTTAAGAAGCCCTTCATGACCAAGCTCAAAATCAACTTTTAAGGTCGAAGATGAAAAACTATTTGTGCACATAAACATATGTGGAAAAGCCCACATGAATGGGTTGACTAACTGATGGAAAATAATAGTAGATGTCATGGCCTAGGTAAAATACTATGTGAAGAAAGCAAAACTAAGTAGTCATGGAAACATGTAATCCTGCAAAACAAGTGTTACACATGGAACACCCATTAACTTTAGATGTTAGAGTAATAACTCATAATATGTTAAGGGCTCTTTTGTATGATCAAGTAATGTAACATGACTAAGTACAAAATGAAACAATAACACTTGAACTTGTAGACACGCACCCTAATGTGGATGCCCTTTTAGGATAAAAGTGACCAGTATAGGAAAGGTATAAGGCGAGCATCCATGCCACATGTAGGAGTCTTGTAAATTCTACAAATCACACTAAAAATGTGGGAACACACATGTGTGGATGATATAGATAATGAAATATAAGAAATAAACTTGATCCATATCGAGAGAAAGGGTGTAAGATGTGTAGTAAAGTGAGCATGCAAAACACTAGTAAACAAGATTAAATGCCCCCAAGATCATGTAGTATGTTGTGAATGGATGGAATGATATAAAAGATGGAATGATAGAGCCATGTCCGGAATGTCGAGGCGGAGTGGATGGAGTTGCGTTGTGTGTATGTAAACCTTCAAAATGAGATTCACTTTTTTCCCCCTCTATGTAGTCAAGAATGAACCGTAAATGAGAGTAGGTCATTGAGAAATGGTAGACTAGTATTTGTTGTGTTTAGTGTAAGGCCTTTGTGATGAGTGTGTATGTAGTGTTGATGAAGTGTGACATATAGAAAGGATGTGTGTGAACCCTATAGCTGAAGCGTATATCACGACTTGATGAATGGATGAGTGATGATTTGGCCTAAGCATATATCACTATATGATTAACGGATGGGTGATGATTTAACACTAAGCGTATATCACTAGAAGATGAAAATATGAGTGATGATTTAGCCTTAAGCGTATATCACTATAAGATGAAAGGATGAGTGATGATTTATCCCTAAGCATATATCACTATAAGATGAAAGGATGAGTGATGATTTATCCCTAAGTGTATATCACTATATGATGAAAGGATGAGTGATGATTTAGCCCTAAGAGTATATCACAATAAGATGAATGGATGAGTGGTGATGTAAGGATGAGTGATGATTGTATAGCAATACAAGATGATATAGTGGAGGTGGTGATTTAGCCTAAAGCATATACCACTACGAGATATAAAACGTGAGTGACGATTTAGCCTAAAGTGTATGTCACGAGCCTAGTGAATGTCACATGAGGAAATGTCACATGATGAGTGTAAGGTCCATTTGATTTGTAAGCCCTTGGCAATGGTTGAGTATGGAGTGAGGAACTAAAGTTTGTCATAGGGTGGTAAGTGGAACACATATAAGATAATGTAGTATAAACAACCAAGTGATGAATAGGATATGTAAATGCATGGTATGTATAATGGAATGTAGGAGATGTAAGGTGTGTAGGATGTGTAACATGTAATGTGTATAATATGCAATGTAATGTGTGATAATGTAGAATGTATGGATGAAATGTAAAGCTAGGCTCATATATAATGTATACTAGTGTAGTATGTAGAATATATGTAGAAATACGTAGTGTATGATGTGACTAAGTGCATAGATACCCTAATAGATGTAATGCATAGATGAGGACTAGTATAATGTAGAATAAGTGTAGAATGAATGGTGTATGATGTACAATGTATGATGAAATGCAATGTGTAATGCCTAAGGTGTGGTGTGTGGGGTTTAGTGTAATGGTAATCCCTCAATAGTCAAGTGTGAACTGAAGCACAAGAGTGTGTCATCGGGTAATGACAATGCTAGAATGTGTGATGAGTATGCCAATGTAGGAAGATGCACGATAGATGGTAGATACTAAGGGTGGGGGAATGTGTGATGGCTATGCCCCCTAAGTAGTTATATGATAGCTAAGAGATGTTATCAAGGAGATCATCATTGTCATGATCGAAACCTACTGGAGAGGCCTCAAAAACATGATAAGCTATAGAGTGGGAGGGGTCATATAGGGACCCATTCTTTATAGAGTGTATAGGCATTCATTGCGCATATTCTTCATTAGTAAATGCAATTGGTGGACAACCATGAGCATGCCAAAAGGAGATATTTGGAACTATATTAGTTATCTTAGTGGGTGCATAGGTAGGATAAGAATATTGAGCCATCACTTGATAAAGAGATGAGAAGATCAAAAGGAGGGGCTGAAGCATCAAGTTCACCAAAATGATTAACTAAAATTAACTAAAGTAGAAGAAGTATAATGATAGTTAATCTAATATAGGAGGACATAAACGTTGTAAATAAATGCACTAAAATGACATGAAGTAATTAAATAATTAAACTAATATAAATGAAACCCTAATGTGCAAGATTAAAGTGAGGAGGGAACTCAGTTGATTACAGAGATGAATGTCGCAGAGTGTTACAAGTATGTCAAGAATGACTACAAAAAGGTCCCAAAAAGGGTTTATCCGGAAGATTTGTGTAGACTAGAATGCCTAGGAGGGTCATGAGGGTGCCTTGGGGTAGCAGGCCCTAGTCTCTAAAAAATCTTGGAATATGATTCTTTTAGGGTCAAAAGATGACTGTAGCCTTCGCTATTTGTCACACCTTGGATTTTCTGATCTTCGCCGAATGTGCCAAATGAAGCAAGGTGATGTGAAGACTTACAAAGGACAAAAGAAGTATCAAACCCTAAAATAAAAGATGTAAATGAATGGGTTAGAGTGACCTCAGCTGCCACAATAGTGGGCTTACTAAACTAAGTGTTGCACTAAATTTCAGACCCAAATGTAGTTCTGGTGTGTGTGTGTGTGCATGTCGTTCCCTAGGTGCTCTTGTGTCAGTCACACTATGTGAAGTAGCGAGAAATAACTAAATGTAGAAAATGTAATAACATGTGTGCATGGAATATAATAGAATCCCCCTATGAAGTGTATTTTGATGTAGATCTCTTATCCTTGATGCATGGGGCTGTGTGGTGGATGCAAATATAGATGGAGTGATAGTAGTAAGTGAGGCTAGGACCCTCATTATGGTCTCATAACTTTATATTTATAGGGTTCTCTTGATCTAATTTTGTAATTAACCCGACATGGCCGACTAGGAAAAAGATAAGGATGAAAAATGGCTAGAAAGAGCCCAAAAAGTGGCGGGAAAGTAGAAAAGGATTGGGGCACCCCAGGTGGGACAGGGTGCCCAGAGGTTCCTCAATACAAGCACAGGTGCCTTGTTTTAGGCTAAAATGACGGGAAAGTGCTGAAATAGACTGTGCATGTATATAAAAGGTAAAATAAAATGACCAAAAAGATGGGATTAATTAGTACTTTCTTCACTCAAAATGACAAAAATGAGCGCGTTGATTTTTCCAAGGTTATGAGATCCCATTGGTGGGTAAATGATAGAAGAGCTTCTACTAGGATCCCAAAGAGACTACTCAGATCACATTTTATAATGGAGGTTGAGGATATTATCACCTTATTGAGTAAGATTGCTGGTCTAAAAATGGTTTTGGTTTCCAAGAGTGGATGTGCCCTTATATAAGGATTATTCTAGAAACCCTTGAGAAAATTTGTTGGGAAACCTTCATAGCCACAACCATTCATGACCAAATTTTGGAGATGGATGTAAAGATCAAATTAGACATTACTTTTAACTGTGAATTTTATATGATATCATATTTGATCTACAATATTATATGTTATAGGGAATTCCCTGGTCTCTCAAAAACAAAAATCTTGAGGATTATAAGGTGTATGATGTTTACCCTCAGTTAAACTTGGATAATTGGAGGGGGGCTGTTATCCATATTTTTCCCCTACAAAATTGATCAGCCATGACCCCTGCACAAGAAGAAGCTAGAGAATTCACATTCAAATCCTATAATTAGGTAATAGAGGAACTCTACAATGGAGTGGCAAGGCCTACAAAAGATCAAATGACCCCGTGTAAGAAGAAATTCAAGAAACGACTTTGTCAAGTGAACCCGTGCTTTAAATCTAGCAAACATATTATAGGAGGGCTTGGAAATGGAATAGTAGGGTTGGGGTAGGAGGTCGAGTAAGTGTCAAAATAACTAGAGGCTCAAAGGAAAAGAAACGAAGAAGATTGAAGTATTGGGCTTTGTAAATGGTTGAACGGGCCCAAAAATGACTAAGTATGGAGGAGATAACGGAGGGAGCCAAGTGTCCAAATGACACACCTCCAAAGATTAAATCTAAAGGGGCATACCCAAATGAGCGCTAAGCTTCCATGCGTCTAGAGCCCCAAAAAGTTGCACTAGTCATTGAAAAGTCTTTGACTTAGCAAAGGGTGCAAGTGTCTTAACAACACACATTCAAAAGTGGGATCTAGGCCGAGACTCAAACTTGTGCCAACCCTCCACATAGAAAATGGTCAACAGAGGTCAAAAAGGAGAGCGGGCCCAAAATGACTAAGTATAGAGTGCAGGTGGAAGGCGCCAAGTGTCAACACAACGCTCCTTCAAAGGTAAAATCTTGAGTGGGTTTTCAAATGAGCGCGGGCCTTCCACGTGTCTCAGAGTCAAAAAGGGATAGAGTCGGGGGTTGAATAGTCAAGGTAGAGGTAGGCCAATGGAGGGAGCCAAGTGTCAACATGGTGCTATTTCATAGGTAAAATTTGGGGTGGGTTTCCAAATAAGCATCAGCGCCACATGTCTAGGGTCAGACTTTTGGCCCCACCAAGAAAAGAGACTCAGGAAAAATACAAAGAATCCCAAGGAGCATGCAGAGACCACCATGTGGACCCTGTATGGACAAACTCTTTAAAATATTGCACTCATGCGATCCAAATATTCAAATGGCCATATATTTTGACTGGAAACTCATATTTGGGTGAGAGAAGACTTTTTGGAAACATCTTGACACCCTCTACGCCATGGAAACATAAAATATCATTCTTAACAAGATTTGGTGGGTGAAAATGGGAAAAAATATTCTAGCTAATTAATACAAACCCTAATTTCTCCAACTACTAGATCTGATTTGATTTGATCCACCGAGGAACCAGACATGACAAATTTGGGGTGGATTTGAGAAAGGCATTAATTGATAGTGGTTAAGCTTTCAAAGTGGATTCAATGTATCTCGAGGTGGTTGAAGCAAGATTCAAATTCTTCCCTCTTCTCTCTCTTATTCTTCCTATATATTGTAATGAAGGGGCATATTCAAAGGGTTGGTCATCTTGTTTCTCCTCCCCCCCCTCTCTCTTTCTTCCTTAGGGTAGAATGTAAAGTCTAAGCCTCCTCCCATGGCTCTGTAATGGAATTTTCTTGCTTCTTTCCCACTAATGATGTATTGTGTAACATTTTGGAGAAATAAAATATATTCGTGATGCATCTGTCCATCCTTGGCTTATTTTGTTGTCTCTTCTTACCTCTCATCATTGTAGGGTATACTGTGCATATTCTGATGTTTATTACAGGTCTTAGGAGTTGTGTTTAATGGGTTTTGAAGTGGTGTCTGTGTGAAATCTATCTCTGGTCCATGGTGCATTCTGTCCACCCTCTCCTCTACTCACCTCTCTCCACTTCAGGTGGTCGGGTATGTGAATCAACCACTTCCTTTTCTGGTGTATCACCACTTAGTGTAGGCTCTTTCACCCCTCTCTCTCTCTCTCATCCCCTTAGAATGGTTAGATTAGGATAGGATAGGTTCTTCCTACACTGGAGTAGCTTGTGGTAGGTAGATTAGGAGGCAAGAACTAGCTTTCTTCGGAGGTCCATCTCAAGTTTTACAAGTCCCATAGCTTGAGAGATGGTCCCATGTTGTGCAATCACACCGAATACCCCACTCCACACAGGGCCATTTGGGGTACTATGATTTTGCGCTAGGCCTTGAAGAGTAAATGATGCATTTTTTACACCAATCATATGCCTTTTAGGCCAAAGTGGGAACAATACAAAATATATAATGAAGCTAAAAGAATGATAAAAGAATTTGGATGTTATTTTATTCAAGTATAGGTTTTTCACCTACATCAGAGTAAGTGGTTATGAAGGCCACCCATTCATGTTTCCCCGGTACCTAGATGATAAATGGGCCCTCCTAGAAATCTCAAGACAATTGGCATAAGTACATAAGCTAATTGCAGGTAAGCATAAAAAAATATCAAATTTCTGTCAAGATAGGAAAATACTCCTTCAGATAATTACAAAAGCTAAACTCTTAGAGGAAGAAATGAATAGATTTCAATTAGAAAAATTACATCCTAGAAAAAATATGATATCAAATGGGCTGTGAGTGCAATCCTTGGAAGTTCATATGAACATGAGCCTCAGTTTGAAGATTATTGGATGGATTGTAGGGATGAGGAAGAGGTTAGATTGAGATATTTTTCTAGGATGACCTTCGGTGGATTATTTATTTCAAATTTCATTTGTACCTCAAGGCCTGAGTGATGAGAAACAAATAGTGAGTCAAGTACTATTATGACAAATTTTTTGAGTCACAGTCAATTACAACATTAAATTGGGAGGAAATAGAATCAACCATTTTGTTTGATAGGAAAACTAATGTGATGAGGAGAACATTATCTTGGTTGACAATGAAGGGTATGGATTTGTCTCTCCATAATACAAAGGTATTGAAAGAATATAAGGAATTAGGAATTTTTGATGGAGATCTCCCTCCTTTGAAAGAGGGAGATGATAAAATTGATCCACTTGAATGGAAAATCCCCTTAGTTACCCTCCAAAATATGAATTGTAGGGATCATTGAGGAATGGACTACAACCACTAGTAAGACATGCACTCCCATGTTAGTCCTAACCCAAAGAGCTGAAGGAATACTTTTGAAAACAATGTAGGATGCCCCCATCACTCAGGAAGTCCCATTACAGGCCAAGGGGACAAGTATATCAAATCCTAGGACTCAGTAGTAGTTCTACCTAGGTCATCAAGCACAAGAAAGAGAATGAGGGGGTTCATAGCAAATATTGATCCTCAACTTAGGGTACAGAGTGCTAGGGAGAAGGAAGGAGTTGAAGTCAAGTATTTTGAAAGGACTACTAAAAAGGCTAGGGTAATACCTCCATTGGTAAGAGACATAAGAGCTTTAGGAAAAGAAAGCATCCCCACCACAAGGAAACATGTTCATAAGAGTAAGGAACCAAAAGTAATTGACCCTACCCCATTAACTGAAGATCAACAAAATCTTCTTGCAACATTGGAAAAGTAGGTGGTTATGAACAACTTGAAGTAAGTGCCCCCATTGCATCATCTACACCACAAGAGGCCATCATTGCAATAAAAATTCTATAGGGTTGTGTCAAGTTTAAACTTTGAAGAAAGGGTTGATGATACTCCCATAGGCACCCAGCCCATGGAGATCATGGAGGAACATGGACAAGAGGGTTAGGGGTAATTCAAATGGAAGGGAAAAGAGGATACCATGGCCACTCAACACCAAGATCAGGTTATTGCACCAATTAAAATATTGGATGTAGATGAAATTAAGGAAACCCATGCATCAGGGTTTATTGGATTGTCATTTGAAATAGCCACAGTGAAAGGAGAAAATATTTCTTCTATGGAAATTCAAATGGTAGAGGTTCCACAACCACAAGTTGATGAATCAAGCATGAAGGTTCAAGAGGCATGAGTTGAAAGTGTTCTAGTAAGTGAGGAGGAACCAGTGAGTTAGAAAATTATAGAAAAACCATTGGAGAAGAATTCACTTTCTCCACAAAACAAAAACCTCGAAGGAGGTAAAACTATAGAGGTTGAGGAACCAAGTAAAATGCAAGCCATGTAGGGAAAATTTGAGTGAAGTTACAAAGGAAATTGTCAATCTAATAAAGATTGAAGGAAAGGAGAATGTATTAGATGGTGATAAGCCCAGGAACTAGTCACTGAATCTAAGATTGAAGAACAAGAAGAAAGGAAATTGGAAGTAAGGGCCTTGCATGTTGAGCATGAAAAGCAAAACAAGTGGAATTTGAAGACTCACATGCAACAATGCCAATGTTGCAAACATCCCAAACTACATCCAAAGAGATAGTAGTATTTTCTGAACCATCACAACCTACACAATAAGAAACAAGTGGGGAAATGTTCCCATAGTTGTATGGTTGGGAACTCTCCTCTAGAGAAGGAGAAAGAAGTAGTTTAGGTAGAAACAATTAACATCAGGAATATTATATTTTCAAAACCTACAAAATCTCCCAAAAGGATATAATTATGTCCAAAATTCATATAGACCATCAAGGATTTAGAACATTAGAGGTGGCTACCCCAGGAAGAAAAATTGAAGGGTGAAGTTGTTATAAGTGACTACCAAGTCACACACATTCCACTAGGGAATCCAACTAGAAAAATTAAAACAAGATGCCACAATGGCTATTGGAGGCTTGATACAAAATATTATGAAGAAAAGGAAGACAAAATTTAACTAAAGAGAAAATTGATACATTATCAACCTATGTGTAAAAATGGATACAACCTTCTGAATGAGGACAAGAAATTGTTGCTGTTATAACTCCAAAGGTTTTAAGTGCGGTTGATAGGTCTAGGGAGACAATTGGTGCCATGGATAGATGGAAAGAGGACTTATCTCGAAAAGGGAGCAAGGTTATAGAAGATACAATAAAATGCTACAACCAACTGACTGAAAGAATCAATGATGCAAAAGACCAACAAGATAAATGTAGTGATGAACTGCATTATTGGGAAGGAATTCTTCCCAAACTTGAGGCATTAACTCAATTAGATGATCAATTGGTAGAGGAGAGGGAATTATTCTACCTGAAGAACAAGGGTGCAACACACTTATGAGGGATCAATCCGGCTTGGAATAAAGAATCTGAATTAGGTTAGTGAAAGATGATTGAAGAAAGAAAAGAAAAATAACAGAATGCATTGATTATATAGATAATAAGCTTGGAAAAATGATATGCTAGAAATAAGATAGAATCACATATGGAGATTTGGGGAATTTAGCTTAACACAGTCTTTTGATCAATGCATCTCTGAGGAACCTTTCACTTATGATATTATTTAGAAATTTGTTAGTTTGGAGCACCTGATAACCAAGTTTTCAAAGAAGATAAAAAGGAATAAGAGTATAATACATGAATTTGATCAAATGATGAAAGAAAAATATTGATATTCATGTTCCACATTGGGCCTGATGAAGAAAATGTTACTCAAATATTCCACATAGATTTGATGCATACAAGGAAAGGATATATGAAACTAAAGAGGATGATGTCGAGGATCTTGAAGTTGATGCCACCATGCCTAAATAGGTTTAGGCTTGTTCCCTAAATTTCTTCCCTTCATCAAGTTTGTTCTTATTTTTGTATTTTTCACAATTTTTACTCTCTGAGTTTTGCAATTTCCAAATTATGTATCCTCTACAACATGGAATTTTAGAATGTAAATCCAGAAAATTTGATAGAAAATTAGGTCAAAATTAGGCATAAAACATATTGAAATGTTATGAAATATTTTTATTTGCAAAAGTAACGAAGTGGGGATTCTATAGGGGCCCCAACCCTTGAATATTTACATAATTTTCTAAAACATTTACAAAAAGGAAAGATACATTATCAGTTTATGGTTATGAATTCCTCTGTGAAGGAAGGAATCGACTCAACAATATTTTCTTCTGAATTCAAATTATTTAACATCTAGAGCTCCATAAACATACTGAATGTCCCTTACAAGGTTATGAGACATATTCAGTGCCATGAGTTCATCAATGCTTTCCTTGGGGCCTTTCAAGATTTTGATAAGCTCCAATTTTATCCTATAAGAGGAGACCCATTCATGAAGGTTAGACCCACCTTTAAGGTAGGCCTTTTCCCCATTGGGAAGTATTTTGAAGATGAAGATGACATGGAAACATTTGCAGGAGCAATTGGGACATATTCAGGTATACTTGTAATTGGTTTACTTACACTCATTAGAATGGACACACCCCATTTACACCTCTTCAAGGAAGATGGTGTTACTTTAGGATTCTTCTCAGAGGAATATTTTTTGATGATTTCTCTAGCAATGTGAGTCATTGTTCTATTGCATTCATTATATGGGAGAGTAAAGACATGTCATCTATAGGATCATCATCAAGCACAATGTATGCATCAATAGGAATATCTTTCCGCTAACTCCTCATTGAAAAATAGTGGAGATATGTTAATGATATTATTGTTTATTATGGGTCTTTCATGAAGCATAATTTCTTTAGTTGTTCTAGGAGTCTTTTGATCCTCCAAGTGGAACAAGTGAAAGTACATGACTTGAAAAGTAGAAAAGAATGGGTTCATCTTGATTATCCTCCTTATCAGTGCCACCCAAACAACACGAGGTGTTAGTGGTATGTCAAGTGGTTCCTCTTGGATCTACAATATCAAAAAATCATTCTTACAAATGCTTCATCTAGGGCCAAAAAGATAAAAAAATTGAGTGCAAGGTCTCTAAAGAAAGTGCTTTCAAACTAGTTCCTAGCTCTACTTCTGCCATTGCATGGAGAAATATCAACACAAATATTTTTCTCACTAAGCTCAAAGGAAGATGTAATCCTATGAAGAGAGAAATGAGAATTTATAGAAAAATGAATTCTCAAAACAAATGTGCAAAACATCATGTCAGGATTCAATGCAAAATCATCTTTGGATACTCGCACAGAATGAAAAAGGTGAAATGAATTGGCACCATTCAAAAAAGGGTTGTTGGGTTTGATTCAATGACTCACATAAAGGAAACATTCAGTTCATGAAGGATAAAAATGATTATTCACATCCCAAAATAGATTCCCAAAAATAATGGGGTTAACATCCAATCAGTTGAGAGAAAAAATATGATAGCTTACTCATTCCATAAAGTTCCACTTGCACAAAAAGAAAGAATCAGATCAATGCACAAAATGACGTCTGAGATGGGGAAAAGGTATGGGATACTCATTCATCTGAAATGGATGGAAAAGTGAGAACCACACCTGGTAGTTTCAACCAATGGTTTCTCCACATGGAAATAGAAGAATTGAAGTGATCCCAAGGTAATAATAGAAAATCAAATATTAACATTCGGGTGAAGTATATTCCCAAAAAATATTTTATCTCATTGTAAAAAGGGAGGATATTATCTCTAGGTGTTTTTGGGGAAAATGAATCAAAAAGAATCATCAAAATTATATAAATGTGAGGGAATGTCCTCATATTGGGGGATTAAATTTTCAATTTGCTTGAAAAGATTGAGGGATACTACTATAATATTTGAATGTTGTTTCTAATAAGATACATATGAAGTTTTATTTTTCAAGGATCTTGTGTCAAGGTGGTTGTAGTGTACATCCATTGATAGGAATTGAGAGCATTGTTTTGTGTTCCCTTGTCAAGAACTTGGAGATCTAAATGACATGTATATGCTTATGAATTTATCTTTTGCATTCTAAGTTCTATACTTTGGACTTTGATTAATGAGTTACATTTCTTGTTGCAATATTTTGTTCATGTCTTCTTTGAATTACACTAGATTTATCCTTAGTGGTTGTATTTTGGTAGTTGGGTCAATGTTGTATTGAGAGCATTTTCTTTACAATATTGTGCAAAATTTTAAATTCCTCATTATAACCATTTTGTTGAAGATATTTTTGTCAGCCTTTGAGTGAATCCTGTGTAAGAGATCAAAAGCCATGAACATTTTATTAAGACATTGACACATGAGCCTTTGTGTTTAGTATCTTAAAGGTTGTATGGGATCTTGCATTCACTGAGTATCAATGAATGCAAATATTATTTCCAAGGAACTATCTCTAATTGATTGAATGTTATTTACTTTCCAAGATGGCATATTTTTTTTATTAAAACTTTTGTTGCAGAAAGATCTCAACAAGGTATAATCTCCCACCCCCAAAAATATCAACCTACTACAAATCTCATCCTATTGTCTTAATCACTATATATCATTCTGTTTCTCTGCTTATAAAACACATGTGAAGGGGACTCTTGATCTTATCTCCCTATAAAAATATTCAAGAGCATATAGAATCATCCTATCTACAAGTAACATGTGTCTAGTAAGATAAACATATGCATCACTTTGTGTGACAACTCGTGAGAGTAAATTGTTGTATCCATGGCCATGTTCATCCCAGAATGATCTATAAATTTGAATAAATTAAGGAACAAAGACTCCATCTCCCCTCTACATTTCAAGTTACCTCATGGGTTCTCTCACCCTGGTTAAAATCCAGACCAAAAGTAGTAGGGAAAGGCCATCCCCTTTATACGTGTCACTCAGTCACTCCAAATCCTAGTCCCAAAGATTTTTCTAGAAAATTCCCTAGCTGCAAATGACCATGAACCATAAGGTATTTCATTCTCAAAGCATCCCAATCCCTTGTTGATGTTTCCAAGCCCCAAGGAGGTGTAAGATTGAGTACCAATAGGTCTAATGGTACTCCTCTTCCATAATCTCCTCTAACTAACAATGTTTTTCAATCCTAAAAAATAACCTTCATCTCCCTATTTTTATATCATGGACATTGGAGGCACATCTCCATCCATCCCTTATAATAGGAATCCAACCATACTCTTCACATTAAAGTCTTTGGAAATATAGATACAAATACTTGATCAAAGGTAACTCTTACACCACTACTAAGATTTTAGCACTAAGACCCTTATGAGTGATGGTTTAAATTTTTAACATACCCTTCTTGCTAACTCCATTATTAAACTTGAAGATTAGTCAATGCCTTAGATGATGGATTTCACTCTTAATATTTTCCAAAACAAAAACATTACCCTATTTGCTAATTGTAAGAAAACTAATAATGAAACAATCCAATATTTCATTAAATGATGGAAAACCTTATGCAAAAAATATGAGCATAATTTATATAATGCCATTATCCTTTAGTTTTCCTTTCAACTTTAAAAACTCAATTTCAATACAAGGTTAAGTCTTTTTCTCCAACCATATTGATGGGATCCATTGAGAAAGATAATATAAAATACTAACTCATGCAAGAATTCGACAAAAAATACTAAGGTAATAAATCATCTCAAAACAATCTTCAAGTACTTTTAAAACATCGTAATCACAATGTTGTGAAATCCATGATCATATAAAGTCTTAAACTTAGTGATTCTCTCCATAAAAGTATCAATAACATTGATTTAATGCCTCCTCAACCTAATTAAAGGATGATTTTTCCCTCTCCCATCATCCTTTCATAAATATTTTGAGCAACTCTCACCATTTAAGAAATGTAAAGGAGTCTACCTAGGTTGTTCTTGAAACCTATGGACCCTCCAAACCCCTTCCACCATGGTATAATGAGAATCTATTTTTTTAGTTTCATTCCAATTAGGTTCGTTCTCATGAAATTTGTAAATCCCTTAAAGACCTCATTATTATTTCTTTCTTGATTTTGATTTCAATTATGATTCCATGGATTGAGAGAAATAATAAGGCTATCAAGGTATGAGATAGTACACAACATTGCAATAATCAAAATTCCATTCATCATACTAAGGTTGAGAATCTTAACATCTAAAAACACCATTTACCTAATCATTCTAAGGCTAAGGAAACCCCTTTTCCCAACAAATGAAAATAAAAATATCAACTACTTATACTAGCACCAATGAAACCACCTATGATCCCAATATTGAACTAGCAAAAATGTGGTTAGCATGAAAGACATGAAATGAGTGACCACTTACATTAATTCCACATATTATCCCCTTATCAATGTCAATCCTACAAGATTATTCAAACCTACCATATAGGTTAGAATTTCTAAACCAATTTGAAGGAAAATCAAAGTCTTAAAATCTTTCCCAAATCAACCATTAGACATTCTATAGAAATATGAACAACATCATCTATTTAAAAATTTCTTTTCATGATATGATCAACCACTCTATTCCTACATGGATCATACTAAATGTTGTCTAGTTAAATTAGCCATCATATATACTCGATGTTGTAAATTCTAATAAAAATTCATATAAACCTAATCTTTTACCCTCTTTAGATCTAATTAAGAATGAACATTTATTGGTTCAATGACACAATCAAAATGAGGAGCATGAATTTCTTCAGACCTTAGTGTCATGCCTCAATAATGAAAACATACCAAATCCTTGTGGATTGTCTTAGTAAGCATGATAACCTTCTTACAGGCTTGGAGAGTATATAAACATAGTCTTTATCGGGTCTATAAAAGGGGAAATTATAAACATAATTTTTTAGCAAACCAAGAAACCCTTTCTTGTCCTTCGCTCGATTGATCAAGGAGAATTCACATCAAAGAAATTCTTGGAATTCTTGAAGGAGCATGACATCACACAAAACTCAATTTCCCCTCATACACCTCAACATAATGGTATTAAATAATGTTGCAATCATGTCATGGAGATGGCTCATTGCATGTTTTCCACTTCCATGTTAGAGAACATATTTTGGTAAAAGCAATCCAAATCAGTGCTCTATATCTTCTAAATCGGACACCTACAAAGATCTTGTAGTAAAAGACACTAGAAAAGGTATGGATTAATTAAAGACTTTGATCTCCCATCTTAGAGTATTTGGTTATATAACATATATGCATGTCCCAACCAAGAAGAGGAAGAAGATCGATGTGAAGACACTCCAATATATATTTTTTGGGTACAATACTACCTCAAAGGCATATTGTCTCATGGATTATGAGACAAAAAATATATATGAGAGTCGAGATGTGGTTTTGATGAGTCATCATTTGAATCATTCCCACAAAAAGAAGAGTCAGTACCAAACTCCTCTCATAGATTGCTCTCATATTGGATGACGAGCATGAACACATTTGGAAAATAATTCTTCACATCAATAGCAGCATCAACATCTGAAATGGTTCCAAATAACAATCGGATCTCCCACCGAACTCTCTCCAAGATGCTTCATTAGGAGTTAGAACAAGAAGAAAGGCGAGTGATCAACTAAAATATGAAAATTAGATCTATATTCTAAGTTAATCTAAGTAGGTACAGAAATTCTATAAATGATATAAACTAAAATATTGATGCTAAATATTTTATTTTAATATTTAAATGAAATAGATGAAATAAAAGGAATAAGGTACTAACTTGTAATTGAATTACCTCACTTTATATTAGGACTAAAGAGGATGATGTGCGAAAAAAGGAAATTTTAGGAATAACCTGAAAATCATAGCGAGATGGTGATTTGTCTGGGATAGGTGCCCGGAGGAGGAATGGGCCATCTATGGGCACCTTGGTCCTGCAGTATGGGTGCTGGTCTTTGGATAACTCAAGATCTGAATTTACCAATGTCATTATATCTTCACAATATCTTGATCCTTGTCACGTGAGTGTCGCAATATCCTCGTTGATGATGCCATAAAAATGTAATGAATATTCACTGCAAAACCCCATATAAAGCATCAAACCCCTAAAAAGGAAAGGTGCATATGAAGGGATCCGAATGAATTTAGTTGCCACAATGGTGGAATTACAACTAAGTCTTGCACTACATTCCAAACCTAATGTCGTTCTATGTGATTTGTTGTGTGCAATTGTGCATAGGATGCTATAGTGCCAATGATGCATAAGTAGGGGGAAATAATTAGATGTAAATACAAAATGGTGGATGGAATAGAATTGAATTCGATTTCTTATGCAAAGTGTATGCAATACAATGATTCCCAAATACAATCCCTTGACTTAGTAGATAGCCAACCCTTTCTAGTAGATAGTTCTCCCATAAAATAGTGAGTATGTTATGTTTATATAGGGATATCTTGCTCAAATTTTAACAATAATGACCTGAAATGTTGACTAGTACATAGGGGAATGAGAGGGAATACCGTAAAGACTGACCTCAAAAATCTAAATTAGACTCAAGTTTTGTTGGGACTAGGGTGCCTAAAATAAGGACCGGGGCACCCATGGGCACCCTAATACTACCCTAGGTGCCCTAGTCAAATACTAGAGACAAAAATGACCAAATAACGATACTTGAGACTCCCTGAGAGACGACCAAAACTGTGTAAACAAAGATGACTATGTAAGACAAAATATGAAGGTGACCAACTAACTAACGATAGGCCTAAGGGATAGGTCGTTAGTGAATAGTTTTCTTATGCGAGATCCATATATAAAACACCATATTTGGAGGTATAAATGTAATAGTAAGAGTGTGATTTTGTGTCTACATTTTCCCCACTTTATTTGGTGAGTGGAAATCTCGGTAACATAAAGTGGATAGAGATGCGTACTGATGGAATTCCTAAGAAGACCATGTTGTAGTAGAATGCACAAATGTGGTAGTAAAAGCATGCTAAAAGAACCATATAGCATTCTAAACCATGGATCAGTGTGTTGATCCATGCAACGTAGTGAGAAACGTAATGTCATGATGAAGTGCTAAATGCGAGTGATGATTGTAATGCTAGATGATTGATGATTTTGAATGTGTGTGATGATAATGAGATGGGGTAGGGAGTGATTAGTTCTCGACCCAAACGCATGTATACGAATAATCGACCGGAGGATTTGGGCATCCTGCCACCAGAGGAAGAGTGTAGGGAGAAAAGTGTGTTATTCTCCAATCTCTAACTACATCCTCAAGATCTAGCCGTTGTAGATGGACTCAGATCAAATATTTGTGGTTTTTGGATCCAAATAATTTTGATCAAATAGTTGACCCATATAAGTGAGTTATAGGAAAGAAACTCTTGCCCCCACTCCATGGGTGTTGCCACAATATGATAGCTTCCAAGTTAGGTCATCTAAAACAAACGTGAAATATATGATGCTTTCCAAGTTAGGTCATTTGGAAGAAAGTGAAAAATGTAGAATAACTTCCATGTTAGGTAATCTAGGAAAGTAATGGATGTAATATCCCAAGTTAGGTCATATGTATTGATGATATGATTTCGATTGTTAGATATTTGAACACGTTGATTGATTCATTGGTTACTCATAGAGAGATTTTATGTTATTCACCCCGTGTTAGGTAATTTGGGGGAATAGATAGAAATTAGTGAATAATCATATGAAATTATTGTTTCCACTAGGTTAGGTCATTAGGGGAAGTGATGAAATATCACATAGATAGATTTGTTTGTTTGTTTCCCCTAAGTTAGGCCCTTAGGGGAATTAATGGTGAGATGTCACGCGGTGAATTAGTAAATGTTTAAAAATGATGAGTTGGTAGTGTTGATTAATCACATGGTAATGTAAGGGGGATTATAAGATGACCCCCATGATATTCCCCCTTTTGGTGAAAGGGGAAGTGACAAGAAGAATGAACGCTAAGCCAAAAGTAATCACAAAATAGATAGAAAGTGATAGAAAAACACAAAAGTGTATATGAATTGGATGGAATAACAAATTTAAGAGGTATAATTTGTGAAAAAAATTATAGTATGATGGTAGGAAGAATTCTAAAAATAATTCCGCAAATAGGGTGCAAATCGGATTAGAAATGCTCAAGATAAGATGAAAATCATGTGGTGTGTATTAGTTGCAAGAATAAGCGTGAAATAATGACCATAGTAAGGTGATTGGTGAAAAGTAACTATAAATAGTAAGATGAAAAAGTGATTAGTTACTTCTTTTTTATTTTTCGTGATTGTAAAATTGAGCTTTGAGTCGGTGAGGATGTCATAAGTGAGAGCAAACACATCCTAGCCGGTTGTTGGAGAGAGAGTATATGTTATGTCATTAGAGGATATGGAGAGGAAAATGAGTGAGCTATAGAAAGTATTTTGTGGAGACTCGAGTGCCTTCGAGGCCCATATCATTCTAGATGTTATCTTATGGATTTGGGGTTCGCATTTGTGGAATTTTATATAATAGATTGTGATTGTTTTATATATAGCAATGGAGGGAGGAGGTGTAGGCATCTTGTATAAAATGCATGATATATGTCGGAAAGATAGAGGAGGAGGGTACTAGATATGTGTGGGCATGGTGTGTTTTGGCCCACCTATATAGAGATCTATATTGATTTACTCATAATGAGCATAACAATGGGATAGGAGTTACTATGCTTTTACATGTATGGGCTTATGAGCATATAGTTGTGTTGAGACCTATGGAGGTCCACGAGAGAGAGTGGCTATCCCATAGATATATGAGAGGGTGGATTAATTTACATGGGCGTAGGATAGACACAAATACCTCCAGGGAAATGATAGATAGGATGGGGCCCTAGCGGTTATATGGAGGCCATATCATGACTATGGGGATGGCCCGAGGATGATGTAGAGTTGCGGTGTATTCAAAGGAGTATGTGGCTAGAGGTTTCAATTTCCAATTTCCTTGAGCCATATTGATTGATTGAGAGAGTATCACGAGCACCTAGGATGCGCCACAGATCCATATATATGAGGCTAGGAGCCCAGGAGCAATAGAGCAGCTAACAAATGAAAGGTCTAGATGAGGTGGATACAAAGATAGATTGATAGACTCGGACAATGCGGGTTGTATGGAGGAGTACCATGCATGGTGGGAGACACATCGATGGATATTTTTATTCCCATTATTTACAGGCCTAGTGGGGTTACCATGTGGAGGAAGAGGAGAGGGGGAATCCCACCCCCGATAATGTAGAAGAAACTATAGCTGAGCATAAGTACCTATAGATAGTTATGTTGTGGTTGGCTTATGTGATAACGATGGTTTTCTAATGTGTTGTGTTATTTGTTTTGTAGGTGATGCATATTGGTCCCTGATAGTGGACATATCCATCCACACATTAATAAAAATGTACCGAATGATGTACTTGGTGGAGGTATACTTGAGTGAGTGGATGATATAGTGGGCGAGCATGCCCATTTATTTGAGCTAAGGAGTGGCCATAGAAGCAACAACATGCATAGTGTTTATAGGCAAGATGGGATGAGAGTGTAAGTAGACTCGATGAGTCCGAGAGGTGGTATGTGGTGGTCCCTTAGTGTAGGATGTGTTTACATGATACGTGGATGTGCATCGTTAGATTTTTAAGAAATCTATGGAGATTAACTTATTGTGGAGGCGGTCAAGAGGTATTGTAGTGCCCACCCTTTTATTACCATAGTTTCTTGCTGACTCATTTTGATAATAGATTTTGGACATGGTTTATAGCTATATCTAGATATTATGTGATTTCATTTGACCTTTTGATGGCTCATGAGATGGATAGGGCGGGGCGCAAATCTAGTAGTTATTATTATCATTGTTTCATTTCAGCACATGTTTTTGGTTTCAACGGTATATGATACAATTGATCCTATTTAACCTATGATGGATTATGTTATCATTTCATACCTTGCTAGCATTGGTGTATTTGGACTATAGCATATTATCATGATTATTGTAGTTAGAGCTCACATCTTGCTTAATTATGGATGCATGTTGATAGTATATGATCATCATGGGTTGAAATTTATTATTACGTTGTTAGCATGCTAACCATGATCATTTATGTCATTTTTTTGAATTTATATACATATTGAACAGGTATGTTTTAACTTTTGCAATAAGTATGTAGATAACATGGAAATGAGAATGTGGGTTTCAGGGCAACAACTCAAGATGCACAAGTGGCCCACTGAATTTGAGCCTTCTAGCCTTATATGATTGATTGAAGCCCTATATGTGTGTTTCATGGCATAAATGTTTTAATGCCCACATTTTTTTGCACAAAACTCAATACTTAATTAGGAAAATACAAAATATATATTTTTGTTTAAAAGGGTTGTAACAAGGTATCACCGACTAGGATTAAATATTTCTTAATTAATAAATTCTACTTATCTGGGAAGTTATTGTAACTAAATTAATAATTAATATTATTAATTTATGACAAGATTATTTTAGGTCTAAATCTCCTTATAGGGCTTCCGTTAATTCCCATTTAAAAATGTTGGCTAATTTAATCTCATTAATTAATTTTTTCCTCATTTGAAATTCCACTTAATATAATTAAGGTCTAATACTCCCTAATTTGATTAAACCTAATTTCTTAATATAGTTTTCTAACATATATTTAATTCCCATTAATTTCACTCTTATAAATCATTCCCTAAGTTACCCCTTTCACAAAATTATTTAAGTTATCCTTACTAGACCAATATCATTTGTTTATTTATAAATCTAACCAAAGGGTCTCAACTTACCCTAAACCATTAAGTGGCCCCATTTATTAGATACCCATACTTTAATTAAAAATACCCAACCCCATAAAATGCCACAACTTGAAATGTGTAGGGTTTATCCTCAACCCTTAGATTAAATGGATATGAACCCTTAGATTAAATGGATATGAACCCTTAGATTTAGGTATTTTCAAAAAAATCTAAATATCCTTATGAGGTCTTCTTATTCTTTCTTTTACCCTAAACTCATTCATTTGCTCCATTTTGTATTTGCAGGTTAAGGAAGAATGGAGGAAATGAAACTAAGGAGATAATATGAAGAATTTTTTTGGTTTGGGAGGATATAAACACAATATGGGTGTTTATTTTATTTTCATCCCTCTCCTAGGTTGCTTTGCATTTTATTTGTTATTTGAATCATTATGGAGAGGCTACCTCATTTGGGTATGGGCATTTTTACCCTATTTTATTTATGGTTTTAGATGAAGTATATACATGATTTAGAGCGATACACACACACGCACATATACCTATTATAAATTCCATTTGATCTAAGATTTATTTTGAAAATAACAGATTGGAAGAAAATGATTTTAAATATAATTATATATATATATATATATATATATATATATATATATATATATATATATATATATAATGGCCGTTATATTTAAAATCATTTTCTTCCAATATAGTATTTTCAAAATAAATCTTAGATCAAATGCAATTTATAATGGGTATATGTATATATATATATATATATATATATATATATATATATAATAGTAAAAATATGGTGCAACCAACATTAAGAAAGAAGCACGGCGCATGTTGCATTTGTGGCCGTGGTCACGACAAATGTGTTGTGATAAGTTTATATAAATGGGGGGGGGGTGCCCCACCCCACTCCCAAATATTTAAGGTTTTGGGGTGCCCCCCCCTTCTTATTTGTTTAAACATTGTGGCTCGACCGCATAGCCAAATCGTCCCAACCAACCAAATATACAGTTTCACATTTTATTTATTAAACTTAATTTTATAAAAATATTTCCAATCGATTTTATATTTATAAAAATAAAAATTAAAATTTAATAAATATTATATATATATATATATATATATATATATATATATATATATATATATATATATATAATTCGATAAATTGATATATATAATTATAATATATATAAATATATAAATTTATATAAATATATATAATTATAATTGTTTATTATTTTATTTTTGTTTTACTTATATTAAATAATTTTTCAAATCATTTTTGTTTATATAACAACTTGCAAAGCACAAGTAACTTGTACAATTTTATAAATATTTAAACATGTGAAATAGTGGGATTTCTAACCCTTTTATCTAAACTAATTACAAGTAAATGAAATAAACATACTTCTTAGTTTGATAGAGATAATTGAAATGTCTAATTTACAATAATGAGAGAAAGGAAATAACCATAGTGACATACTTAAATGAAACTTTTTTTTAATTCAAGTTTATCAACAATACTACAAAGGGAAATCAACATACACTTTTAATATAAGAACACTAATATTTTAAAATGAAATTATATTACACTTTTCAATCAAATATTTAAATTTTAAAAAAGCTTTTCCCATTCCAATTATGGATAGTTTCCATTAATAAATCAAATGCACTCTTGGTGTAATTTAAAAGTTTGAAGGAGCTCTATAAAACCTAAATTACAACTTCATGTCTTTTTTTTTCCAAAATGTGTATTTCTTGGATACTCAATACAAATCACTCTTACATGATACATTTACAAGAAGTTGAAAATTTTAAAATGCAAGTTACAAAAGCCCTCCACTTAGGTGGAGACAACATGGCAAAAATTTTACAAAAGGAGGATTCCTTCTTGTTTTCCACAAATACAACTATGTCAAGGCTTCAACTTGAGCTCCACCATTTCTTCAATATCCAAACACAACAACAATGGAAAGGGGAGTAGGAAATGCTCTCCACCCAACCTATAATCCAATGAGAAGGAGAAGCCATCCTCCTCATTGGCCCCCGAGCCCCAACAATGAAGCAATAAGAGGTATCAAGAAACCATGGCAACTTTTACAAGGCTTCAACAACCACCATTCACACAAAACTTTCAACACAATAAGCACAATACAATAATGAAACAAACATACAATTTTTCCAAGCAAAAAGACTTACAATCCAAGCCAAGGGAGAGAAGAAACATGGGGAATCACTTATGCCTCCCAATGGGTTAAGTGTGCACCTTAAAATCCTCCTAAAACTCAAATCACATACCAACAAGACTCTTATGCCTCCCTCAAAACTCTTATGCCTCTCTCAATATTTTATGCCTCCCTAAATCTCTTATGCCTCCCTCAAGTAAAACATACAAGATAAGTAAGAATTTCACTTATCTAAAAAGGTGGGACACCCAACCCAAACTCCCTCCAAAAATATGCAACAATACTCTTATGCCTCCCTCCAAAATATCCCTATTTTCTTTCTCCTACACAACCTTAAGGCCATACTATCCCCAAAATCAAAACACACAACATTCATTCATTTACAACCATTTGCACAACAAATAGAAATTAAAATGCATGGGTGAAGTTCCTACCTTGTCATTGTAAGAATATCCAATCCACAAGCACAAGCTCCAAGCTTTTCCAAGTCTAAAACAAGCACAAAAATCTCCCAAGCTTCAAACAAAAACTCCAAAAGCAATCTCCTCCAAAAATGCAAGAGTGAAAATAAAAACATGTAACCCCAAAACCATCAAATAAACTTGTATAAATAGAAAAAGAGAAGAGGAGGGTGAGGTGGCTCCATGTAGGATGCCACATCACTTCTCCTCAACTCCACATCACATGGTCAAACACCAAACCCAAAGCTCATAAATTGGTGGGTGAGAATATGAAAAGTTCTCCTTCCACACACAAACCATTAACCATACTCCAAAGGACAAAATTAAAATATTTTGTAAGAGAGTGTAATTAATTTCCTCTTTTCTCCCCCAAAACACATAATGAAGCCTAAAATCAACCCCCCACATCATAGGTATAGTTGGTGGGTGAGTTTAAGAGGTGTGGGACAAGCTTAACTTGTCCACAAACCTCCAAAATAGCCTTTAAGCCAAATCGAGTTTGACATGCAAGGTTGAGTACACAACACCAAAACCAATAAAATCTTTTCAAATCCATAATAAAATCAAGGACAATATACCAAAATTAAATACCCCTTGGTCACATCCCAAATTAATTTAATTAACATGATTAATCAACTTAAATAAGAGCACATTAACTACAAAAATAAAGTGAAATACTCAACAATAATAAGTTACATATTCCACAAAGTAATAGAAAAAGAAAAGTGAAAACAACACATTTACCCATGGTCACATTTGAGGCTATTCCCCCAATGGGGACCTCCTAAAAAATATCAAAAACATAACAACATACAAAACACAAGTTTCCAAGATGACTATTTCAATACCCAAAATTCTTTCATTGTTGGTCTCCTATCCCCTTTTGTTTATTGTGTTACAATTTCCTACAAAATCAAAACAATACCTCTTTAGCCTCATGGCCATATCAATGACATCAAAATAATAAAACACACATATGCATATCAATTCACATAATCAATTAACACAACTAAATCATCACTAAAATCAAGTAATTTCACCAATTGTTTAAAATTTCAAGATATTTCAATTCTTTCATTTCATCAACAACAATGAGATCACAAGACTAGCTAAATCATCTAACAAAATCTATGTATCAAAATTCAATGTGTCATTATATATATAAAGTAGTAACTCTAGATCATCATCAATATTGAAATATCAATCCATGCATATAATTCACACTATGAGTCACCACATATATGAAATAAATATATATATGTCTATCAAAATTATAATCAAATATAATAATGGCCATCTATAAATGTCTACTGATCAAATATGATAACAAATTCCATGCCTCTAATCTAAAGTAAGAAAAATCATAATAAGATCAATGTCAAAGAGGAGTGGGTACTACATCCCCTCCCATTGGACTCCTAGAAGTCATTGGAACAAGTGTGGGAATTGTGTTCTCAAATGTGTGGCATCTTCCCAAGTAATTTTTGTCTCATCATATCAATTCCAATGGACCCACACACGATCAATATCTCGACGTCAAAGGCCCGTGATCCTGTACTCAAAATTACACACGCGATCCACCATTACCTTCCCCTACTTGCACTCCGCAATGCGGTCCAATCCAATACATGAGAAGGATCTGGAATGTATCTCCTAAGAATAGAAACATGGAACACATCATGAATATGAGACAAGCTGGGTGGCAAGGCTAGATGGTAGGCTAAGGGACCGATCCACTCCAAGATCTCAAAGGGGCCCACAAATCTAGGAGATAGCTTAGAGCCTTTTCCATAATGGATAGGGCTCTTATGAGGCCTGACACGAAGAAACACCTTCATGCCAACCTCAAAACTACAGTCTATTCTCCTCAGATATGAATACTTATTCTACCTATCTCGAACCTCATGCGATCTTTGTTTAATCAAGATAACTTACTGCTCTACATCCTATAATAAAGCTGGCCCAAGAGATCTATCCTCTAACCTGTCCCAACTCAGTGGAGTCCTATAATCCCTGTCATACAAGCCCGAAATGGCACCATGCCGATGGAACTCTGAAAATTATTATTGTAAGCAAACTCAACCAAGTAAAAATACTCCTCCCATCTTGACTAATGATCCATGACATACATCTGAAGCATGTCCTCTAAAATTTGATTCACCCACTCAATCTATCCATCTATCTCAGGGTGATAGGTTGTACTAAAATTGATATTCATCTCGAGAGCATATTGCATGGTAGTCCAAAAATAAAGGTGTACAAAGGATCACGATCCACAATAATCTTTTGTAGAATCCCGTGCGATCTAGAAATCTCATCCATGTATACTTGTGCATGCCCGCACTAGTTGTATAAGTGGTATTTACAGAGAAAAATGATCCACTTTTTTCAATATATCCATTGTGACCATGATGGCATCGTGGTGGTATCTTGACGTAGGTAGCCTTACTATAAAATCCATGGAAATGGTGTCCCATTTCCACTCCGGTATGACATGAGGATATAGAAGGCTAGCTAGATGTTGATGCTCGGCCTTCACCTCTGACACTCCAAACATCAAGACAAAAATGAGCTACATCTCTCTGAATTCCTCTCCAATGATATAAATGTCTCAAAGTGGTGTGCATCTTCTTCACCCCTGGATGGGCTTAATAGGGTGCACGATGTGCCTCTACAAGGATGTCCTGGTGCAATGCTCCATCTCTAGGTACATAAATCTGTTATCCCGTTTTGAGTTCACGACGAAACGATCAGATAACCCCTACAAAAATTTTGAAGTGATTTTGCATTATGATCTCTTTTAGAGCAAATCGGGTTTTCGGGTGTTACTAACAGCTTGACATAAGTCTTAACATGCTTTATGTCTTATGACCTCCGAAACCCGAAACCCGCCTTGTATTGAAAAATCCTTTGAAATCGGGTTTTCGGGAATTCAACGCATCGGAACATCCATGTTCTAAAACATGTTTTATGCGCCACGTTCTCCGATTCCCGAAGTCCGCTCATTCCTTAGTAATCGGGTTTTCGGAAGTTCAATGCATCGGAACATTCATGTACCAAAACATGTTTTGTGCTCCATGTTTTCCGAAGCCCGAAACCCGAAATATACTAAATCTCCTCGTGTCGGGTTTTTGGACTCCTCCAACACGCTGACGTGGCATCCATGCCGAATGGTTGGTGAGCTGGCACGTGCCGAGCTGAAGTGTATTTATTACTGATTTTCTTATAAATACGCCAAAATCCACGTCATTTTTACCGTTCATATTTTTAATTCGTGGATTTTTCGCATGCTCTTCCTCTCCCAAAACCCGCAAACTCGCGTTACCAGACTGGATCGATCGTTTTCGATTTTACTTGTCTCGAATCGAAGGTATTCTTCGTTCCTTCTTTATTCTTAATTTCTCTGGATCGACTGCATATATTTTCTTTCCAATTTCTTGCCAGTTGTTGAGGGTTTTTCTTCCTTCTTCGTTCTGTATTGTTTTGGAAAGGGGTTTTGGGTTTTTAGGGTTTATTTTCTTTTTGAGATTATCAATTGGTGCTGTTCCTTCCAAATTCCAATTACTTTCATAATGTTTGGAATATGAATAACAAAAAAGAAAGGAAGATGTCTATGTAGAAATTCAAAGGAAAGGCTCTGTTTTTGGTTTCTTGGATTTTGAAGTTTGTATTGCAGATTCAAAAGTCCGAAATATAAAGGAAGCTCGCAGTGACGGGGTCTTTCAACATTCCGACCTCAACAGTGGGTGCCGGGCATCTCCTAAGTTCCGCCATCACAGTAGACGCCGGGTTTTCGGCAGGTTCCGTCATTAAACAGCAAGTGCCGGGTTTTCCCCTGTTTCCGCCATTGAAAGCAAGTGTCGGGTTTCGCCAAGACTCCGACATATCAGACGTGTCGGGTTTTCAAAGTTTTCCGATATCTTCTTCTGCGTGTCGGGTTCTTCGCTTCTTCCGACGCCTTCCGTCAATCAGGTTTTTCAGTGTGCACAGCATCTCCGGAGTTCCGAGCTTTTCTCTTTCCAATATTCTTCATGTCGGATCCTGGTTCATCACAGGAGAAGGCCGGAAAATCTAGCAAGATGAAATACAAGTTTAAGAAACCAGAATCCCCGTCATATGTCGACTGTAATTATGATATCAGGGATACTGAAATGGGCAACATAGATATGGACGACTTTTGGAACAGGGTGAAGAGTTCTTCTCAAACCCCATGGATGAAAGCTATAGCTGACAGTGGCTTGCCCCTTGCAGCAGGCTTCCCTATGTCTGCCCAGTGTCCAGAGTTTGTTTTGGCGTGTGCATCCAGCTACGACTCGGCTTCTCGGTCCGTAAGGAATCAGGCTGGTGAAGTAGTTATCAAACTAGATGGGGCTTATTTGGATGATCTCTTGAAACTACCAAATTTTGAAGAGTATGGAGCCCTAAATATGAAATTGGCTCAGAAGGCCTGGGACAGTAACCAGGAGAATTGCATTAAGGATGTTAATAAGAAGTTCTTGGTTAAGGCAAAACCAGTAATATCTAGATTTCCAAGAACTATCCCTAGATCGGATTTCATCCAAGAAATCAACGATATTATCACCCTACTGAGCCGGGTGTTTGGCTTGCCAGAATCACATTTATTTCATGGATGGATGTACCAATTTATGGTCACCATTAGGAAGAACAAGCAAGGGATTGACTGGGGAACCCTGATCAGTGATGAAATTGATTCCCAGATGATGACGGTCCTGTCAACCGGAAAGTTTTATATGTTCTCATACGTGGCCTATGCAGCAGCTGGGATGAGGAGCTATCCAGGGCTGGAGACTAAAGGAAGCAGAACCACAAATCCAGTCTATAAGTATTATCCTCAAATAACGAAGAAGGGGTCCAAGGATCACTTTAGGAGGGTAAATGACGCCTTTTTCTATGAAAACATCTGCCAGCTCAATCCAGGGCTGAGAAAGACAAGGGTCTCGGATGAGGCATGGGCTGAAGTATCTAAGTGGGGATGTATCTTCTTACAGTTCAAGAAGTTTACTTACCTTCGAACGGTCATGTATTCTGGAGAACCTTTTCGTCTGCCTCGTTATCCCGGCGATAGATTGATACTAATAGAATTGGTCAGACAGTTATTGGATTTCCACAAGTTCCAACAGAGCAAGCATAAGGCAGCTGTATCCTTCCCAATTTCTATTGGGAGATATACTTGCTCAACAGCGGCAAAAGCTAAAAATGTCGAATGTGAACTCCAGGAGAAGTTAAAGAAGCATATGAAGTCTCGGGATGGTTTTGACATCCGAGGAGTACTAAGAACTTATGGAGCCCTACATCTGCACAGGCCCAACATTGAGGATATCTGGGTGGATCTGCGTAACGAAGTTGCGGTTCGCAGAAAAGATCATAGCAGATTAACTATTGATGAGATTCAGACGCTAGAGATTTCTGATTTGCCAGATGGTATAAGGGACAATGAAAGTGTGTTAGATATGTCCTATGATGGGCTTAATGAAGATCGATACGTTTTTCCGCCTATTGATTGGTCGGCTAGCGAAAAATCCTCTATCACCGATAGGTCAGCCCTAATTCTGGCTCGTACAAAGAAATGGCTCTCTTCTTGGGGCATGAATTTTAAAGATGACAAGTTTCCAAAATTGGCTGCTCCTGAGGCGGGGCCCTCCAAAAAGAAGAAGGACAAGGAATCTACTGGGGGGTCTATAAAAATCAAGATTCCCAAGAAGAGGAAAGAAAGACAAATCTCTTCAATTGTCTCTCCAACTCAAACGGTGGATGTGCCAGAATCACCAACACCACCAGAAATAGGAGAAATTAATTTGGAAGAAGGAGGAAGTCAGCCCTTGACTTCACCATTTGCTGATTGCTCAACTGAAGAGACCTTATCTCTGGCAGTCAAGGCTTTGGAGACTGAATCTGTGCCTCCCCCTCAACAACCACTTCAGCCTCCTCATTCCCCATCCACTTCTTCAAGCATGGCCAATATTTTCTCTGGGCTCTCACCCCTTTCTACTGGAACCCAAGTGATCACCAACACTCCCCCACAACCTGTGCCTTTATTCATTGCACCTACTACCACGTTGACTGCTGTTCCCCCTCCAATAGTAGAATCTGCTCCCCTTGAGAGTAGAATACCAGCTACTACAACATTGGCAGTTTCCTCTGATACACCACCATGGCTACTCGAACAAACTCCGAGGAAGAGGAAAGTGATTGTACCCCTACCAGCCTTTGATTTCAGCTCACTCAATAGCCTTTGCAAGATCGGCCAAGAAACCAAAGAAACCAAAAGCAGTTTCAAGAGTTTTGGTAGATGCTTCAGGAGATAAGTTCGCAGAGATTGCCACTCCCTCAGCTGACAAAACTAGGGATGATGTACAGCTGCTGATTATCAGATCACCAAGGTGGCTCTAGGAAAGTAAACAATGAGAAGGAGCGCAACAAGATGCACGGGCTTCCATAGACGTCTTTGTGCCAAAAGTTGAAAGAAACAAAGATCACAGCAGAGATGAGTTTAAGAAAAAGTGGAGCGATTGATGAGAGGTTTTGATTAAACTCTCAACACCCCTGGAATCCATACCATCTGCTTCTGCTTCTGCCGGATTCGATTTCTCATCGGTGCCTACGATTGAGAAGATTACCAGAAAAGGAAGGGTGGTTGATGAGTGGATCCAAAAGTTGCTCCAACGAGGGAAGGAAGTAATTCAAGACGTGGTGAAAGTTCATCAGTCCTTGGCAGAAATTCAGAAGGAAGGAGAGAAGATGGATGAGGAATTCACTGAAGAACTTGGACAGCTTGATTTGACTTGTGAGGCTCTCCAAGTGCTGAAGCAAATACCAGCACATCTCTTGGTAGAAGAAGCAATTCTTCCACATACAGATAAACACTTTCAGCTGATCAAGGGCATCAAGTTCAGAGTAAAGATTCTCAACGAAGCCTGCAGCAAGTTGAGAGAATCAAGGGATAAATTGATCGATGGGAAAAGTGATCTGGAGGAAGAATTGCTAAAGATTTGTCCAAAGATGTCGGTTGGGAAATCAAGTGCCCTATCAGCAGATGATCTCTTCAAACAAGTTCAAGAGATTATTCAGCATGAACCTGTAGATGGATTCGACCTTGAAGTCATTGGTCAGTTTGTGAGGATTGAGCATACGTTGGAGGCCTTAAGAAAGCTCAGCAAGAGGTTGAAAAAGCTTCCCGGCAGTGCCAGTGATATCCATGAGACCTGCGAAATGTGGAATGATCTTTCCACTGCACCTGAGGAAAACGAAATGCAAGGCATTATTCGGAAGTTCAGGAGTTAAGAACAAAAGCAGTCTCGCAACTGGAGGAAGAGAAAGGAGAAGAATCAAAAGATGATGACTCGGATTGAGCTCCAACGTCCTATGACATTTCTATTTTTAGAATGTCATATCTTTTATTTCCATTTTGTCATTATTTTTAATTCAAACTTTGACTTGATCTCCTGCGTGAGAATCATGCAAAGCTGAAACTCTAGTTAGCATGCTACTTTTCAGGATCTGTTCTGTTTAAACTCTAGCTTCTTTTGTTATAAAAAAGGGATGCTTGTGCATTCTAAAGGGTCGAGAATTTTTGGAGCATTAAGAGGCTATTGGAAAGGAGAAAAACTTTGTGTTTTCTTTCAATCATTTTGAAGAATAGAAGTTGATATTGTTTTGCAGACTTTGTGTTGTGAAATATATCTTGTTTAAGATATTGTTCTTATGTTCATGATCTTAGAGCTATTCTTTGCATAAAATCTCAGTGTTTCTAATTATCTCGGACACTATATTTGTGATCTAAAACTCGTATGATTATTTCGTGTACTCTGTGTTTACTCGAAAGAAAATACGTTTCTCCCATTTCTTTTCTACGTGCTTGCTTTCTTTGTAATAGTTTCTAACCTATTTCACGACATGAAAGCAATATCCTTGAATCGTATGAATGTGGATTTGGGATTTCATCCCAACCCCCAATGGTTAGATTAGTGTGAATATTGTATATATTATTACTGTTTTAGATTAGCAATAAAACAGTGACCTCACCTGTATTTGAGGAGGATTCAATCCCATGCACGTGGTTGAACCTCATATTTTGGTTTGACAAAATATCCAACCAACAAAATCCAACCCCTTTGTCGAGAATTCCATCGGACTCTAATGTAAATACCTTAAAATTTCCCTCAAGGGGTCTCGAGAATCAATCTCTGCTCTAGCTGAAAGGTACAAGCGGTCATGAGGAAGATGGTGTAAGATCCTTCTCCACAAGACTATACCAATTGTTTTCACCATAACCATATGCCTCCGATGACTCAAAGAATCTACAACCACATTCTCCTTCCCTTTCACATGCTCAATCTCCACATCATACTCACAAAGAAGCTCCATCTAACGTCATTGATAGGCACTAAGATTAGGATATGTGAAGAGGTGCCGAAGGCTCAAGTGATTTGTCCCAAGAATGAAACTCCTACCTAAAAGAAAATTACTCCATTGAATAAAGGCATGCACAACTAATGTAATCTCAAGGTCATGATTCGAATAATTGATCTCATAATCCTTGAGTTTTGAGACTCAAAAGTTACTACATGGCCATCCTGCATCAATACACCTCCTATCCCTACCAATGAAGCATCAGTGCATACGAAGAAATCTCTCTATGGATCTGGCACTGCTAGAATAGGTGTTGTCGTAAGGCATTCCTTCAGTTTCCTAAAGTCCTACTCACATCTATCGACAAAAAAACTTCTTCCCTTTCCGCTAAAGGGAAGTGATGGGGTGCACAATATGAGAGAAATCCTGAACAAACCTCTTGTAATAACTTGCCAATCCCATGAATCTGCGCACCTCGGTCACATTGGTTGGCACTGGACAATCCATGATAGCTCTAATATTGGAAGGATCAACTGCGATACCTTCCCTAGAAATAATGTGACCTAAATATTGAACCTTTGTTTGGAAGAATGCACACTTCATCAGGTTCCCGTATAGTTCATGTTATCGAAGACACTATAGAACCCTCGACAATATGCTCCTTATGCTCCTCACGCATGTACGTGAGTAAATAAAAATATCATCTAGGAACACAAGCACAAAACGGTCTAGAAATGTCCTGAATACCCCATTCATCAAACTCATAAATACTGCAGGGAATTTGTCAGACCAAATGGCACAACTGTGAACTCATAGTTTCCATATCTCGTGTGAAAGGTTGTCTTATGAGTATCCACCTCTACGGTCTCTCGGTGATGATAACCCAACTTAAGGTCTTTCTTATAAAAACATTTCTCCCCTTTCATTCGATCAAAAAATCATTGATACATGGAAGAGGGTACGATTCTTGATCGTTACTTTGTTCATATATCTATAGTTAACACACAAATGCAAGGATCCATCCTTCTTCACAAAAATCATTGGTGCACCCCAAGGAGATACACTAGGATGGATTATGCCTTTCTCAAGAAGGCCCTCTAACTACAACTTGAGCTCACACATCTTAGGGGTGGTCATCATATATGTGCATGTGAGATAGGCTCTACTCCAAGAACCAAATCAATATGAAAGTCTATCTCATGTGGGGGAGGTAACCTTGGCAACTCACTGGGAAAAACATATGAAAACTCCTCAAAATATGATGATCATCAAGTGAAGTTCCATGAGTCTCATCATCTTATCGGTCACTAACTATATAACATCCATTACACACACATGCGCACATTGCCTCAACCACCTAATGGATATGGTATGAATAGAAACAGGCCTCATAACTCCAACTATCACTGACTCAACCCCAAAGGGTGCAAAAGATATAACCTTGTTGTAATAATCTACTCAAGCTCTATGTGTAGATAACTAATCTATACCTAAAATGACTCCATAAGAACCCAAGGGAAGGATATGAAGATCCAAGGTCATGGTGAAGAGTCTTAGGTCCACTACACACTCCTTAACTAAAGATTCCATTGAGAGCTTGGCTCTGAAGCCATCTCAACATCCCAACTAAGGCCCTTCCTAACTGCCACCAACCTACATCACTCTACTAATGATGGAGAAATAAAGAATTAGAAGAGCCTAAATCAAACAAGATAGAGGTAGAAATACCACTAATGCTACCTGAAGTCTCAATCATTGTATCTAGTGAAATGTCCGGTGGTTCTTGACCACTGCATAAATATTGTTAATTTGTGCCATGTCACCAACTTGTAGGCTCTAAAATAGGTGCCTTACCCTTGTTATTAGGGTTATGTGGACACTCTCTCTAATGGTGTCCAAGTACACCACATCCATAACAACTACCTAGTCCCCTCTAATGAGATGTGGCTCTTGCATTACTCTAGTGGTATGTGTTGTGGATCTCGATGATCTTGCCATGGACTATTGTGGCTCTCTGGTGATGAGCTCTAGATAACCGAGCTCTAGGTGTTCCTTATGTCTGACGAGTCCTCTAGGAGGTGGCCCCATAATGTGTCTTCTCTGAGTATCAAATTTCTATGGAGGTCTAAATGGTGGATGAGTTTGTTGTTGTTTCTATTGAGGTGGTTGCTTTGGTGGCCTAAAAGAAGACTGTGTTGAACCATGCCCATCAAAAGGGGAGGAGATGACCCCCTCACACCTATTATCCTACATTTTTGAATACGGCTCCTCACTCTATCTCTAGCCTACTATGTCTTCCCCCAGTCTCCTCTGCAATGTAGGCCTTCTTAAACCTCGAGATAAGGTTTGAGATAACGAATGTGCAAAACCCTCCCAAATCCAAGTTCAGGCCCCTAATGAACATGTGAATCCTAACCTACTCATCTTGTATGTAGTAGACATACTGAAGCAAGTCCAGAAACCGAATCTCATAGCCCCGATCATATATTCCCTGTCACGAGGTCATGAAACTCATTGATCCTCTATTGAATAAACCTCCCAAAATATATCAGCTACAAAAACACTCCTCAAAGAGCTCCCAAGTAACAGTCTAGAGTCTTTGTGGAGCTTCTCCTCCTCATTCCTCCACCAAAATCATGTTCCATCTCTCAAAAGATGAATCACAACACGAGCCTTCATGTTTCTAGTACATGGGCACAACTTGAAGCATCCTCAAGCTCACTAACCAAGCCTCTACCTGAAATCCTCCAAGTATCACTAGAATAATGAGATGGATGAAGCTTGGGGATCTCCCAAATGTGATCAACCACGGTCATTTGTCTTCCTCTAGGTCTCTCATCATGGTCGTCTCTCTGTCTAGGGCTCCTAGACCTCTCCATGTGTCATATAGCCCTATCTTCATGTCCCCTCTGAGGTGAATCTAGTCTAGCTAACTCCACATGGGAGTTCTCTACTCTATACTCCTCGTTGTGTCATGAAGGGATATGAGCCTCTACTGATGGCTCTCTATCATGCTTTAGCTAATCAAGTCCCCCTAATGGTCCACCTCGTATAGTTGTGCATTGACATCTTGCAATTTCGTAGGATATGCATCGAATATAGCAAGAATTGTCTACTCTGGGGGTGGTATATCTAACTCCATGTGAAATATCCCTCGTAAATCTGGTTCACCTCCCCACACAAACCAATACGGGAGTTATTTTATCATCATCTAGGTTTTGTTTTAGTTTTCTAGGTTTTCTACGTTTTAAAATATCATGAAATGTTAGGTGTTCTAGTTACAAGTTATGATAGTTTTACTTACTTGTGTTTTGTGTTGGCTGTGTGGTCCAAGTGTTGAACCCACATCTTTGATACCAAGTGTAACCCACGTTTTTTATGCAAAAACTCAAAACAAAACTCAATACTTAATTAGGAAAATATGGAATAATTTATTTTTATTTAAAAAGTTCATGACAAGGTATCACTGATTCGAATTAAATATTTCTTGATTAATAAATTCTACGTATCTGAAAAGTTATTGTAACTAAATTAATAATTAATATTATTAATTTATTCCAAGATTATTTCGGGTTTAAAACTCCTTCTAGGGTTTCCATTAATTCCCATTTTAAAATGTTGGCTAATTTAATCTCGTTAATTATTTTTTTCTCATTTAAAATTCCACTTAATATCATTAAGGTCTAATACTCCCTAATTTGATTAAACCTAATTCCTTCATATAGTTTTCTAACATATATTTAAGTTCCCATTAATTTAACTCTTATAAATCATTATCTAAGTTACCCCTTTCACAAAATTATTTAAGTTATCCTTACTAGACCAATATCATTTATTTATTTATAAATCTAACCAAAGGGTCTCAACTTACCCTAAACCATTAAGTGGCCCCATTCATTAGATACCATACTTTAATTAAAAATACCCTACCCCATAAATGCCATAACTTGAAATGTGTAGGGTTCATCCTCAACCTTTAGATTTAGGTATTTTTAAAAGAACCCTAACTATCCTTATGCCATCTTCTTATTCTTTCTTTTACCCTAAATTCATTCATTTTTCCATTTTTTTTTGCGGGTTAAGGAAGAATGGAGGCCATGGAGCCAAGGAGAGATTGTGAAATATTTTACTTGGTTTGGGAGGATATACACACAATATGGGTGTTTATTTTATTTTCATCCCTCTCCTAGGGTTTGATTTGCATTTTATTTTTATTTGAATCATTATGGAGAGGCTACCCCATTTGGGTATGGGCATTTTACCCTATTTATTTCTGGTTTTAGATAAAGTATATACACATGATTTAGAGTAATATATATGTATGTATGTTTGTATATATATATATATATATATATATATATATATATATATATATATATTATAACTATATATATATATATGATATAATATATACATATATTTTACATAAGATATAATTATATAGAAAATGATTTATATATATATATATATATATATATATGTATATATATATATATATATGTATACATACATACACACATGCACACACACACACATATACCCATTATAAATTTCATATGTGATTTGTGTTGTGTGTGAATGAAGAAAATGATTTTAACACACACACACACACACATATGTGCATATATATATATATATATGTATATATATATATATATGTGTATATGTGTATATATATATATGTATATATATAGTGTGGACGACTTTAAGAAAGAAGTGCATCATAAGTTACATTTGTGGCCATGGTCACAGCCAATGATGCTATGATAATTTTATATAAATGGGTGGGGGTGACCCGACCCCCTTCTTATGTGTTTAAACATTGTGGCCTAACCCGCATAGCCTAATCAAGCTTTGCCAATTATACACATAGCCATTTTATTCATTAAACTTAGTTTTATAAAAATATTTCACATATTTATATCATTAAACTTAGTAACATTTATAAAAATATTTACATACATACATACATATATATATATATATACAATATTACATAATTATATATATATATTATATATATATATATCATTCCATAAATTGGTATATATAATTATAATATATATACGTATATAAATATATATAATTATAATTTTTTATTATTTTTTTTTTTTTTGCTTATTTTAAATAATTTTTCAAATCAAGTTTGTTTATATAACAATTTACTAAGCACAAGTAACTTGTATAATTTTATAAATATTTAAACATGTGAAGAGGGATTTCTAACCCTTTTATCTAAACTAATTGCAAGTAAATGAAATAAACATACTTCTTGGTTTGATAGAGATCATTGAAATGTCTAATTTACAATAATGAGAGAAATGAAATAACCATAGTAACATACTTAAAAGAAACTTTTTTGTTTATCAATAATACTACAAAGGGAAATCAACATACACTTTTCATACAAGAACACTAATCTTTTAAAATGAAATCATATTACACTTTTGAGTCAAATATTTAAATTTGAAAATAAGATTTTCCCATTCCAAATAAGGATAGTTTCCATTAATAAATCAAATGCACTTTTGGTGTAATTTACAAGTATGAATTAAATCTATAACAACTAAATTGTAACTTCATATGTCTTTTTCCAAAATGTGTACTTCTTAGATACTCAATACAAATCACTTTTATATGATACATTTACAAGAATTTGAAAACTTTTAAAATGCAAGTTACAAAAGACCTCCACTTAAGTGGAGACAACATGGAAAAATTTTACAAAAGGAGGATTCCTTCTTGTTTTCCACAAAATACAACTATGTCTAAGGCTTCAACTTGAGCTCCACCATTTCTTCAATATCCAAACAAAACAAAAACAGAATCTGGGATTAGGAAACGATCTCCATCCAACCTTTAATCCAATGAGAAGGAGAATCCATCCTCCTCATTGGACCTCGAACCCCAACAATGAAGTAATAAGAGGTATCAAGCAACCATGACAACTTTTACAAGGATTCAACAACCACCATTCAAAAAAACTTTCAACACAACAAGCACAATACACTAATGACAAAAACATAAATTTTTCCCAAACACAAAGGCTTACAATCCAAGCCAAGGGAGAGAAGAAACATGGGGAATCACTTATGCCTCCTAATGGGTTAAGTGTCCACCTTAAAATCCCTCCCAAAATCAAATCACATATCAACAAGACTCTTATGCCTCCCTCAATCTTGTATACCTCCCTAAATTTTTATGCCTCCCTCAATTAATACATAAAATATACGTAAGGATTTCACTTATCTAAAAAGGTGGGACACCCAACCCAAAATCCTTCTAAAATATGCAGCAATAATCTTATGCCTCCCTATAAAAAGATCCCCATTTTCTTTCTCCTACATGACCTTAAGGCCATACTATCCCCAAAATCAAAACACACAACAATAATTCATTTATAACCATTTGCACAACAAATAGAAATAAAAATGCATGGGTGAAGTCCCTACCTTGCCATTGCAAGAATATCCAATCCACAAACACAAGCTCCAAGTTTTTCCAAGTCCAAAACAAGCACAAAAATCTCCCAAGATTCAAACAAGAACTCCAAAAGAAAGCTCCTCTAAAAATTCAAGAGTGAAAATAAAAATATGTAACCCAAAACCATCAAATAAACTTGTATAAATAGAAAAATAGAAGAGGAGGTGAGGTGGCTCCATGTAGGATGTCACATCACTTCTCCTCAACTCCACATCACATGGTCAAACACAAAACTCAAATCTCATAAATTGGTGGGTGAGAGTATGACAAGTTATCCTTCCACAAAAAAACATTAATCATACTCCAAAGCATAAAATTAAAAGCTTTTGTAAGAGAGTGCAATTAATTGCCTCTTTTCTCCCTCAAAACACATAATGAAGCCTAAAATCAACCCCCACATCATAGGTATAGTTTTGGGTGATTTTAAGAGGTGTGGGACAAGCTTAACTTGTCCCACAAGCCTCCAAAAATAGCCTTTAAGCCAAAATCCGAGTTTGACATGCAAGGTTGAGTACACAACACCAAAACTAATAAAATCTTTTCAAATCCATAATAAAATCAAGGACAATCTACCAAAATTAAATACCCCTTGGTCACATCCCAAATTACTTTAATTAACATGATTAATCAACTTAAATAAGAGTACATTAATTACAAAAATAAAGTGAAATACTCAACAATAATAAGTCACATACTCCACAAAATAATATAAAAAGAAAAGTGAAAACAACACATTTACCCATGGTCACATTTGAGGTCATCCCCCAATGGGGACCTCCTAACAAAATATTAACAACATAACATACAAAAACATAAGTTTTCAAGGTGACCTATTGCCAATACCCAAAATTCTTTCATTGTTGGTCTCCTATCCCCTTTTGTTTGTTGTGTTATAATTTCTGCAAAATCAAAACAATACCTCTTCGGCCTCATGGCCATATCAATGACATCAAAACAATAAAACACATATATACATATCAATTCACATCATCAAATAACATAACTAAATCATCACTAAAATCAAGCAATTTCACCAATTTTTTAAAATTTCAAAATATTTCAATTCTTTCATTTCATCGACAAAAATGAGATCACAAGACTAACTAGATCGTCTAACAAAATCTATGTATCAAAATCCAATGTGTCAGTATATATATAAAGTAGTAACTCTAGATCATCATCAATACTGAAATATCAATCCATGCATATAATTCACACTATGAGTCATAACATATATAATATAAAAATATCTATATGTCTACTAAAATTCTAATCAAATATAATAATGTCCATCTATAAATGTCTACTAATTAAATATGATAAAAAATTCCATGTCTCCAATCTAAATTAAGAAAAAATCATAGTAAGATCAATGTCGAAGAGGAGTGGGCACTATAAATTTTAAGGGGCACCATGGGTGACTCCAAAATTTGTAATTTATGTAATTGTGTTTTATTAGTCTTTGTAAACTAGTTTGGGGGACTTAATGGTCCCCACTTGTATTAGAAGTGTATTAGATTAATTAATTATGTTTTTGGGAGGTTGGGGTCACATGAACACCCCTTGGGTGGGCTCACAACCTCCATTCTTGTGCCAAATTTTCCAAACCCGAAATTGGGCTTAAAATGGCAATTATTGGGACCCTTTTATCTTTGGGGGTTCTCTTTTCATGAAAAAGAGCCCTTGGACCCTACCTATAGGTAGGAGGGATTCATTTCTTGGTCAAATGGGATTTTTCCTCCCATTTGACCTCTCACAAGTCACCATTCTTGTAAGATGGTTGGGTTATGTGTTTCTAAAAAGTTGGATGTGTTTGACTTATTAACATTTAAGGGAATTTGGGGATTTAGTTCTTAAAATGATTTTGTTTTACTCTCTTTTATTATTTTTTAATCTTGGGTTGGGAAAAAGAGGGTGACACATGTCACCCTCTCATTTGGGAGGATATTTTCCTTTCTTATCTTCTTATACCTCCTCATGGAAGAGGAAAAGGTCTTTTGGCTTGTGTTGGATGCATTTTGGATATGGGGAGTTGAGCTTAGAGCTTTGGATTTAGAGTGGATTAGATAGCTTAGAGACTTGGAGAGCTATTTTGAGGTGGGATTCTTGTGCTTACCTTTGTTTTATTGCATGAATTTAAGAAAGAAAATGGATGTGTGTGTGGCTATGTGTTTTGGAATGTTGTTGTATGGTTATATATTTATGTTTTGTTTGATTTTATCCATCCATCATGTGGTTTGGTGGATTTTGGAGTAGTGTGGGGGAAGAGGGAGGGAATTTCCCTCTTTACCACATGGCTTGATGGACAAGCCATGTTGGAATTCTTTATCTTTGTCCCCTCATATGGTTTGAGGTGGGGAAGGTTGTTCATATGGTTTGAACCTCCTTCCCCATCCTTGGAAAGGAAACCTAATGAGGTTTGAAAATCCTCCCAAGGAGGAATTTTGGTGCTTGGGAGGAGAAATAAGGAGGGTGTGTTTTGCATGGAGGGATAAGGAGGGCTTATGGAGTTATTTTTATGTGTGTTTCTATGGTTGGATCACACCTTTGGCATACTTGGATTTCTCATCCACTCTTCCCCATTGGTGGGAAAACATGGAGTTTTCTCCCCTTGTGTTTGGTGGTTTTCCTTGGTGTTTTGTGTGTTAAAAGTTGTTGCATTGTGTTGTGGTTGCTTGTTCATTACCCTACCCACTTGTGCATACTTGAGGATTGCTTTCTCTCTCTCCCATGGGCTTGGAGGGAGGCTAGCATGTCCTCCAAACTTTGGAGATGGCATGTAATGATGCCAATAGGTTGGGAGGAAACCGAGCCTATCTCCTTGTGTTTTGAAGATCTTGTGGCATGGATGATATGTAGATTTTTGGTTGAAGATGATGGTGAATACATGGAGACCTTGTCATGTTATCTTCCCAATTTTGGGGAAAGATTTTTCATTTGGTTCTTGCAAAATTATTTTGTAAACTCTTATTGTAAAACTCTCATCTTGGGATGTGATTGTAGCTTGAGAAAACAAGTGTTGTGTCCTCTTCAATCTTGGAAAAGTCTTGTTTAAGCCTTATATTGTAATACCTTATGAAATTGTAAATGTGTTACTCATCTTGAGGTAAAATCATGCTTTGAATGTCCTTGTAATTTGTATCCTTATATTTTAAAATATTGATATGTAGTTATAATTTAAGAGGAATGGATTAATGTTGGGTTGAAATAAGATTGTTATTCATATTCCATATGACTGGTTTGTTGTATATTAAGAGAAGAAAGTTTTCATTTATATGTTAAATTTGTTATTAAATGATATTCCAATTTGTATAAGTTGTAAAACAAATAAGAATGTAAATCAAAGTTGAGTTGTAGTGAAGATCTAATGGTTATTCTTGCATTTTAGTGTTTGGAAGTTGTATTGTAAAAGTGTATTGTCTTTGCAAGTTTTATACCATAACCTAGATTGTAAGAGGTTTTGGAATGGGTTGACATCTCTCATATTATCTCTTGTACTTATTTTGTCTTGATATAATGATATTGTGATGAAAACTAAAAGAACTCTTCTATTTTTTCATATAAGCTTATAGATGAGGAGGATGGATGTTATGGATTTTATGGACCCATTGTCTTAGTTTCTTTAGTATTTTTACTTTAAAAGAAAAGAGAGTTTGTTATTGCTTTTATTTGAAAAGATTCTTAGAAAGCATGAAACCATTTAGTTAGCATTCATGACATTTAAATAAAAATGTGATTTGGCTAATGTAATGAGAGGGCTCAATCTTAACTTGGGTCTGACCTTAACATTTATTCCTGGATTTTAAATATTATTTTTCATATTCTAAAATATTCTTGTATAAATAGAAGCAAAGGAAATATTTATTTTCTCTAAGAATTAGGCATGAATGTGAGAGAGAAAATTTTAAAAAACAACTCTGGAATTCTATGTAATAAACTATATGTATTCCATGTTACTAGCTATGAGAAATCTATATTAATGTTGCTTAAAGTTTAGATTAAATTGCAAAGCGTAAATAAGGATTTTGATGGCCAAATCTCTCCTCTTTGAGTAAAATTTGTGTATATAAATCTCTATTATATTAATAAACATTAACATATACAAATATATACATATAGCCCATTTTTGTTATGAATTCCTTTTGCTTATTTGCAGCCTTAAGAGTTGTTTTTATTTTACAGCATTTAGTTTGTTTGCTATTGCATAGGCAAACAACACAACAACAAAAAACTCCCTATTTGGGCATGCGTGGCCCTCTCCTCCTCCTCCACGCCTTTGAAGGCCCATTGTGGATTATTCCACCTGCAACAATCCACAAACAAATAAAAAAATTAATTAAAAATAGATTTAATAAAAAGGAAGGAGCCTTTAACAAATGTCTTTGATGGTCCATAGTGGATACCTCTATCTATAGGAAAATACATACAAAACAAATCAGCCATGAAGTATTATTAATCTCCATGTAGGGCACATTGCCTTAACCTGCAAAATAAAAAGAAAAGGAGAGAAACAGACCAGAATAACTAGGGAATCTTGGCCGCCCGCATCTGGTAAATATTTATATAAAAAATCTATAAACACGAGTATCAAACAAGCAAAAGAACAAACAAATATTCTAGGCCTCCTCTTTTCTCTAAGCATAAAAAAATTAAAGATGTAAAACAAATAAAAAAATCATATTTAAACATTTTCCATGATGATTTTAATGGCTACCCTGCAAGAGAAATGTGCAGTAAAACAAATTAATGGAGTCTCCATCCATGGCCGCTTGTGTGTGTGAGAATTTATCCCTTGAACAAAAAAAAAAAAAAACAACCACCAAACCCTTGCTCTGCCTCTTCCATAAAGTCGACCGAAAAAAGAAAGAGAGACTAGTAATTATTTCATGAGTAAAAAGAAGTTATTTGAAATCATAAAAAGGGAAATTTAGGGTTTGTTATTTTTTTTTAATCTAAGAGGGGTAAACAAAGGAGATCATATAGTTAAGATTCAAATGAATTGGGGATTAAATTTCCTCATACTTTAGAAAAGGGTTGTGGAATGATTTAATAATAAGAGGGGACTAAACATAGTTTACTCCTGGAAATAAAATTCATCTAATTAGTTATGGGGATTTCTTTTTTAAACTCATTTGAAAAGAATTTGTTATATTATATAATTAAAAAATTCCCCTTCCTACTTTATTTGGGGCGTTAAACGTAATTATAATTGGTCGTAATGTAACTTGGTGTAGAATCCTTGGGTATGTTTCGTGATGCCTACATTTTCAACACCAAAATACAATAGTAAAATTATCGGAATAATTTTTAATTTTTTTGGCTAACATAGCTTGATACATAACATCACATAGGATCATCTAGGATAATGTATAACACATGAGACATTTTTGTAACCATGAACACACATATATAACATGAAACAGAATGATGCACATGAACACCACATGTCCAAAAATGACAAGGTACAATAATGACCCAGGACAAGATACATTTACTCACAGGAACTTCCCACAAAACATCATTATTCATGGTGAAATATTTATTTCAATCCTATTTTTATTAGTTGACTATAATTGTCTGAAAAACACATAACATGGGACCCTTCGTTCCTTTACAACTAGGCTACATGTTTTTGTTTAACATTTCACCTATAGATGTTCCTTTAGAATTTTCTCATTTCTCTTATGGAAATAACTTTATATAGCTTGATTTTGATTAGGAACGTATATACACACATGCGCCTTCTAATATTTGACTTAAGGATTTTTAAAAGATCAATGTTTACTTGGTTTGGAAAAATGCTCTCATTACAAGGAGGAAAATTCACAAGAAAAAAAGGAAGGTTACTAGATCAATAGAAAACCTATCCCGAGTTCATTTCATAGCATTGTTTAATACTAACAATACATTATTTTAATCTTCAATTTATTACAACCAACTATGTAGGTTAACTAATTAAGTTGTATCATTCTTGATTCACAATCCATTTGCTCTAAGAGATGAAGAAGTGATAGATGGAGGTGACTCATGCATAGTACTAGATGCAACCTCAAGTGAAGATAGTGATGGAATAGGTGATTCACACTTGGCAATATGAAAAGAAGGAGAATCATGACTATCAACTTCCTGATCATGATCAAATAAAGACTCAGAAATGAGAATATCACTAAGGACACTATCAATAGGATCATCAACATAATGCAAAAGTGAATGAGAGATAGTATGTGATGAATGATGAGAAGCAATATCAGATGTAGGAGAATCGTGAGATGGGACTATAGTAGTATGTTGAGTAGGAGAAGAATCAATATGCACATGTGAATGATGATCAATACCAAGAAAATAATCAATAAGAGAATCGTCTAAAATTTCCTTAGAGAGATCAGAAGGAGGATCACTAGTAACTATATAGCATGGTGTACAATGAGTGTGTAGGAAACAAATAGATCATGAGAAGAATGTGGAGTAAATAAATCTCAACACATCTTGTTTATTATGGAGAAGCACATACAATTTATAGGAGAAATAGTAAATAACATTCCCCTAAACTGGAGGAGGAAGATATGAACAAAGATGAGAGAATAATGGAATACAACAGTTAGGAGAGAATAAAGGGATAATATAAAATAAACACACCTAAAATATAAGCTATGCTACGTATGCTAACATTCCCCCCTTATTACATTATTCTTGCAAATGTGACCTCTGAAGAGATCAAATTTAACTTTTCCAAGAGCCTTGGTGAGAATATCAGCTACTTGTGCTTCTGTAGGATAGTATTGGAGCTGAATATGATGGTTCAAGACGTGCTCTCGAATGAAATGACAGTCAATTTCAATATGTTTCGTTCGTTCATGAAATACTAGATTTTGCATGAGCTTCAACACACTTTGATTATCGCAATAGAGAACAGGTGACTATTTTTCAGGAATTCCCATGTCATCCAAAATGTGACATAACCATATCACTTTCGCACACAACTCTCGTGCGGTGTGATATTCTACCTTTGTGGATGAGATAGAAACAATATTCTGCTTCTTTCTTATCCACGAGATGGGTCCAGATCCAAGATGAAAAATGTATCCTATAGTTGACTTCCTATCATCAATAGATCCGGCATGGTCCAAGTCAACGTATCCCTATAAGAAGAATTGATCATTCTTCTTATATTCCAGACCATAATCAAATGTTCCTCGGACATATCTCAATACATGCTTTGCTTGTTGTCCAGTGACATTGCTTTGGCTCCTGCATGAACCTGGAAAGATAGCTGATGGAAAAGCATAGATCTGGTCTGGTATATGTCAAGTAGATGAGCCCTCCAATAAGTTGTCTATAGAGTGTAGCATCTACTTGAGGTGAGTCCTGGAATCTTGAAAGTTGCAAGCCTTTTTCCATGGGAGTGGATATAGGTTTACAATCAAACATTTTGTACTTTTCCAAGAGTGTCTTGGTGTACTTTATCTGGGAGACAAAAATGTGATGCTCCTTTTGCCATATTTCCAAGCCAAGATAGTAATGTAGTAGCCCCAAATCTATCATGTCGAAGGTTCTTTTGAGATCATTCTTCACAATATCAACTTGATCTTCTAAACTGCTAGTGATCACAAGATCATCTACATACACAACAAGAATGACAATTTCTTTGCCTACCTTCTTTATATATAAATTTGAATATGAGGGGCTATGAGTGAACCCATGCTACAAAAGGTGATTGTCGATCTTGATATACCATGCCCTTGGAGCTTGTTTCAATCCATACAGTGATTTGATGAGACGACATACCTTCTTAGGATGCTCTTCATCAAAAAATCCTTCAGGTTGGGTCATGTACACTTCTTCTTTTAGATCACCATTTAGGAAAGCACTCTTGACATCCATCTATTGAAGTCTCCATCCTTTTTGTGTTGTCAGTGCACAAACAACTCTGATGGTCTTGATCTTCGCAGTGGGTGCAAAGGTTTCTTTGTATATATCTCCCCGAGGTAAATATAGTCACAACACGAGTGTCAACATGACAAAATTCGCACCTGTGGCGCAGGTTGAGGCGCATAGCGAGAAGATGTCGACATGAAAATGGATGCGCCCATGGCACAGGTAAGAAGATGTTGACACGCCAAAAGTCGCACCTATGGCACGAGTTGAGGACGCTTGCAAGCAGAAGATGTCAACATGAAAATGGATGCGCCTATGGTGCAGGTAAGAGTATGTCTAACATGAGGATGGATGCACCGAGGCGCATCTTCAGGAGGCACAACATTTTGAGCATTGACACCCCGACAGAAGCAAACCCAGCACGAGATATTCAGATGGCCATAACTTTTCACAGGAGTGATTCACGCAAGGTTTTTTTAGAAAGTTTACAAGGTCCTCTATCCAACTCATTTGGATATCTTGAATTCTTAGCTATGAATCAGATAGACTAGAGCAAAGTAGTACGGGGATCAAGTATTACACTGTGGACAAACAAGCTTCCCGAGGGTTTAGTAACGTTGGAGTCTATCTTCAACCCTAATGACCAGATTCCATAAGGAAAAGGCTAACATAAAAATCAAGAGAGAAGATTCAGAGCAAATTCTGGTTGGGGAAGGCAAAACACTTCAAATTGGTAAAGTGGCCATTAAGCAGGGAAATCAGATTTCATACATGACTTTGCAAAGAATTTCCAGATGTCTTCACTTGGAGCTATGAAGACTTGAGAGGATTCAATCAAGTTCGCACAACATACCATAGAATTGGACCCGGATGCTAAGCCCATCCCAGTGAGCAGACAGTCAACCCTCACATTGAGCCTCTAATGAAGAAAGAGCTAAATAAGCTAATAGAGGCAAACATTATATTCCGATCAAGCACTAAAGCTATGTTGTAAACTTGGTTTCGGTCAAGAAGAAGAGCAGAGAAATCAGGTTGTGTGTGGACTTCCAAGACCTCAACAGGCATCTCTTAGAGATCATTACTCACTTCCTTCAATGGAACAAATATTGCAAATGGTGTCGGTTCGGAGAGATTCTCTCTCCAAGATGGCTACTCAGGGTATAATCAGATAATGGTGAAAGAAGATGACCAGTTTAAGACGGCTTTCACCACCAAATGGGGCACCTATGCCTACAAGAATATGCCATTTGGGCCATCAAATGGCTGGAGCCACTTTCCAAAGGGCAATGGATATGGCATTCAAGGGGTTGATCAATAAAATAGTTCTGATATATCTTGATGACATCACTGTATTCTCCAAAAATGCAACGGATCACCTCTTCATTGCGGCATGGTATTTGAGAAGAGGTGTAGAAGATTTGGGGTATCATTGAATCCCAAAAAATGCATATTCTTGGCTCATGAAGGAAAACTTCTAGGCCATATTGTTTCAAAGGAGGGGTTGATGATTGACCCGAAAGAGTTGAAGCAATTCAAGTGTTGCCAGAAGGCTCTTCAAAGCTTCTTGGGAAGGATCAATTTTGTCCACAGTTTGTTCCAAACTTTGCAGGCTCTCGTAAAGCCAATAACGTTGATGTTGAAGAAGAGCATGGCATTTAAGTGGACATCCGAAGGAGGCAAGTTTTGAGGCAATAAAAGAGGCTATATCTCAAGCTCGACTCGCCAATCCAGACTTCTCCAAGGACTTCATGTTATATGCCTTCGGTGGTGGAGACACCATTTTGCAATCTTCGTACAAAAACAAAGAAGGATTAGAAAATGATTGCTTTCTTCATCAAGACTTGGAGGAATATGAAAATAGGTACTCTTTTCATTGAAAAGCATGTCCTTGCAGGTGATCAGTGGGCTTAAAGAAATTCAAGCACCTAGTCTCAAACAACAAGATCCAATTATTGGTCTCTCATGCGGGAGTTAAGGACTTCCTTCTAAACAAGGATTTGAACAAGAAACGTCTTGATGTGGATAACCCGTGTCATGGAATATGACATAGAGATCAAGGTCACAAAACTAGCACGTGAAAAGGACTATGTGAACAGCCTAGCTTCGAGTTGGCAAGTCAAGCAGTGATGAAAAAGAGACTTGTCTTGGTACTACAGGATGGTCAAGAAACAGGAAAATGATGATGTGCCCACTCCTTGTTGGACTCGAGAATATGATACACTTCCTAGCATATGCCCTCCGTAAATGAGTAAAGCAAAGAGGAGATACTTTAGATTACAAGACATTCCATATGTGCTTGTTGATGGTCTTTTGTTTAAAAAGGACATCAATGGAGTTCTATTGAGTGCATTGGAACAGTCAAATTGAGAGGGTGTTACGAGATTTTCATGATGGAGATTTGGAGGACATTTCGCCCCACTGAGTAATAGCCCTCAAGATAATGAAGGCAAGGTATTATTAGCCGACAGTGTTCAAATGGATGTTATACATGGATAAGAAAGTGCAAGAAATGTGCGCTCTTCATGGGAAAAGAAAGACTAGCAGTGCTTCCATTGCACCCAATTTTGGTTGACCAACCATTTATGCAATGGGGATTGGACTTTGTCGGGGTCATCAACCCAAACTCAAGCCAAGGCCACAAGTGGATTCTCATGGCAACGGACTATTTCACCAAGTGGACCGAAGTAGTAGCACTCAAAGAGGCAAATGAGTCTAACATACTAGACTTTTATGAAGGAATAGTGACCAGGTTCGGTGTTCGGACACTATCATATCAGAAAATGCATTGGCATTCATAGGTTTCAAGATTACGTAATGGGCTTTCAAGAATGGAATCTATTTGAGCACCTCTTCAAATTATTACTTGCAAGGTAATGGATGGTAGAGTCCACGAACAAGAATTTGCTAAGGATCATCAGAAGGACTCTGGATGAAAACCAAAGAACATGGCATACCAAGCTAAAATCAGCGTTATGGGCTGACAGTGATAACACCAAAGAGGTCTACAAGTAGTTCTCCTTACAAGTTGGTCTATGGGAAAGAGGCACAGATTGCCTATATCATTAGAATTCCCAGCATTGGAGCTCATGAAGTAGTTGGAGTTGTTTGAGTTCAAACCAATGGAGGCTAGATATGCAGAGTTGATGGAATTGGAAGAAATTAGAGAGCATGCAGCTGGACGATTGAAAAGGATCAGCCTTAGTAAAAGATGGTTTGATAAGAAGGTGAGAGCAAAGACCTTCTAGGAAGGGGACCTAGTTCTGAAATGGGATGCAAATCGAGCAAAACCAGAAGGCATTCCAAGTTTGATGCCATTTGGAGTGGCCCCTACATGGTCACGGGATGTAAAAGTAGTAATGCCTTCCAATTTTCTACATTGGATGGAGAAGAACTCCCGATCTCAAGTTACTTGGGATCTATCTTAAACATGTTACTAAAAGGAAAAGGTTTACCCTTGTAAATATTAGCCTAGATTTCAATTACTCTAAATGTGTATGCACATTGTCTTGTTGTAGAATTAGGTTTCAATTTCCTAAGTGCTTGGCAGAGTTTTGTTGCTCTCAAGTTGAATTTCTACGCTTCACGTGCTCTCGAAAAAAGGAATTATGGTATCGTGCTCGGGATCAGAGATCAAGTTGGTTTCAAGTTATTGCTTATGACTCCATGCCCAATGGATTGCTAAAAGGCCACTGATCTTCTACCTAGCAGCAAGTGACCCCGTTGAGTCACCAAATTGTTGTATATATCTCCCGAGGTAAATATAGTCATAACACAGAGTGTCGACATGACAAAATTCACACCTGTGTCGAGTTGAGGGCACACAATAGAATATTTCGACATGAAAATGGATGCACCCATGGCACAAAGTTGAGGCACATAGCGAGAAGATGTCAACATGAAAATGGATGCGCCATGGCGCAAGTAAGAAGATGTCGACACACCAAAAGTCACACCTATGGCGTAAGTTGATGGCGCACAAATGTAAGAAGTCGACATGAAAATGGATGTACCTATGGTGCGAGGTAAGAGTATGTCGACATGAGGATGGATGCACCGAGGTGCATCTTCAGGAGGCGCAACATTTTGAGCATTGACACCCGGACACGGAAGAAAACCAGCGCAGATATTCAAATGGCCAAAACTTTTCACAGAGAGCTCAAATTCACGAAAGCTTACGAGGTCCTCTGTCCAACTACAACTAGATATCTTTAATTGGGTGAGAAAAAGTTCTTCAAAATGCAAAATACAATTCACCATTTTTTGGGTTTGCTAGGGTTCTCACCTACCACCATAATGAGATGAATTAAATGCAACTTGGAGGTGGTTGCGGTAGATTTGGAATTCCTCTCTCTTTTCTCTCTCATTCTTCCTATAAATTGTAAGGAGGGGTTTCTTTCTAAAGGTTGGACATTCTTGTTTTGCCCCTCTCTTCTTCTCTTTGGCAGGTGAATTTATGGAGTTCAAACCTCCCATCTAAAACTGTAATGCAACTTTGCCTCTTGGCATTTTGAGCGTATTGTGTCAATCTTTGGAGCAAATAAGGCATGTCCATGGATGATTCTCAACCCTCTCTATGTTTATTTGCATCCACTTGATCTTTCCCGCAAATTTTGTTATCTGTGTATGATCTTGAATTGCATTTTAATGGTTTGTGTTTATTGGCAAGACATGTGTTCTTCATTCCTCAGTACATCACCTTTGTCAGTTTAGGTTTATTTTTATGCATCTTCTTACCCTATCTCCTTGGCAAGTTAGATTAGGTTTTTAGTAAACCCTCTATAATTTTACATGTGCATCTGAATAGAGGAATAGGAACCGGCCTTCATCCGGAGAGCTTTTCCGATTTTGCAAGGTCCCACACTTGGGAAAAGCTCCATGTTATGCAATCACACTGAGAGTCTCAACCCGTCGAGTTGCAGACATTCATGGGTGCTGTGATTCTCCACCAATAGTTTCTTCATAATCGATGCCCTCTTTCTAAGCATATCCTTTTGCTACAAGACGTGCTTTAAGTTTGTTGATGGATCCATCTCACTTTTATATTTTCTTGAAAACCCATTTTTAGCCTATGGGTTTCTTTCATGTAGGAAAATCGACAAGTTCCCATGTCTGATTTTTCATAAGTGAGTCATATTTCGTATCCATGGCTTCCTTCCACTGAGGTTGACTAAGTGCTTCACAAACATTTTTGGATCGAGCTAATCGCTGAACTCATGAGTGCAAAGTTTACCTCATTTCTTGTTTGACTCTGGATGATGTATTTGGGAGTTGTTGCAAATGTGAGTCGTTGATGGTGCTTTATACCCACTTCTGACATAAGAACTTGGCTGCATTTGAGAAGAACTATGTCGTTTCCTTATGGATTGATGTGAGTCACATTCTCCAGTTCTCCAAGGTCAAAAATAGCTCTCTGACAACATTTCTTTTCTCGAGTAGTTTCTCTACGGCTCATCATTTGAGTCGAGACTAGTCGGTGAGAGGTGGTTGGAAGTGGATCTTCTGTTGATATTATTGAGTCAAAGGATGACTCGTCACAAACCATGTCCTAAATCTCATATATTTTCTTTGTCTTAGGATCCATGAGATGATACACCTTCGAGGTAGTGCTATAGCCAAGTAGGATGCATGGGAGCGTCTTTGGCTCAACCTTCTTTCTCTTCTGAGCTGGGACATGCATGTATGTTGTGCAGCCAAATACTCGCAAATGAGAAATTGATGGCTTTCTACCACTCCATACCTCTTATGGCATTTTATTTTGTAGAATCTTTATCGGTGCCCTGTTGAGAAGATATACAATTTATTCAGTGTTTTTGACCCAATAGCATTCTTCTAGCTTTGTAGTTGATAGCATGCAGCAAGCCATATCCATCACTATGCGATTGTGACACTCAACAATGCCATTCTACTGGGGCATGTAGGTAGAATTCAAGTGCTCCTTAATACCTTGTTGGTTCATAAATGCCAAGAACTTATTTGATGTGAATTCCCCCTTGATCTGAGTGAAGTAGAAGAAGAGGTTGTCCTGGGTATCTTTCACAATACAATGATAAAAGTTCTAGAACTTTTGAAGAGCCTCACTTTTCTTCTTTAGGAAAAACACCCACATCTTGTGGGAGTGGTCATCCACAAATAGTTGAAAGTACTTGTATCCTGAAAACGAAGAAGGAAGAGGGCCATTCAGATTGGTATGAACTACCTCTGACGCTTCTTGGCATGGAAGGTGCTTTCCTGAAATGAATCCCTATGTTGTTTTCCTGTAAGACAACTAGGGAAAATAGGCAAGGAACTAGACAATTTGGGTAGTCCATGAACCATTTCTTTTGAACTCATCTGATGCAATGAACTAGCTGACAAGTGTCCATATCTAAAATGCAGAGTGCGATGGAGATTGTCTGTTGATAAGATAAAGCTATTATAGAAGATGAAACAATATCTAAAGCAAATAACTTATCTTTTAGAAATGCTCTAGCAATAATCTTACCTTGTCTTGAGATCAAACATGATTTGATGTCATTTTGGACAAGAAATTCTACCTTCAAGTGATGATTTAATAGCTGAGTTACTGACAAGAGGTTGTTAGTCAAGCCAGAACATATAGTACCTTTGTAAGTGTACATTTTTGTGGTCCCAGAGGAATGGTGACTCTTCCTATTCCTTCTACAACATACTCTTTGTCATTGGCTATCCAAACCCGATCTCCAGTGGGATCTTCGTTGAGTGAATCAAACAACTCCTTGTCACCTAACATGTGCTTACTTGCACCAAGTCTATCAACCAGACTCTCTTCATGGTCTATGAAGTCTGAGAGACAAGTACAAGATTCTTACCAGAATGTGCTCCTTCTGATGTCTCTTCATCAGACTCATTATCTTCTTGGGCTGTGAGATGCCCCTTTTGCTTTCTCCAGCGGGGACGTCATTTGGACTTTTGAAAATCTTCGTGCCCTGATGTGCTTGTTTGACTTGAAGACCCTTGTTTCAAGCTATTGTACCAAAGAATGATCAATGTTGTGAGTGTTGGTTCTGCAAATGTGACACCACCTCTTTGACTTTTGATCTTTCTGTTGTTGTTTTGGTTGCACTTGATTTGTCTTCTCTAGGGGACCCTTTTGATTCTTTTGGCCATGGTATGGCTTTGAGAACAAGGCTTTATCCTGAGACTCCTCTTGGGATGAATTGATGGCCTCTTTGCTGCAGCAAATTCACAAGTTCTTCGAATGCCACTTTTTTTTAGAGACATTCAGTGTCATAACAAACACTTTGAATTGAGAAGTGAGTGCTCTCAAGGTGATCGGGATGAGAATTTTTTCATCCACTGTTTCATCGAAGTGCTAATAACTTCTTGATCGCATCTAAACCCCACACAATGTAAGAACTCCTCAACTTTCTCATTTGCAGCTTTAAGGGTGTGGAGATGAAGAGGATCTTAGTCGATTTTTGGCTTCATAAATTATTTCCACTTATCCCAAGCCTCCTTTGATTTCTCCACTTTCCGAACATGCGTTTGCACATCATCACTGATAATTGAGCATTATCAGCATCAAGGCTTTGACACTAGCCATCTCATACTTCATTAATTCATTAGGAGTAGTGGGAACGAGCACAGATCTGGTCACGATGCCCCATAATCCTTCAAACTAAAGGATTGTCTACATCTTGGTTTTCCAAGCCACAAAATTAGGCCCTTTAAGCAACTGAGCATCGAGAGGAGAAACTTTGGAGCAGACATTTTTTTTATAAAATAATTTTATTTTATTTTATTTATTTCAAGAGATATTACAATAATGACTCACTGTTGTGAAGTACTAGCTCGTAGATGCTCTCGATACTTGTGTATTGAGAGACGACAACGCTTGGTGGGGCATTCTTCTTCATCTTCACATTCGGTGTCATACCCAACTTCTAATTCTTCTCAAACTCACTTTTCTTGGAAATTGACGTCAAAAAGGAAATATTCAAGAAGTCCTCCTTCGAACTAGCTCGTCAAAGGCTAGATTTCCAGTGTTCAAGCTCGTTGAGCAATGAAAAGTAGAACCCAAAGCTCTCAGGAGATTCTTCATGGTGTTCTCTAGCTTGTGAGTTGATGTTCGGATTTCGCAATGTTTATCATGTTATTCACGCTATCAATCAAGTTATCTACACTCGACATTCGGCGTAGTGTTGTAGAAACTCCACATTTTTATGTATTTAATAGCAACTTTCACACAGAATCTGGTCTGTTCCTCCACACATAAAGCAGAGACAAATTTGGTCAATTCCACCACGCAGCAGCTAAAGCTAAAGAGACACACTCTCACAGGTATTCTGCACTTCCACCGAGATTTTTATTTTTGTTTTTATGTGGGAATGAAGAAATTTATCATGGTCATTGTCATCTTCCCTTTAAAAAAATTTCTCACAGGGAAATAGATGAATTTGCTACAGCAAATAAGACAAAAAAACATTAAAAAAACAAGTGTATTCTTCCACACTTTGCTTCCTTCACGCAACTTTTTATTAGCAACAATTATTTCACTCTACTCCACATAGCCTCTGTCCTCTCCCACGCAGAAAAAAAAGATCTCCACGCACTAATATGTTTAAACCTCCTTCCACACATGTATTCTTCTTTGTCTTCCACCGCAAAAAATCTCCTTCGTTGTCTCCTGCTCCAGGTCATTCTTCACGCCAATCCAACACGTAGGTGGAAGATCTTTCTCTCTCCACGCACATGGTAACTTTCCTCTTTACATAGCTTTTGTTATTTCTACGCAGATTCCAAGGTAGGCAAGAGTGGTGCTAAACTGGAGAATGAATTTTTATAATTTTCTGAAGAAATAATCATTCCCATGTTGTTGTTCTTCCACGATGCTCCACACCAAGCACATAAGCTAGAGATTAATGGCTCTGATACCAAAATGTAGGAAGCAAATAGATTGTGAGAAGAATGTGGAGTGAATAAATCTCAACACATCTTGTTTATTATGGAGAAGCACATAGAAATTTATAGGAGAAATAGTAAACAACATTCCCCTAAATTGGAGGAGGAAGATATGAATGAAGATGAGAGAATAATGGAATACAACAGTTAGGAGAGAATAAAGGGATAATATAAAACAAACACACCTAAAATATAAGCTATGCTACGTATGCTAACAGAGTGAAGGCTATATGATCCTCAATAATGCTAATGCCAATAGGAGAGTCTTCAAAGTGAGTAGGCACATATTGTTGACCCTCTAAGAGTTCTTGTTGAGTATGAGCCGGCGTAGGAATAGGATTACCATAGAGAGTCATGAGCTTAGCAATAAAAGCCTCATCATATATAGGATTGACACTAAAATGAGACATGATGGGCGAAGAAGATAAACTATTCTTAGCCATTAGGGTTTGAAATGGATCATAGGGAAAATATTCTAAAGTATGGGTTCACCAAAATTATTAACTATAATGTGAAATTTAGATCTATATTCTAAGATGAAGGTACAAAAATGCTATAAATGATATAAACTAAAATACTGATGCTAAATATTTTATTTTGATATTTAAATGAAATAGATGAAATAAAAGGAATAAGGTACTAACTCAGAATCGAATTACCTCATTGATATCAAGAATGAACAGGATGATGTGCAAACGAAGGGGAAATGTGATGGTACAACCCAAAAATTTCAGTAGATGGTGATTGTCTAGACCTGGGCACTGAGAAGGACTGGGGCAATTATGGTGTCCTTGTTTGTAGTAAGGGCACTCTGGTCTTCCGGATAGATCAGGATCTAAATTTTCCATTCTCGTTATATCTTCGTAATATCTTGATCCTTATCATGTGAATGTCATTATATCCTCATTGATGATGTTGTAAACTTATAATGAATATTCACCTGCAAAACCCCATACAAAGCATCAAACCCCTAAAAACAAAAGGTGCATATGAAGGGGTCGGATCGACTTGCATTTGCCACAATGGTGGAATTACAACTAAGCGTTGCACTACATTCTAAACCCAATGTAGTTTTGTGTGCTTTGTTTATGTAATTATTCCTACGATGCCCAAGCACCAATGACGATGCGTAAGTATGGGCAATAACTAGATATAAATGTAAAATGTTGGATGGAATAGAATAGACTTCCCTTTCCTATGCAATGTGTGTGATACAATCATGCCCAAATGTAGTCCCTTGCCTTAGTAGATAGTTAGCCCTTGATGGTAGATATTCCACCCATAAATAGAGAGTATATTATGTTTATATAAGGATATCTTGCTCAAATTTGACACTAATGACTGACATTAACTAGTACCTAGGGGAATGAGAGGCACACCGTAAAGATCAACCTCAAAACTCTAAATTAGACTCAGTGATGTCGGGACCAGTGGCACCTAAAAAAGGAAGGACTTGGGCACCCCATTACTACCCTAGGCGCCCTAGTCAAAGACTTGAGATGAAAATGACCAAATAATGACACATGAGACTCCCTGAGAGATGACCAGAACTGTGTAAATAATTGACGAATGTGTAATACAAAAGATGACAATGACCAACTAACTGATGACAGGACTAGGGGATAGGTCATTAGTGAATACTTTTCTTATGCAAGATCCATATATTAAAAAACATATTTGGCGGTATAAATGTAATATTAAGTGTGTGATTTTGTGACTACAAGAAGATATGAGGTAAATATCACACTCATGAGTTGAGTGGTTGACAAAATCGAACCCGATATAGTTCAAGAAGCACTCATTATTCAACCAGAGTGGAAGAAGGCCATGGATACTTTGAGTTTGATTCCCTAATTCAAAATTAGACATGGGAACTTTTCGACCACGCCACAGGAAAGAAATCCATTGGCTACAAATGGATTTTCAAATTAAAATACAAGGTAGACAAATCTTTTGAAAAATACAAAACATGACTAGTTGCAAAGGGATATACTCAATAATAAGGAATTGACTACAAGGAGACCTTTACACCCACTACAAAGATCAAAACCATCAGAGTTGTTAATGGCACTAGAAGAAAAAAGGTGGAAACTTCAACAAATGGATGTAAAAAGTGATTTCTTGAATGGTGATCTCAAAGAAGAAGTATACATGACCCATCCATAAGGATTTATTGATGAACAACATCCTAAAAACACATGTTGTCTAATTAAGTCTCTTTATGGACTTAAGAAAGCAACTAGGGCATGGTACATTAAAATAGATCACCTATTACAACATGGATTCACCCATGCAGCCCTTCATATTCAAATTTGTATATTAAGAAGATAGGCACATATATTTTCATTCTTTTTTTGTATGTGGATGATCTTGTGATCACAAGGAGTTTAGAAAATCTCATCAAAGATTTTAAGAATGATTTGAATAAATCCTTCAACATGAAAGATTTGGGGCTACTTCACTACTATCTTGGCTTAGAGATATGGCAGAAGAAGCATCATATTTTTATCTCCCAAATGAAATATGCCAAGAAACTCCTAGAAAAGTATGGAATGTCTTATTGTAAACTCCTGTGTCCACTCCAATGGAGAAAGGTTTACAACTTTCTAGATTCTAGGATTCACCTCAAGTAGATGCTACTCACTACCGAGTAGCTTGTTGGGAGTATCATTTACTTGACTTATACTAGACCAGACCTATGCTTTGCTATTAGCTATCTTTCTAGATTCATGTAGGAGCCAAAGAAATGTCACTGGGTAGAAGTGAAGCATGTTTTGAGATATGTATAAGGTACAATTGATTATGGTCTAGAATATCAGAAGAAATCTTAGTTCAAATATTCTTTCAGTGGATATACCGACTCAGATTATGTCGATCACGTGATGAAAGGAAATCAACTACAAGATATGTTTTTCATCTCGGACTGGATCTATCTCATGGATCAATAAGAAGCAAATTGTTGTTGCTCTCTCATCCACCGATGTAGAATATGCGCCACACGAGGAGCTATGTGTGCAAAGCGATATAGTTACGTCACATTTTGGATGAGATGGACATTCCTGAAGAAAAGTCACCTATTATTCATTGCAACAATTAGGTTGTGTTGAAACTTGTGAAGAATCCAATTTTTCATGAAAGAACCAAGAACATTGAGTTGAATGTCATTACATTCGAGAACAAGTCTTGAACCACCACATCCATCTCCAGTACTGCCCAAAAGATTCTTAGGTAGCTGCTATACTCACCAAGTCTCTTGGCAAGGTGAAATTTGAACTATTTCAGGGGTACATTTGTAAAAATAATGTAATAAGGGGGAATGTTGGTGTAAATTTAAAATATTATTACAATTATTATTTGGCAATCGGATATACTGGTGTCTTGTAACCGTGCCGCCTACATGTATAAATACACCTCTTCACTTTGATTAAAATCATCAAAACTTCTACTCTCATCATTTGCAAATACTATCTCCTCTCCACGTGATCTCATTTGATTAACTATATTCATAACCTATGAACTAGTCTACGAACTTAGATTTTTTCATTTGCAAATTTTCAAAACTAAGAGTTTGTAACTTGCTATTTTCACTTTGTTTGTTTCCATTTCTAATACATCCCATGTCCTTTTAGATTTAGTTGCTACTACAGTCTTAGGGAAAATAATTCATCTACATCTTGTTGAATTAAAAATAGGAATTTTGCATTTTTTTCCCTGTTCTCTAAGGTAGTATTTTTCTGTTCAGCCTAACTGTCATGCACGTTCCCAGTCCATATAAATTTGACTTTTTCCAAGTGCTTCACTAAAAGTGGCTTTGGGAGAAAGCAAAAATCGTAAAAATCGGAACTTGAGGTTACGTGACATTGTTACTTGTTGCCATGATCTGCTACAACAATCTTTAGGCAACGAGCTCCTTTCAATCAAATGATAATTGATGGAGTGTAGCACTGAATAAGAGTACCAAAAGCCTGACGCAAATAACAAACTAGTGAGTGTAAGGACTCTCAAAACTACGCTATAGCTGGTTCTACGATTGCAGTGGCATGCAGGTCTCTTGGACTGTTGCTCTGGCAGCTTGGCTGGATTGCCAATCTGCGCCTATGTGCTTTCTACTTCAAAACTATCCAATCAACATTTAATGGTTAAAAACTTTCCAGACAGCATGGCTGTGGATGGAGGGTGGACGACTTTCTAGATGGGCGGGGAGGACTTTTCTAGATGGACGGTGGTGGAGAAATTACTGTGCCCAATACTAACAGTGTTTTGTGAGCGGAAAACTGAAGTTTGGGCGGTGATTTATTTGAGAAAAGAGAGGTACCTGGCGAAAGGAGCAGTGGTTGCTGAGGTGCAGGAAAAGCTGTCGGCTACAATGGACAAAAACTATCTCAGTGGAGCCATAAAGAGAGGACAGGAAGAACAGTCTATTATTCAGCTCCACACTTTCCTTCCCACCACATAAGTTTTACTGTTTGTATAAGATTTTTGTTTTAGTTTAGCTATAAGAAACCACAGATCTGTGTATAGGACGTGGGATTTATTTCAATTTGAAGTCATTTACTGTAAAATTTCAAATTAATCGTCCGCAATAAAAACTGTCAACAATGAGTTGTTCACGTTTAGTCAATGCAAATAAAATTAAGAAAACCAAGATTTATGTCTTCTAGTTACATACCTTACTAAGTTTACCTACACCTGCACTTATCCACCTCAACAAATACCTCTATTGCAGTGAAGAATAAAAGGAAGAATCCAAAGAATATGCCTAATAAATATTTATTACAATTAAATATAAATTATATATTGCTAGAAAACATTTACTAAAACATTAGATTATCTATTTCTAGAATAATTGAAATTGGAATTGGATCCAATATATTGCCTTTGGCAGGATAATAAACAGCATTCCCAACGTAAAAGCCCTATTTACGACTTCATCTGGAGATCGCTTCTATTAGGTTGTGGTTATAGTTGAAATAAACGACAGATGAAGCCTGTCTCCATTGTGGATTCATCTCTACGCTGGAATCGTACACGCTCTCACGCAGAGATTCACCAACTAATTCTCCCTCATTTTCTTCCAATGATTTCCCACTGTTTCCGGTATCAGAAACGTGCACAAAAACCCAAGAAGCTTGCCCAACCGAGAAGAAACAGGGTTTTATCAATTCCTATTCCAGAGGGATAACCCACATCGTGACGAGGCGAGCTCTTATCCGCAGGTTGGGCTGCAAACAGAAACCCAAACGCTCCGATCATACCGCCAACTTTTCCCGCCGCAGCAGAAATACCATGGCACGTCGATCGCAGGCGAGCAGGAAACAACTCCGCCGGCACGATGAACGTCGTGCTGCCGGGCCCGAACGTCGTGAAGAAAAACGTCATCGAATAAATTGTTAGAAACCCAATTCTATGCGATTTCTGAAGCCAGTAAGACTCGTAAGGAATGGCCATGGCGATTATAAAAACGCCCATGAACAGAAACCCAAACAGCTGAATTTTGAACCTCCCGATGCGGTCTATGAGCAAAACGGTTACCAAGCACCCCGGCAGAGTCCCACACAGAGCAATCAGCGCCTGCGCTCTCGCTATGTGAAAACTTCGTCCACCGGGTTCTCGTAAGCCTCCGAATCTTTCAACCATCCCACCGCTTGATATATATCTTTCTGAAACAGATTGTTGCTGTAGAATGCAATGTCCAGGAAGAACCAGCACAACATGGTGCCCAGCAAGTTTCGACCGTGCGTTTTCGCAAAATCCTTGGAAAACAATCCGTACGAAGCCGCCCTGGTTTCGATCCTGGAAACATTCTCTTCATCTTCAGTAATATTTATGCCCAGAACTTTGGACATGTCGGCCGCCGCCTTCCCGGCGTCTTTTGCCACCAGCGCCGTGAAGCGAGCGGTCTCGGGGATTTTCATTCGCCAGTAGTATGTTAATCCCGCCGGAATGGCTCCCAGCATTAAGATTATCCTCCACACCATATCCTTCTGCCCGAATGTTGGATTTGGGTACATTGCTTTAAAACAGGAAGAGACAAGCATAGCGACTACACCTCCCGCCAGCATTCCCGCGCTGTACATGGCGAACACGGCGGCCATGAAAGCTCCTCTGCTCTTCTTATTTGCGTATTCCGCCATGATTGTTGCAGACAGCGGGTAATCCCCTCCGATGCCAACGCCCAGCCAGAATCTGAAAAAACACAGACACGCTATTACGGATTCGCGCGACTTGTCTACCGAGAAGCCAGAGGCGATCGAACTGCCGATCATTAAAATGAGAGTGATTCCGTAGACTTTCTTGCGGCCAATTCTGTCGCCGAGGCGGCCGAAGAAAAGATTTCCCACAAATAATCCGCAGAGAGCAACGCCGTTGACGGCGCAATTCGCAGCAGGGGGCAGCGTGCCGCCGTAATACAGTCTTCCGAGTAGATTGGAAAGGGAGGGATGCAGAACAAATCGTAGGCGTCAGTGAAAAAGCCCATTCCTGCCACAATTATTGCACGGAAATGATACCATTGCGTTCGCGCTGCGTCCAGTTGAGACAGCACCCTTAGCTCCATTCTTCGTTAATGGGATGGGATGAACTGGCATTCCATAAATTGAGGGCTCAATATCCGCTAAAAGCTTTGACTCTGTACTGTTGTATTCATTGAATGGCAAAACCCTACTCAAACGGCTCTAGTTTTCTGCAGTAGACGCCAAGTTTCAACATTAACAACAAAAGAAAGAATTGAATCGAAATCTGTCAAAAATATTCCATAAACTGCCACGAAATAGAATTTCAAAGGTTTGTAGAAGTTTGCTCATAACAAAACACCGAATAATGGTTTATAAGAGTTAGTCCTGGAATATTTATGGATTTATGGATTGCAATGCCTTTACTGCTAAATCCTGTGTTTGTTATATATATATATATATTTCACAAAAAAATGATTACGACACGATATATGGGTTTCCTTTATTTGTCTTTATATTATATATTTTAATTTTGTCTAATTCGAACTTTTTTATGTTTTTTAAAGGGTGATTATATTTCTTTACACAAGTCTATTTAAGATGTGAGTTTATTTTCTTTAAAGGGTGATTATATTTCTTATAACAAGTCCATTTAAGATGTGAGTAGGATTTCACAAGTTTAAATTATGTACAACAATAAGTGAGCATCAACGGAATAAGGTCATGCAAAATTTAAACTATAACTATATTAGGTTAAAGACATATTCAATTCATTCGGTTTCAAAATGAGCTACATGTTCATGATTTTGGTCAATTGGTCAACACTCAGCCTATTTTCACATGTGTATAAATATTTTCATGTCCCTTTTCGAATATTTTATAGTTGGCATGAGGTTATACGGAGCCTTGCATTATTCACAATTGACCTTGAGGTGAATTCAACCTTTGCATGGTGTTTTTAGTCCGGTTGAAGCTAAGGATGCCCTAGTGTGAGTGCCTCTTTTGTTTGGTTTGAGTTACTGATCGCATCAAATCCTTCAAAAATGGTGGCCTTCAAATTTTACTTGGGGATTTATCACACATTCAACATGGAAGCAAGAGTGCAATCCTTTATATACAAAGGCGCATTATATGAATAGTGAAGAAAATACACCACACAAGTAAACTTTAATTAGCGAAGTGAGTGACGAAACAACTAAGGCATAAAGATGGGTTTGAGGACTTTAGGATCGTGACACATGACAACATTCTAGTGATATTTGAAGCTCAATAAAATCAATAAGACGAGGCACCTCAAATCATAAGAGATCATGCCATGTGGCACATATATAAATCATGGGGGTCACAAAGCTAAATGATAAAGACATAAAGAGTCCATAGTGTCAAATCACATATGGGTGCCACATGTTGCACATCCAAATTCCAAGGTTTAAGAGACAAAATAGAGAAAGGCAAATGGATACACTAGATGTGGCCACATGTCATAGATCCATAAAGATGGACTTTAGAAGGATTGTAAGGTGGGGGACAAAAGAAAAAGGTCTAAAGCTCAATGAGACCGATGACTCGCCATGTGGCATAAATCAATGAAACCACATATTTTAAGGCCTAGGTGGCACGATTAAATGAGGAGAGCTTGCAAAATCCATAAATCTTGCCATGTGGCAATGCATATACCAATCAAATGACGACGGGTGGAATAGATTGTCCTAAGATTAAATTTGAGGTCGAATGGATGTCACTTATGCAAGACAACAAGAGTGAATACAAATAGCTATACCTTTTGTTGCATGTCACCCAATTGAGTCAAATCAGATTAGTTATGGCACTCAAGAGGATGGGATTCTACATGAAATTTACTCAAGGCCATTTCATGTTCCATTCTTAGGAATAATTAATAACCAAAAATATTAATCACCTTTTTCATTGAATATAAAGGGCCAATCAGTTATAAATTAGATAAATGTGCTCCATTATTTAAGCCCAACAACTCTTTAATATGCAAACCTATCCTCAACCATTCAAACTTGGCTAGGCCTAAGAAAAGTCAACTATAACAACATAAAAAAGAGTTGAGAAAATGAAATTATGTCACTACTGCAAAAAGTTGACTAGAAGAGGGAAGATCATGATCATCAAGTAAATCGAGATCGGGAAGGTCCTTGCCCTTTGTCTTACACCTCAATCTAGAGCCAACATGGCCTTCTTATTCATTGTCTTTTTGCAATATCGTGAGTGGGCGAGATGGATAAATCCATTATGGGAAACTTATCCTGCCGAGGCCGGATGCTTTACCCATCGTGGGTGCGTGGCTCGGGGGCATATGGTGAGCCTCAACCGAGATAATGAGACGATGAAGGGATCCCCAACCCTAGTGGCGAGCTGGAAGCAGAGGAGAGAAGCTCCTCCATGAAAAATGATGCCACGCAGGGGACCAACGAGCACCATTGAATGAGCGGCATTGGGAGTGGCTCCAATGACCACCTCGAGGACAACCACTGTGGGGCGAAGAGCACCGAGAGGAAGAATGTGGCTCCCGAGAAACATTGCGAGGAGCGTTTCCTCGGTGATGGAGAAGGGTCTGGAGGTACTCCACCTCGAGGGCCACCTTATTCACTTGTACTTGAATTTACAGTAGCACATTGGAGATAACCATCAACTTATTATATATAGAGAAATGTTGATCAAATTCAACATTAGAAAATAAAAAAGAATTCCTTTCTTTCCAAAGCCAAAAATAATTTCCCCTCTGAAATCATGCCAAATTTGGGAAAACATGTGAGGAATTCTAGGGTTATCACCTAAAAGAATATGATGCCAGGTGAAACATTCTAGTCTGAATGGGAGAAAGAATGAGTGAATCTAATTCCAAGCCTTTTGGGCTTTACTACAATACCAAAATAAGTGGGATAAGGTTTCCAAGTGTCCACAGAAGGGACATTTGGGGGCCGAGACACCAAGTTGAACCAGATGAGCACCAATTAGAAGGCCTTGGTGGAGAATACACCACAAAAGTGAGCAATTTTGGGTTCCACACAAGCGGACCAAACAGTGTCAAATCTCCTTCTCCAATTGGAAGGAGAAGAATGCAACCCCCACCAAGTGTTGAGTTTTTCAACCATGGGAAGATGTGGAGATAGCCAAGAATAACCTTTACTAGCAGAGTAATTCTGGAAGGGGGTATCCACAAACCACTTCCAAGTATGTCCACCATGGATGGGAGGAAAGAACAAAATTTTGTGACTCATATGATCAAGAACAAAAGAGATGATGTCAATGGTACTGACATGATCATGCGAGGTAAGGTTGAATTGGGATTTGACGAACATTCCAAGGACACCAAACTTGGATACACTTGCAAAAAGGTCTTGAATGGAGTGAATTCCACACTTGAAAAACTTAAGCGTAGGGATCCGGGGTCCTCTACAAGGCATTGATCCTAGAATTGGATGACTAGTGACCACCATAGAGAGTGATGGTTAACAGAGAGACCATTACAAAATTAATTTCCCTTTCATTGAAGCCATGGTTTTATTTTCTCCCATCCTTTCCAGATACTTTTGATAACAAAAGTGTCGACCACTCTGATAGGAACAGGAGTGATGAAAATATTAGCATAGCCTAAACCCTTTTAGGTTCAGGCAGCCATGGGGAACCCTCCTCAATGCCATGTCGTAGAAGCACTTTCCAAGATTATTTTCCTTTGATGTTGTGAATTATCCATTTAGCACATAGAGCACTTGCCCTTGACGCAAAATATCAATAAGGTCCATTCCTCCAAATTCTCTGGGAAGACAAAGTAGGTCTCCCATGTAACTCTGTGAAATTCTCTACTAGAAGAAGCATTGGACTGGAGAAAATATTTGAGAATTTTTTACAACTTATGCACATATTTTTGGATGGGACCCAGAGGAATAGTAAAGATGCATGGCTTCAAGAACTTTGGAGCAAATTTAGAACTTACTCGTTAGAAACAATAGTTTGGTTATCCAATATTCAAGATTTTTATCCACCCATTGAACAACATACTACCAAATATCTACATGTGACACTTGAAATGCAAAAGGAATGCCAAGAAATTTAAACATCTCACCATGGTTGATCATCTTCCAATCATACAAAGCCATCCAGGGGGCGTGGGGAGGAAGGATTTCCTATAACATTGTGTTTTTCGCCATTGAATGGAAGAACTAGAGGCTAAACAGAAAGTGTCAAGGCACTGCATGACATTGCAAATGTTACTTTCATCCTCAATTAGCATAAGAAATGATTCGTCAAAAAAGTGTCCATTGAGCATTTGGGCATTATCGGAAGAAGGAAAGGTAATTCCCATGACAAGCCCTTGGGATTAGGATTTTACAAGAAAATAGCCAAAATATTCTGCCGCAAGAACATAAAGAGAAGGCGCTAAAGGAAACCATTTCATATGGATTGGAAGAGGAAAAATGGAGTAGAGTTGTGCCCATTAATGATGATTTGAGTTGAGGAATTTGTAAAGAGCATCTTGACAGATTGTATGAAAATTGGACTAAAGGAAAATGCCCGAAGCATGGACATAATGAAAGGCCACTCTATCTTGTTGTAGGCTTTATCAAAATTGATTTTAATGAATAGGGATATTTGACTAGACTTGCATTTAGCCCATTCCCATACTGAGATAGGATATTCTATTGAATGTAATGCCCCTGGATGAATCTAGTTTTCTCCATTGAATAATGGTAGGAAGAATGTGTTGCAGCCGAATGGCAAGAGCTTTGGAAATAATCTTGTAGGAAACATTGAGCAAGGTAATAGGTCACCAATTGGTGATCAGCTCGGGGTCCCCAAGCTTAGGGATGAACTTGATATTCCCTTTGTTAATGTGAGCCCCAAGTGACCGACTATGGAATCCTTCCATATAAACTTTGAAAGAGGTCCGAACTAACAATATTCTAAATCAATTTATAGAATTCACATGGAAAACCATTCGAATCGGGTGCCTTATCATTGGTCATTTTCCTGAGTGCTTCGTGAAGGTCATCAAGGGTGAGCATGCAATCGCAAGAGGTTTTTGTGCCTAAGAGATCTTGCGCATGGCATTCGGCCAAGCATTGATATAAGCTAGCATATCGCTTCTTATCCGAGGGTGCTTGAGCTTGACAAACTAGATTTTAATGGATGAAAATGCCCGTAGCATAAGTTGGGATCTCGTGAGTCAAGTTCCACCATAAAAATGGCACATATTTGCTAAAAGGAATGTTTGAATTTGAGGGAAAGAAAAAATTCCTTCAAAACACGATCCCCACTTTAATCCAGTGTGACGGGCACAAATTTGAGCACCCGAGCATTGTAATTATCCATGATTTGAATTTGATGATGGATCTCTGCCACAGAGTTATAGAATTTTAGAAAATTTCATTTGAGTGCCTCCACTTCCTATCTAACATCGAAGGAGGTAGTGGAGTATGATCTGTGCCAAATTTTGGCCAGCTATCAATCATATATTATAATAAATTTGGTCATCCTAGTCATCGCATCCTCCCACCACTAGGTCCAACTGGAATAAAGAGGTGGATGATAATTTTATAGATGATGTGGTTGAGGTGTTAAATTCCACACTCGTTTGATATGATTGAGTGTGGGCACGTGCTCCATCAAGGCAATATTGAAAAAATTGTCCTTTATGACAAAAGGGTCACTTATCTTGCCAAGTGATATGAAATCAGATAGGGAAGTGGTCCAAAAGGATAAAATCTGGCATCACTTCCATAGAAAAGGAATAATTGTTGTCAAACTCAAAAAATATTGAGTTGACAACATGGCCCTCTCAAGCCATTTGTTAACTTTATCTTATCCACCTTGCAGATTAGACCAAGTAAACCAAGCTTCAGAGGTGGGTGTGAGAGAGGTATTGGGGTCATTAAAAATCAATTTATTATGCATAGAGAACCACACCTCCCTTTCACCAGTTTTCCATCGCATAGGAAGGTTCCCATACTTATGTGAAGGTAAATTCACCATATTAAATTCACCTCATATGACCCAATAAGCATCGGGAATTTCATTTTCTATCCACCGCCAAATATCATCTCTTTCAGCCACATCATTAGAGGCATAAATATTGATGAATCCTAAAGGGTGGATTTCAATATTAAATAAGGCCTAGATGGCACGATTGGTGGGGTCGACACTATGGTACATAAATAAGGGCCATCATTTGGGGGAAAAGGGAGATCAAACCCCCACACCCACTCTCATGATTACTTGGTAAATGTCAAGTTTTCAAGCTAGATGGATTTACAAACCATCACCAACTGAAAACCTATAACTTTCACTTCCTACAGACACAACATATCTAAGTTGGAAATTTTTTGACAAGCATCATGAATGATATACTTGTGATTGGATTTTATGAGACCCCACACATTCCATGACATGCAATTCATGAGAAATGGTGGTCAAGGGCCATATCATCTACATCCAAGCCATCCAAGGCATTAAACTGTTTTTACGAAATTGAGCATTATTATGCTTCAAGAAATCCTACAACTCAAATTTCCTTCACTCAAAATACTCTCTATTGTACTCCTCTATAGATTCCACATTGTGTGTTAGGATATGATTGCGACTAGTTATGGAGTGGTGATAAGGACTTGTGCCCTTTTGGATGAGTCCTATGAACCATATTTTATCAACAACTGCGAAGTCGGAAGAGTTGAGGAAATTCAGATGGAGTTTGTCGGTTCCATAAGAACTATGGCCGCCTTGGGTTTTTATAGAACTAAGGAAAGGGGACTAACGAGTCATTATAAACCTGGATCCTTGGAGCGACGTTGGCAGTGGCATGTTCCTTAACAACTAGCTCAGTCGATCCACTATTTTTGGACACCTTGGATTGAGCCATTTTATTCTTCTATTTCTACCCTCCAACGGTTTTCCACCCTTCCTTTCGAGGGGGTTTGATAGTTTCAGATGCCACCTTAGGTGATGGGTGATTGCATGGAACATAGAGAGGACAACCCTTCATATTATAATCAGAGGCTTGGCAATGAAAACATGTGTTAAGAAGGTTAATGTATAAAACATGTTGGGAGTATCGTGTATCTCTCATTTGAATGTTTAGGAACTCCTTTAACTTTTGGGAGAGATCGACTTAAAAAAACGTGTTTCTAAGGATGAGCCTTTGTAGAAGCACCGAGGTTCCATGCAAACAACTCACCCTATAAATGAGGTGATTTGGAGCAGAAAGTGAACACACAGAAGAGCAGACCAGTGGAAGTCCACCCAAATGGGAAATTTTAGATCCACATACCGGATACCACAAAATATTTTTTCTAAGGAGAAAGTACTAAAAGTGATTTATGCACATACTAAGTGGCTAAGCGGTTCAAAATAGCTGGGGCATGTGATGGGTTAGAAAAATGGAAAAGGAAAAAAACTTTGGTCATGTTCTACACACTTTTGAGTCGGATGTCGTGAGCAACCTAGGTCAAGTTAACTCATGAATTTAGCATGCTTTCTAGAGGGGATGTGGCCCACAAAATACTCAATAAGGAATAATTGTTCTAACCATTGACATGCATCATTAAATTTAGGAACATGTAAAATAACATCAGGAGGAGAATCATTACCTCATGAAAGACCCTCGGAATGAACGTGGGTGTTTCTATGGCAATGCCATTGTTTGAATCTCGATAAGCTCCAACCTCGGCAACAATATCAAGGATGAGGTAGAAGGAGGCATTATATAGGGATGCGCAAGGGGTGAAAAACCCTAGAGCTTACCAAAAAAGGTACAATTTTGCATCGCTTGAAGAGGCCACAGTATGACATGCAAAACAAAAACCTAGCAAAGAGAAAAAAATATTTGAGCCCAATCTCATATCCTTAAATTTATCATTTCAAGTTTTAAGTTAAAATATCCTTAATTAATACATGCAATAGCACACCCTTTATGGTAAATTTATAAACACCAATTCCAAATATTACATTGGTAAGAAATTCAATGCATTTGGAAATAATGAGAATATTTAATGAATTTTATTGTAGCTATGTGTGCCATATATAAGTAAACCATTTTATATAAGTGAATTTTCTATATATATATATATATATATCAAATATAGGCTTTAGTAGTAAAGGCATTACAATCCATAAAACCATAAATATTCAAGGACTAACTATTATAAAGCATTATTCAATGTTTTTTTCAAAGAAAACTTTAAAAATATTTGAAATTCTATTTAGTGGCAATTTATGGATGTTTGACAAATTTCAAAACAATTCTTTGTTTTGTTGTTAATGTTCAAACTTGGCATCTATTGCTGAAAAATAGAGTCATTTGAGTAGGGTTTTTGCCATTCAATGAATACACAACACAGAGTCTAAGATTTTAGTGGACATTGAGTCCTCAATTTATGGAATGCTAGTTCATCCCATCCCATTAACAAAGAATGGAACTGATGGTGTTGTCTCAGCTATATGTATCCCGAATGCCATGGTATCATTTCCATGTAATAATTATCGCAGAATGGACTTTTCATCGACGCCTATGATTTGTTTTGCATCCCATCCCTTTCCAATCTATTGGGAATGAAGAGGGAAGAGACAGACAAAAATAAAAATAGATGTGCTACGACACAATAAACTCAAATTCTTATTGCCAATTGCCTTGCCAAAAAGACATTACATTCACCTCTTTTTATAGAGGATTTAGAAATTTCTGGAGAATGATTTTTCACATGTTCAATCACAGTCAATCACAGACCATTCAATTTCTCACATGTTTTCAACCACAGACCACACAAACCATTCTAGAAGGTAGGTGGAGAGGTTGGTATTGACTGAGCAGTCGAAGTGGGAGTAGGTAGAAATTATTGTTCTTTAACACTCCCCCCTAATTTCTACTATCAATTACATCAATGTTTACAATGCCCAAAATTTCTCTTAGATACTCAAATTGTTCTTGTGCTAATGCCTTTGTGAATATGTCTACAAGTTGCTCCTTTGATCTACAATGTTGTAGAATGAGTTCTCCATTGTTGACCAATTCTTAGATGAAATGATATCTGGTGTCAATGTGCTTTGTCCTCTTGTGGAAAACATGATTCTTTGATAGTGCAATAGTGGACTGGTTGTCACAATAGATTGTTGTAGGCTCCTCTTGCTCATGCATTAGATCCTTCAAGATTCTTTACATCCAAACTACTTGACATGTTGTTGATGTACCTGCTACATATTTTTCTTCTACTGATGAGATTGTCACTATTGGTTGTTTCTTTGATGCCCATGCTGCAATACCTATTCCAAGATGAAATGCATATCTAGATGTGTTATTTTATCATCTACACTTCCTGAAAAGTCACTATTTATATATCTAATCAACTGAAAAACATCTGATGTAGAATACATTATGCCATAATTCATAGTTCCTGCAATATACCTTAACAACCTTTTTCCTGCTTGCCAATGTGAGTTCTTTGGTGAATCCATGAATCTTGAAATCAAACTAACTCCATACATTATATTTGACCTAGTTTTTGTAAGATACATCAAACTACCTACCAATTTTCTAAATATAGTTGAATAAAAATCATCTCATTGTCTTCTCTACTTATTTTTGTTCCTACTACCACATGTGTAGAAACTAGACTGCAATTTATCATTCTAAACCTTCTCAATACATCTTTTGCATATTTACTTTGACAAATTAAAATCCCATTATCATTTTGTATGACTTCAATACCAAGAAAATATTTCATCAATCCCAAATCTGTCATCTCAAATTATTTTGTCATTGCTGATTTAAACGTGTTTATAGAAATATTTCTGTAAAGATCAAATCATCAACATACAAACAAACAATTAAAATTTGGCCTTTCTCATTGACTTTGGTGTATAGTGTAGGCTCACTAGTACTTCTACTGAATCCATTTTGTATCATGTATGAATCTATCCTATTGCACCTTGCTCTTGGTGTTTGCTTCAATCCATAAAGTGTCTTCTTTAACCTGCAAACCTTGTCTTCATATCCTTTTACTTCATATCCTAGTGGGTGTTGCACATAAACTTCATCTTCTAGATAACCTTTCAAGAAAGCTGATTTCAGATCCAATTGAGAAACCTTCCATTTGTTTTGAGCTGCAATTGCTAGTACCACTCTAAAAGAATCAAATCTTGCTACAAGAGTAAATGTTTTATTATAATCAATTCCATATTCTTGTGCAAATCCCTTAGCTACTAATCTTGCCTTATATTTTTCAACTTCTCCATTTGCCTTATATTTAGTTTTATAAATCCATTTCACACCTATGGATTCTTTATCCTTGGGTAAATCAACTAGATTCCATGTTTCATTTTCTCAATAGATTCCATTTCATCATTCATTGCATTAATCCAATGTTCTTCCTTAATTGCATCTTCAAAATATATAGGATCTTGAGAAAATAAAGCAAAATTAGACTGCAAATCTATCCTATCTCCTTGATCATATATTTCTTGTAAGCTTCTAGTATTTTTGTCTTTTACTTTTGGTCTCAATGTTGCAAGTGTAGGATTTGAGTCATTACTTACTTGTGGACTTGATGATTCTCCTTGCTCAACCTGTATTTGTGAGATTTCTCCTTTTGATATTCCTCCTCATTGATTTGATTTTTCTTCTTTCTCCCCTTGGTCTCCTTGACCTTTTTCTTTTTGATCTTCATATGGCATTGTTGTTGTACCTGTAATTGTTTTGTCTATATTGCCATCCCAAGATTCTTCTTCTTTGAATACAACATCTCTACTTATAATGACTTCCTTGGTTATAAGATTAAACAACTTATATGCCTTAGATTGTTCATCATAACCAATAAAAATGCATTTTTCACTTTTATCATCCAATTTACTCCTTGTTTCTTTAGGCACATGTGCATATGCAATACAACCAAATATTCTAAAATGAGAAACACTATGATGCTTACCACTCCATGCTTGTTGTGGAATCATGTTCCTCACAATCTTTGTTGGACTCATGTTCAATATATAAACTGCAAAATCTATTGCTTCATCCCAATATTCATTTGATAGGTTCTTTCCTTTCAATATGCTCCTTGCCATTTCCATGATTGTATGATTCTTTCTTTCTACAACACCATTCTACTGAGGTGTGTACCTTGTAGTGAACTACTTCTTTATTCCATGATACCTGCAATAATCTAAAAACTCATTTGACTTGTATTCTCCTCCTCTATCTGATCTCAATACCTTGATGGATTGGCCACTTTGTTTCTCAACCAATGCTTTGAACTCCCTGAACTTTCCAAATGCCTCGGATTTATATTTGAGAAAATAAACCCATGTTTTTCTACTATAATCATCAATGAATGTTAGAAAATAAATGCTCCCCCCTAATGATGGTGTTTTCATTGGACCACATATATCTATATGCACAATTTCTAATGGTGCCCAAGCTCTATATGACATTCCCTTTGGAAAATCTCTCTATGTTGCTTGGCCAAAATACAACTTTCACATAGACTCAATGGTGCTTCAATAGGAGGTAAACCTCTTACCATTTCCTTTTTTTGCAACAAACACAATCCTTTGAAGTTTAGATGACCATACCTCAAATGTCATACCCATGATTGATCTTGACTTGATGCCTTGAAACTTGTTCCAATTTCTTCCATTTTTCCACTTTTCATGCGAAGTGGGAACATTCTGTTATTTTTCATTTCAAATTTTGCAATCACCATGTTACTTGGGGAAATATCAAATATTGTGCAAACATTATCCTTAAAGACAACTCTATAACCCTTTTGAATAAGTTGTCCCACACTTAGGAGATTATGTTTTAAACCAGGTACAAAATAAACACCAAGAATAGTCTTCTTACCAAGTTTTGTTATCACATTAATTGCACCTTTTACCATAACTTATACTATATTATCATTACCCAATTTGATTTCTAATTTAACTGATGTGTCCATATTCTTAAACAAATCTTTGTTTCCAGTCATGTGATTACTACAACCACTATCTAGAAACCAAATGTTGCTATAAATTTTCTGAGCGACTACATTACATGTAATAAATATAGACCCTGAATTATTTTCATAAAAGTTTGCATTATGCTTACTCATATAAGCTTGTTTATTTTTACATTCATTAGCAAATTGGCCATACCTCTTGCAGTAATAACATTGCACATTTGATTTTTCATACCTTTGTGATGCCTGATTGTTATTGCATCCCCTTAAGCTGAAATTTTGATTTCTCCTTCCTCCTGGATCTAGACTCTGTCTTTCTTCTCTTTGAAAATTGTTTCTTCCTCTTCCTCTTCCTCTGAATCCTAGATTTCCTCTTCCTCTGCCTCTGCCAAATGTCATTTTTGTTTTGAATGCATGCTCCAATGAATTATTTTCATTCCTATTTATCTTGTCTTCATAATTCTTCAAAGAACCAACCAACTCATCTATAGAAAATTTAGTCAAATCCTTGGATTCCTCAATTACCACAACAATTGCATCAAAATTTTTAGGAAAACATCTTAAAATATTTTCTAAAACCTTTTGATCTGTTAGCTCATCACCAGTCTATCTTATTTGATTAACCAAATCCATGACACAATATGTGAATTGATCTACTGATTCAAAATCTTTCATTTGCAAATTTTCAAACTCTTTTCTAAGTGCTTGTAATCTGACAATTTTTACCTTGCTAGTACCTTGATATGTTATCTCTAGGATGTCCCATGCTTTCTTGGCTATCGTAGCTAGCTTAATCCTTCCAACAACTGACTCATCCAATCCTTGTGCAATGATCTACAAACCCTCTTATTTTTATGCCTATTTTATTTAAGAATATTCACATCATCTGGACTCAAGGAAAACTCATCTTCTGGTTCAATATAACCATTTATAACTATATTTGATAAGTCACGTGAATCAAATGCCAATTTCATTCTAAAATCCCACGTATCATAATTTTTACTAGAAAATATTGGTATTATAGGTTGATTTATACTAAAATCCATACCTTAATTTCTTTTTAATACCAAAAATAAAATCTTCTTTTAAAAAAACCTTATTAACTCAGCCAACTACTCACTCGTCTCTCTACAAGTGCCTCGGCCTCATCCAACAAACCGACCTTATCACCTTTTGGCTTGACAATCAATGTCTACACAATTGGCTTTGCAATTGGCAGCTTCTTTTAGCAAAGATAATAGTAATAAACTTTGAAATGGTGCCTTACAGCCAAATAAAATCAAAACAACAAATTAGATAAAAAATCATGCTTACCATGTCTCCTTTGGACAACAAGCTTCTTAGAATGTCTTTCTTTATTTTCTTGATCTCTTCCTCTCACCGGCTGGGACAAACTCCAGATACCACTGCCAATATAAGAACCCAGAAATCTGCCACACAAAATAAGAAACCAAAAAAATATGCTCCAATCTGGGAGCTGCTCTTAATCCTGGTCGCTCTAATACCAATTTATGAGGAGAGATAGAAAAAATAAAAAGAGATCTCTTACAAAGACAATAAACTCAAATTATTATTGCCAATTTCCTTTCCAAAAAGACATTACATTCACCTCTTTTTATAGAGGATTTAGAAATTTCGGAGAATGATTTTTCACATGTTCAATCACGATCAAGCATAGACCATTCAATTTCTCACATGTTTTCAACCATAGACCACATAGACCATTCTAGAAGGTAAGTGGAGAGGTTGGTATTAACTGGAGTAGTCGGTGGGAGTAGATAGAAATTATTGTTCTTTAACAAGGAAGATTGTATTAAATAAACGCTACCCCGCTATGAATCGCATTGTCAACAACATTTCTTTATGAGGATTATTTTTGGGAAACCATTTCTTCAACCAGATCAGCGACAAAATGGGATGCAAGAAGGTATATTGAATCAATCTCATTTTAAAGATTGGAAATTTTATCACCTCTATCTTCTCGGTCAACAAGTCGTGTGAATATGTAATAGCGTGTTTGTGTTTTACAAATTATAGCCTGGCGTTGGCATCGGAGGGATTACCCATGTCTGCAATAATCATGGTGGAATACATAAATAAGAAGAGTAGAGGAGCTTTCATGACCACCGTATTCACCATGTATAGTGTGGGAATGCGGGAGGTGCAATCGTTATGGTTATCTCTTCTTGTTTTAAAGAAATGTACCTAAATATGAAATTCGGGAGAAGGATATGGTGTGGAAGATAATCTTGATGTTGGGAGCTGTTCTATCCGGTGAAACTTTCTACTGGAAAATGAAAATCCATGAGACCGCATGCTTCATAGTGTTGGTGGAAAAAGATGCCTAGAAGGTGGTGACCAACATGTCCAAAGTTCGGTTGGCGAGGACACAAAGTCAGGCATAGGAGAATTTTTAGGTGCTTGATAAGGAATCATATCTGCCAAAGATTAGGTGATTATGTTTCGTGGAGGACACACTTGGATTTCAAGGATGAACATGAGACTGTGATGGATCAATTTCTCCTAATTCAAGGGGCTCAATGGTATTTTCAATGATATTTTCCCTCTTGTGAAGCCTCCTAGGGGAGAAACTTTAGTGTACTTTGTTTCCACAAGTTTCCTCTTGGAAGATTCCTCTGAATGAGTAGATCCCATGGATTTCTCATATGCCTTGAGAGAAGAAGTGTGAGACACTTTCCTAGATGGAGACAAAATACCACCAAACTCAATGAAATAATCCCTCTTTCGTTTGAACCAATCCTTTGACCTTTGAATTACTATCATGGTTATTTCTTTGATGTCACCTAACTCTCAGATGTTCCATGGAGTAGGAGGAAGATGGGAATATTGCACCACATGATATTTAAGATAGAATAGATCTTATCCGTCATCTTTTAATCCAACCACAAACTTGAAGTCTCTCATCTGATCCGTCATCATTTGCATATAATCTAGTTTCCCGACCTCAAAGTTATTTATACAGTTAATATAATAATCCTTAATTTTTGGAACATGATGTAATCTTGGAAAAATGAAAGTCTTTGGATTCTTCCTACTATCAAAGTCAGATTGAGATATGTAGGAATACAAACTGAGATGAATGAAGGATGTTTCGATGTTTGTTGCATCGTGATACTCTTGCACAAGTAGATTCCTAAAGAGATAGGAAAGGAAATACCTTTCTTCTTATCACTCTTACACCTAGTATGGACCCATGATACTTTTTTACATAATTAAAACATAATGATATTATCAATCGGGTACCTATGTAACCTACGAGAAGAAGATCAAATCCTATAAACCTTATGTAGGTGAAGGTGGAAAATTGGATGAAGTGAATTCCATACTTCTTGATTAATGCAACTACTTGGGATGAAATTATCTGACTGGGATCTCCTTTGAGTAACCTTATGATGTACATGGTGAATGCATCATTCACCCTAGAATAGTGAGAGTTAATCTCCCAATGTGTGAGTTGTGGATATTTCTCGTAGGTCGGTGCCTTCTATGACACATTTGGAGTAGTGGATAGAATTCATAAAGTTATTGTGAAAGTGAGGGTATACACCAAAAAAGAATTCATTTTGAACTTCTTAGAGATGGAAAACTGCAAGAGTTGTTTGTGGAGGTTGTTACTTACGATTTTCCCTAGTACAGCATTTGGTATCCTTCTATGACTGCCAGAATGAATTGATCCATCTAATATTAAAAGTTCATTGTTGTTCCTTCTCCCATGTCTCTATTTAGTAGGATAGTAACATAAGAGTATGCTTCATGAAACTCACTCTCAAACAAATACTTGGGGATCCTAAAGGGCTTCCTTCCCTATTGAAGCCATGAACCAATTGTTAAGCCCTGTAAGTATGAGTTTTTATCACCAGTTCCTATGAAGCAAACTCTCTAGTGAAAATAACCATGTTATTATAGGTGGAATTTTATAGGAATTGAGAAATGTCTTTCGGTGTGAGGACTGTGAGGATTGATTTATCATCTACCCAAATTATTATTCGGATTCGAATCATAGTGTTGTGCATAGGATAGAATTAGCTCAATTATTTGAACAGATAGATGGAGACCATATACTATGAATATTCCACTCAAGAATATATTATCTCCTAATATTTCCCATGGTTCATTCGACATTCTTTACTTTAAATATTTTAGGTCTATGTGGTTTACATCACTATCCCCCACATGGTGATACTCAGAGTTCAAAGAGGAAATTAGTTCCAAGCATGATTATTTGATCTTCATGATGCGAGAAACAATGAGATAGATGGGAAATGAATAGATATGGAAATGTTGACCCTAATCCCAACACTTTCTATTTTTAATAGGTTTTATTCTAGATGGCTATTTTTAGTAAGTTTCCAAAATTGTCACTTTTTTGGTGTTTCGATTTATAAGGAATAACGGGGATACTTAAGGTTTTACATTTCTAAAACTTACTATTTTTAGACAAAGAGGACCTATAAAAACTTACTATTTTTTAGAAAGAGGACTTCGGGTGTCATAATGGAATGAAACTAGTCTCAAAATTTAGGTTTTCTCTTGGGGTCTTCTACTCCAATTTTTAGATATTATTAATCGCGCATGCTCCATAGATCCGAATAGGTAGGTGCAAGTGCTGCAAATTTATTCTAATTACTAATAAATATATAGAGCATCAATGGTTTTGATTTTACATTCAATTTAAATGCATTTTAAAAATAATGCACTCACACAAATTTTTGCAGAGATTGGGTGCATGCATGGCTATGGAGTTTCGAGCAAAAAAATATTTTCAAGCTTGAGGTTCCACGAAAAATTCAGCACCATGCATGTGTAAAAATGGATTTCGGGGAAAAATAGAGAATTTAAACATGAAATTATTGTAATTGTTTTAATTTTAAATCTATTTCAGCATATTTGCACATTCTAACTCATTTTTAACTCAACAAACTTAAGCGTGGTCGATGGAGGTGAAGTGGTATGCTATGTACCTTGGGATATGATAATATAATATATATGGGTTGATGGAGATGCCGACATGTGGCACACATCCCCTTAGTTATATGTATGGGTTCACATGGGATATAATATTATAATGTATATGGGTTGATGGAGATGTCGACATGTGGCACACATCCCCTTAGTTAGTTATATGGGCTCACATAGGAATTAATTATATTGGGTAATGGGTCAGCCTACATTGGGATTAGGTGTTACCCATCCTATTTAAAGGATGTGAGTATCATTATGAGGAGGTCATGGATGTATGAGTTGATTATTCTACTTGGTAGAGGTATATTGGAGGTGTCCCCCTCGAAGTGGATTCCCATCTTGGGAGATTGTGGAGTTACTCCTTCCTTAAGGAGCATTGTATGGTGTTGCCCTACCTTAAGGGTATTATTCTGCATATATTGATTATTAGGGCATCTTGGCCCCACATATATCTGGTGTTGTGTTATCTTCTACAATTTATAGATTTATTGTATGCAAGGTTCTTATCATGGTATTACACCCTAAAATGGGGAATAAGAGAGGAAATGGGACAAGAGGGGTACATAATTTTTATTTCCACCAACTCTTGACATGTTACAACATTTGGTGGCATGAGGATGAGATGATAGGGGTTAAAAACAAGCTCCTAGGAGCTGCAACAAGATCCTACATGTGACCGTGACTGGGGTCGACCGAGAGGGAGCATATTTTCTTGTCCATGTTGTTCCCTTGGATATTTGGGATGAAAAAGTAGATAAAAACAGCTCAATAATGTTCCATGGGTGCATACATCATGAGGAGGGTGAATTTTGAATTATAATAAGTCCGTAGGTTGTTTAGGACTCACATTTGCAAGTTTTAAGTGACGAGACCAAGCCATGCATGGGGGAATAAAATTCCTTATTTCTCTTATCCCCTTGCACCAATGGAAAATGGAAAAGGGATAAGGGACACACAACCTCCAAAAATGTACCAAGGGGGTCCACATCATGAGGAGAGGGCCAAATTTGAAGTTATGTTTCCCTAACAACCCAAGTCACAAAATGTTTAAGTGAAAAAACAAGTTGGATTGATAGGGGCATAATAAATTCTCTCTTATGTCCCCTTATACTAAGGGACAATGGAAAATCAACCTCTAAAAGTGCACTCAAGCTTATTTCCTTTGTTAATGTCATCTCACAAACTTGAAATTAGAACACATGAAGTATTTTTTATGACCCGGTAGTGTGAAATGGATTTTAGGGGCTAGATCTTACATGATTTTGACTCTACAAGAAATTTTGGTACCATTCCAACCATTTCTAAGAGATAATTATTCCTGAAATTTGAGTTTTAGGCTTAGTCATTCCTTTGGCTTAAAGGGGAAGTTATAGTGACTTGAGTTATCAAGGAAGATTTTAAAGTCTTGGATCAAAATTAATGTGTCTAACATGTGAAGAACTCCAAGATATTTCCATTTCCTATTTTTAGTTTCCAAATCCTCTCAGAACTCCCATAACCATTAGGACAAGTCTACTTTCTCCATTGAGGCATGACATTCCCTACACTTGTAATGACTTTTTTGAATGATTGATTCTGACATCATATGGATTTGCAAAATTTCTTAAAACCTCCTTGGATACATTCAATAATCATCTATAAAACCTCCATATGGGTTTTCACCTTGTAATCATATTCCAGAGGATATTCATTAATTGCAAAATGGATAAAAATACGAGATTTGCAGCTTGATTAGATCAATAAGACAAGGCACCTCAAATTATAAGAGATCATGCCATGTGGCACAAATATGAATCTTAGGGGCCACAGAGCTAAATGATAAAGACACAAAGAGTCCATATTATCAAAGCACATATCGGTGTCGTGGTTTGCACATCCAAAACTAAAGGTTTGAGGAAAAAAATAGAGAAAGGCAACATAATACACTAGATGTGGCCACATGTTGCAGATCCATAAAGATAGACTTTAGAAGGATTGTAAGGTGGGATAAAAAATATAAAGTTCTAAAGCTCAAGGATACCGATGACTTCCATGTGGCATAAATCAATGAACCCATAAAATTTAAGGTCTGGGAGGAACGGTTAAATGAAGAGATCTTGCAAAATTTCTAAATCTTTTCATGTGGCAATGTATAGGCCAATCAAATTACGACATGTTAAAGAGACTGTCCTGAGCTTAAATTTGAGGTCGAATGGATGTCACTTACGCAAGATGACAAGCGTGAATACAAATAGCTATACCTTTTTCTACATGTCACCAAATTGAGCCAAATCAGATCAATTGTGGCAAGGATGAGATTCCACATGAATGTTACTCAAGGCCATTTCATGTCCATTCTTAGGAATAATTGATTACCAGAAATCTTAATCACCTTTTATATTGAATATAAAGGACCAATTAGATATACATTAGATCAATGGGGTCCAATATTTGAGCCCAAAAATCCTTTATATTTAAACCTATCCTCCAAGTAGGGCCACCCATGATTCAAGTTGTAGAAGAGGTTTCTAAAGATATTGAACGGGTAGACATAAAATTAGTCATTTAAGAGCTACAACTGCAAACAAACAAGAGATTTTGGCAATTAAGGCCCAAATTTTTAGCTCTCTCCTCTATTACTCTATAAATAAAAAAATTGTTATGTTTTAGAGACTTTTGGCCATTTTGGAGAATTTATTCCATTTTTGCTCTTCTTCCTATTGTTGTTTTTTATTTATTCTCTCTTGTTTCCTTACCTTTTATGTTAGAAAAAGTAATGTGTCCAGAGCCTCTCTTATATTCAATAACATTTGTGTATATTTGAGAAATAATTGGTGTTATTCATGTTTTCATGCTAAATTTCTAGGATGTAAAATTTAAAAAATTTGTCTTGACAACCAAGCCCCCACTTGAAAACCCCTCCCAGTCATTAGAAACGCTTCCCCTAGTTATCCTATCCATTTGTCATCCCCATTCTAGCTGAGAGGAATGTGCTAACATGATTTTAAATTTTGTTTCATGTGCAAAGGTAAGTATACCTAGGTGGATTGAGGAAGTTACTAAGATCTAAGGTATAACAACTCTCCCTGAGGTGTAAAAAGGACTATTTTTAGTCATTTGTCAGTTAAGGAATATCCTCACGGAAGATGATTATAAGGTAAATTTCCATCTAGAGGTTGTATAGAGGAGTATCGAATGTAACCAAAGAACTTTAAAGGAATTTTGCAGGCCATATGATGTCGGGAATCGATCAATCAAAACAAGGTCATCATGCGGGTGCATGGAATGCCACAACACAACGGAGAAAGTAGACTTGTCATAAAAGTTATGGGAATTATGAGAGGAGTTAGAAGATAAAAATAGGAAATGGAAATATCTTGGAATTCTTCACATGGTAGACACATCAATTTTGGTCCAAGACTTCAAAATCTTCCATGATAACCCGAGTCACTACAACTATCCCTTTGAGCCAAAAGAGTGATTGAGCCTAAAATTCAAATTTCAGTAATAATTATCTCTTATAAATGGATGGAATGGTACAAAAAAATTGGATTCAAAATCATATAATTTTTTTCCCCTTAACTCCATTTCACACTCCTGGGTAAGAAAAGTACTTCCGATGTTCTAATTTCAAGTTGGTGGGATGACATTAACAAAGGAAATAAGCTTAAGCGCACTTTTAGAGGTTGAGTGTCCCTTGTACCTTGGTGGAAGGGGACATGATGGATGATAAATTGTTCCCCCTATCAATCCGTCTTGTTTCATCACTTAAAACTTGTGACTTGGGTTGTTAGGAAACATAACTTCAAATTTGGCCCTTCTCCTCCGATGGGGACCCCATTGGTGCATTTTTGGAGGTTTTTTTCCTTATACCTTTTACCTTGTCTATTTTCCCTTGGTAAAAGGGGAAAAGAGAGATGGTAAATTTCACTCCCCCATGCATGGCTTGGTCTCGTCACTTAAAACTTGTAAACGTGAGTCCAAGGCATCCTGCAGACTTGTTATAATTCAACATTGGCCCCCCTCCTCGTGATGCATGCACCCATGGAACATTTTTGAATTGTTTCTATCCATTTTCTTCATGAAAACATCCAAGGGGAAAATAGGGACAATAAAATTTTCTCCCCTCTCAATTAGCCCTAGGTCACATGTAGGATCCTATTGCAGCTCCCAAGAGCTTTTTTTTAACCCCTCTCATCTCATCCTCATGCCACAAAATTCTGCAACATATCAAGATCTGGTAAAAACATAATTTTGTGGCCCTCTTATCCCCTTCCCTTCTTATTTATTATTTTAGGGTGCTGCAACTCCGCTTTAACCTCCATTTGACCATGGTTGAGCTTGTTGAGTTAAAAATGAGTTAGAACGTGTAAATACAAAGTGAAAGAGATTTAAAACTAAAACACTTAGAATAATTTCATGTTTAAATTCTCTATTTATTCCCCCTAACTCCATTTTTGCACATGCATGGTGCTAAAGTTTTCTAGGAACCTCAAGCTTGAAAATATTTTTTTCTCATAACTCCATAACCGTGCACCCGATCTCCGCAAAACTTCACCAATGCATTCCTTTTAAAAATTCCTTTAAATTTAATGTAAAATCAACACCATTGATTCTCTATATAATTTTTAGAAATCAAAAGAAATTTTCATCCCCGCACCTACCTATTCCAATCCACAGATATCTCTCAATAAAAACATCTAAAAATTGGAGCGAAGACCTCAAGTAAAACCTAAACTTTTGAGACTAGTTTCATTCCATTCGAACACCTAGAGGTCATGTTTCTAAACATAGTAAGTTTTGATAGGTCCTCTTTGTCTAAAAATAGTAATTTTTAGAAATGTAAAATCTTCATTATCCCTAGCACTCCTGCAAGTTAGAAACACTAAAAAGTGACAATTTTGGAAACTTACTAAAAATATCCATCTAGAATAAGACCTTTTAAAAATAGAAAGTGTTGGGATTAGGGTCAAACTTTCCATATATATTCATTTCCCATCTATATCACTTTTTCTTGCATCATGAAGATCAAATACTTAGGCCTAGAACCAATTTCCACTTTGAACACCGAGTATCCCAATGTGGGGGACAATGATGTAACCCACATGGACATAGAAGATTTAAAGGAAATAATGTCAAATGAGATCCCGAGCAGATAATTTCATCCCAAGCAACTACATTGATTGAGAAGTATGGAATTCCCCTCATCCAATTTCTCACCTTCACCTACATAAGGTTTGGAGGATTTTATCTTCTCCTCATAGGTTACGCAAGTGTCTCGATTGATAATATCATCATGTTTTAATTGTGCATACAATTGTCCCATGTCCATACTAGGTGTAAGAGTGCTAAAAAGAAAGGTGTTTCCTTCCTTATCTCTCTAGGAATATACTCGTGCAAGAGTATCACAGATGCAACAAACATTGAAACATCCTTCATTGATCTCAATTTGTATTCCTACATATCTCGGTCTAAATTTGATATTAGGAAGAATCCAAAGACTTTCATCTTGCCAGGATTGCATCATGTTCCAAAATTGATGATTATTGGATCAACTACACAAATGAATTCAAGGTCAGGTTGATTATATTTTAATGATGGCGGATCAGATGAGAAACTTCAAGTTTTACTAATTTTTGGATGGAATAAAAGCTAATGTATAAGACCTATTTGATATTAAATATCATGTGGTTCAATATTCACATCTTCCTCACTCTCATGGAACATCTAAGAGTTAGATGACATTAAAGAAATAACCATTACGGTTGTTCAAAGGTCAAAGGATTAGTTCAAATGAAAGAGGTATTTTTTCATTGAGTTTGGCAATCTTTTGTCACCATCTAGGAAAGTATCTCACACTTCTTCTCTTAAGACATTTGATAAATCCATGCAATCTACTCATTCATAGGAATCTTCAAAGAGGAAAATTGTGGAAGAATAGTACACTAAAGTTCCTCCCTAAGAGTCTTATGCAAGAGGGAAAATAACATCGAAAATCTCATTCATCCCCTTAAATTAGGAGAAAGTGATATAACACAATCTCTTGTACATCCCTACAATCCAAGTGTGTCCTCCTCAACAACTGAATCACCTCATCTTGGGTAAGATGTGATTCCTTATTAAGCACCTGAAAATTCTCTCATGCTTGAATTTGTGTCCACGACGGATGAAACCTTCCCGTGGGTACAAGATTTTATTGGAGGTGAATAAAGCATTATGAAATAAGCCACACCACCTAATTTTTAGGCCATCTCAAAATACATCAAGACCAAGTGAACTAAGAAAGCACATATAACTTCTCATTTCTTCATTGGGGCTTCTGGATCTTGGTATGTGGAAGTTGCATGACCAAAAGTTGTAAAACCCATGGGAGAAATGACATAAGATGACTATGAGTTGACTAGGGTTTCCTTGGGATAAGATACATGTGAGGGAGATGTGCACCCATTCAAAATCAACACCATTGATTCTCTATATAATTTTTAGAAATCAGAAGAAATTTTCATCCCCTACACCTACCTATTCCAATCCACAGATATCTTTCAATAAAAATATCTAAAAATTGGAGCAGAAGACCTCAAGTAAAACCTAAAATTTTGAGACTAGTTTCATTCCATTCCAACACATAGAGGTCATGTTTCTAAACATAGTAAGTTTTGATAGGTCCTCTTTGTCTAAAAATAGTAATTTTTAGAAATGTAAAATCTTCATTATCCCTGGCACTCCTTGCAAGTTAGAAACACTAAAAAGTAACAATTTTGAAAACTTACTAAAAATATCCATCTGGAATAAGACCTTTTAAAAATATAAAGTGTTGGTATTAGGGTCAAACTTTCCATATATATTCATTTCCCATCCATATCACTTTTTCTTTCATCATGAAGATAAAATACTTGGGCCTGGAACTAATTTCCTCTTTGAACACTGAGCATCCCAATGTGGGGATAATGATGTAACCCATATAGACATAGAAGATTTAAAGGAAATAATGTCAAATGAGATCCCGAGCAAATAATTTCATCCCAAGCAACTACATTGATTGAGAAGTATGGAATTCACTTCATCCAATTTCTCACCTTCACCTACATAAGGGTTAGAGGATTTGATCTTCTCCTCATAGGTTACACAAGTACCTAATTGATAAGATCATCATGTTTGAATTGTGCAGACAATTGTCCCATGTCCATACTAGGTGTAAGAGTGCTAAGAAGAAAGGTGTGTCCTTTCCTATCTCTCTAGGAATCTACTCGTGAAAGAGTATCAGATACAACAAACATTGAAACATCCTTCATGGATCTCAATTTGTATTCCTACATATCTCAATCTGAATTTGATATTAGGAAGAATTCAAAGACTTTCATCTTTCCAGATTGCATCATGTTCCACAAATTGAGGATTATTGGATCAACTACACAAATGAATTCAAGGTCAAAGTTGATTATATTTTAATGATGGTGGATCAGATGAGAAACTTCAAGTTTTACTAGTTTTTGGATGGAATAAAAGCTAATGTATAAGACCTATTTGATATTAAATATCATGTGGTTCAATATTCACATCTTCCTCGCTCTCTATGGAACATCTAAGAGTTAGATGACATTAAAGAAATAACCGTATGGAGTTGTTCAAAGTTCAAAGGATTAGTTCAAATGAAAGAGGTATTTTTTCATTGAGTTTGGCAATCTTTTGTCACCATCTAGGAAAGTATCTCACACTTCTTCTCTTAAGACATCTAATAAATCCATGCAATCTACTCATTCATAGGAATCTTCAAAGAGGAAAATTGTGGAAGAAGAGTACACTAAAGTTCCTCCCCCTAAGAGTCTTCGCAAGAGGGAAAATAACATCGAAAATCCCATTCATCCCCTTAAATTAGGAGAAACTAATCTAACACAATCTCTTGTTCATCCCTACAATCCAAGTGTGTCCTCCTCGGCAATAGAATCACCTCTTGGGTAAGATGTGATTCCTTATTAAGCACCTAAAATTTCTCTCGTGCTTGAATTTGTGTCCACGACAGATGAAACCTTCCTGTGGGTACAAGAGTTTATTGGAGGTGAATAAATAATTATGAAATAAGCCACACCACCTAATATTTAGGCCATCTCAAAATACATCAAGACCAAGAGAACTAATAAAGCACATATAACTTTTCATTTCCTTATTGGGGCTTCTAGATCTCGGTATGTGAAGTTGCACAACCAAAAATTGTAAAACCCATGGTTGAAATGACATGAGATGACTATGAGTTGACTAGGGTTTCCTTGGGATAAGATACACATGAGGGAGATGTGCACCTATTCAAAGAGTTTGTTTCCCACTTACTTTCAAGAAATTAAGAGAATAAAAGACTGTGGAGCAACTAGAAGAGTATGTGAGAACCCTCACTACCTATGTATCAATCCTTCTTGGAACCCAATGTGGTACCACTTCCTCCAAAGTAGAGGCTATCTCTCCATCAATAGTTTTGATCCTCAAGTGATCAAGAGAGCTCAAGGGTACACCATGCAAGGGAGATCTAATGACAAATGGGTGGAGAAGATTCTGGAAAAGGGAAAGGTACTACTACCCGAGGTTCTCTTTATTAAAATTTTCCTTGCCATTATTTCTAAGGTGAAAATGACCAAGGAGGAGATTGAGAAAGAAAAGTTCCACTGGGATAGTGTGTTCCCATTGGTTTTTGAGATGAGTTATCTTGATTCTCACTCCTTAGTGAGAAAGAATGTATTCACTTATATCTCAAATAATTTGTCTCCCATATGGTCTCACACAATGAGTGCTAGATATGATATGATAAATGATGCTATCTCAGAACTTGAGTCTTGTGGAGAACATGCATATGAGATCTTGGAAATGTCAAAAATAGTGTGTAGAATCTTGGATCACCTTCACTTAGTGAACAATAATCCTTGGAAGATTTCCTTAATTCTTTCTAAGATTTGGTATAGAAAGAGGATAGGATCATTTCTCTTTCAATGAATATACTTTGGACTCTCTGCGGAAATTATAGGCTCAATCCTAATACCGCGAAATATCATCAAGTCGGGTTATATCAATGATGTAACAACCTTGATGGTGTTCTCAAGACTTGGATCAGTTGTTTTTAGTTGTGTTTTCATTCCACATGAATGTAAGGTGTCACTGCACTAGTAGATCATTTCAGTAAGGAAGTAAAAGGTGAGGATTTCATTCTAGGATCATTTCCTAGAGTTCTTCCAAGAGATAGATCTTCATCATTGAAAGTTTCTTCATGCTTAAATTGATCACTCTCTTATTCTCTCTCTTCTTCCCTCTCTCTCTATGTTCTAATTCTTCATTAGGAATGTACTTTTTGAATTTTTCATCTTATTCACTTAAGTGACCTTTTAATTTGACATTGTAAAAGTTCTCTTTCATTGATAAGAAATGGGCTTATTTTTATTCCTATAGGAATATGAAAGGTCACAAGTGATAGGGATGTGAAAATTCATGTGGGGGAGATGAAGAGACATATTATAAAGATATATATTGGGGTGGCTTCTCCATTCCAAGGGGTTGATAGTTATTGTTCTCTCACTACAAAGAACAAGAAGATATTTCTTCTATTTTTTTTTCTATGTTCCTCTACTTCCTACTTTCAAATTTACAAAGCATTGTAATCTTGAATAACCAAGAAAGAGCTTTGTATCTTTGAGGAATAAATCAATTGAAATTTGTGTCTTTGATTTGTTAATATTTTTATTGTTTACATGGTTGTTTTATTCATGTTGGATGTGGACCTACTCTGGTTAATGCTAGTGAAATTTTAAGGCATGCCTATTCATTACATTAACCCTCCCTCTCTATATTCTTATCTCCCCTTTACCTCTCTCCAAGAAAATATCTCCCTTTATATCCTATACTAGAAATTAGCCATAGGTTTAGTAGAGTATTCAGTTGTGTGATCCACAGCCTAATAGACACTAAATATTTTACTTTTCCCGCATTCAATAAATGGGAGCATCCCCATTCCCAAGAGGAAGAACCTAGTCCTGAAGCATTGGTGAAAAATCATTAATTTTTCCTGTGAAAATCATTTTCCAACAGGTTTTTGCACCCACAATGGGGAAAATTTAATCACACCTAAAATCCAAAAAAAATAAAAAAAAATATATAAAATTATAAACATTTAGAAAATATAAACTCATAAATTCAAATTTTCATTTCTTAAAAATTCATTTTTATTTATGCATAAACCTTTCTTTTTCCAAGCTAAATTCCATATTTCTCTTTGAAAAATATTTTACAAGCTGGCCAAAATAATATATACAAGAGATAACAAATAAAGTGGCCTAATTGATCCTACATTGGAGGAACAATAAGCTAATTTTTTTAGACTTCATATTGTCTAAAAAGAAGACAAGTTGGGGCAAGAATTCTTTTTGAATTTAACTTTGACTTTCATCTTGAAGAAGAACCAGTTGCAACACCATTAGATCTTATTCCTCTAGAAGAAGAAGAGGAGGAGGAGGAAGGAGAAGAGGAAGAAGAAATGGATGCACATGTGCCATGGGGATAAAATAAAGACATGTTGGCCCTACCTCCTCCACTTCATGAGTTACCTAGAGATTCAAGGAAGAACTTCCCCAAGTTTAGAGGGGATGGAAAATAACACCTGGATGAGCACATTATATATTCATCACAACTTATGGTGTATTATTATTTGAAAATGAATATGTCTTGGTTCATTTGTTTATGGAATCATTACAAGAAGTTTTGTAGATTGGTTCTACCACTTGCCAAGGAGATCCATCACAAATTGGGTGCAAATGAAGACCAAATTTGAGGCTAGATTCAAGCCTTCCAAAGATGCTCATACACTACTTGCACAATGGTCTCAGCTGAAGAAGGAACCAAACAAGGCTATGAGGAATTTGTTTCCAAATTTAATAGATTTCTCTATAAGATTCTTGAAGTTGTAAGGCCTACTGAAGAAAACCAATTGAGGTTCTTCAAAAATGCTCAATTTCTAGAGGTGGGATTCATCTGAGAATGATCTCAACCTAATACCCTAGATGAGGCTCAAGAACTTACAGTTGATGTGGAAGATGACCTCATTATGTCTAGAAAATCTAAAAAGGGTCACACAAGGATAAGGCTCAGAGTTTTAGTTCCAGAGCTACAGATCCTTAGTGCAAAAACTTTCTAATGATGTGCTTTCTCTTAAAAAAAACTTTCCCAAAGCACTCCATATAGAGATATCCCAAGGAATAACTTCTAGAGAAAACAAATAATTTTTGGAGCACTAAAAAAATTTGCACTTGAAGCTCCACCTATGAATGTCACTTGTGGGACATGTTCGAATGAGGAAAATGAAGAAGAAATTTTGCTCCAGAGGAAGAGGAGGAAGAAGGTGAATTTTTCATGAAGAGATAGGCTATGTTGAAGTTGGTTTCTTTGAATATGTATCTTCTTTTGAAGATGAATATGAAGACTCATAGCTGACATGAATAACCATTCTTGTGTTATTTTCACACGTTTCAAAACCATTGAAAAAGATAAATCATCTAAACATGATGAAAAGGAAAATAGGACCTCCAATTGACGACTATACAACTAGAAATAATTGTACTAAGAGAGGTTATCCACTTCTAGAATATTTGGAGTCATCTAAGAAGAAGCCCAAGTCTGCATCCTCTCTCAAAACATCCTCTATTTTGGGTAAGTCAAGAACTTCCACTCATTCTAAGAATAGTGCTTCTACTTCTGCATCTCAAAAAAGTAATGAAAAATATACCTCTACTACTCCTAAAGTAAGTCAACCTACTCCTAGTATTTCTAATATTCCCGAAAATGATTCTTCTACCTTTGATATCATAGACCATGTAAAGAAGGATAAAGTTTAGATCTTTGAATTAGAATACCTACAAACTCACCCTGAACAATTTGAAAATTGGTCAAATTTATCAAAGGTAGTAACTCCAAATCAAATGTGTCAAATAATTATAAAGGTTTACTCCCCACTCCCATACAAAGTAAAATCTAGAATATTTTAGCTTCCACTCCTTCATCTACTAGTAAGATTGATAATTTCTATGTTTCTTTGTTAATCAATGGATACCGAATAAATAATTAAATTATTTATTCTGGCGATTCTAAAAATTTCATGCATGTTAAGGTTGTCCAAGCTCCTGGTTCAAGTCTCTACCAAGAATTCAGTCATTGTTACTCCATGGAAATACAAAAGAATTTCCTTTTTTTGGTAGGATCAAGGATGCACAACTTACTTTTGTGGATTTTCTAGAAAAGTGGATCAAGGAAACAATTTTGGTGGTAGACATGCCGGCTACCTATGGTATACTTCTTAAGATAAATTTTTTTTCTAGGATATGGGAGGTGAAATACAAATGGAATGGTCTTTACTTCAATACTAGTCAAGAATGAAATGAAAAAGTTACTCTTGAACCAAAGATGAAATATACGGTTCAAAAATATGATGATCCAAGAGCACACATCCTATTCCAAAATAGGGAGAATGGAAAAGTTTCATTCGAAGAATGCATAGGGATGGGAACTATTTCATGAGTTTTGAATGAGGTGAATATTTGTTCATTCTTGAATAAATACCAATGGAAATTGTTGATGAATTTTGGATTATGGAGTTTGATGGAAGTTGTTCATCAACAAGGTGTTGGAATTATCTCGTATTCTCCACAAGGTGATTTATTTCCTTTTTCATAAAATATACAATTTTCTAATACCAACAATACTGCTAAAAACGGGGATTCTTTGTTTGGGATGTAAGAGTTGTTGAGGAAATGGGAATCAAAAATCTCATAGTGCAAGGAGATGTAGAGTTGATTGTGAAACAGGTGAAAGATTTATTTCAAGTGAAAAACTCTCACCTCTCCACCATTACCAAAATAGAGTATGGGATTGTATTGAGGATTTTGATGTATTTAATATCAAGGTAGTTCCTCATGATCAAAATTGTAGATCTGATTCATTAGTGGTATATGCCTATCTAATGATTCCTCATCCCGATTTCAATAAACATAAGTTTTCAAGTAGATATGGTTTTCTATCCAAGTGTTCTAGACAACTTAGAGAGATGGTAAGTGTTTAATGATGATGGTCATATTTATATTTCTTGGTACAAGACAAGTGATTTCATGTATGTATATTTTGAAGGAAGTGATACCCTCCCATAGGATTTTACTACCAATAATGAAATGATAGTGTCAAAAGTGATCAAATTGATGAAGATGGAGTGATTCAAATGAAAGGAAATAGAATTATGAAGGGATTAGTTTCACTAGAGGAATTTTTATAAGCATGATAGATTCATCCATAGAAAATCCAAAGATCAGCATAGATCTTCTACTAAATATGATAAAATGAATATCAGAACAAGTGAGAAGCCAAGAATGGTGAACATTGGCAAGTGTTGTTCACCTAAGGAATGCAAAAACTTTTCAACTCTGTTGAATAAGTATTTGATGTGTTGAATACTCTATGAATATCTTAAGTCCTTTCAACCACAATCTATGCAACACTCTATTCCCATGAATCCTGATGTAAAGGCCTTATGGTAAAATAAAATACAATACAATCCCAAAATTACCAAAACCATCAAAGAAGAAGTTCAAAAATTACTCAATGCTTACATCATTTTCCTATCCATCATTCAACATGGATAGCCAATATTGTACTAGTAAGAAATAATAATGGTGAGATCCACATTTGTGTGGATTTTCAAAATTTAAATCAAGATTCATTGAAAGATAACTACCCCTTACGATCATGGATCATATTTTCAAGTAGTCAATGGTTCAGAAATGATGTCCATGCTTGATGGATTCTCAGGATACAACCAAATAGAGGTAGCCAAAGAATATTAGTTTAAGACTTCCTTCACCACCCATTGGGGCAAATGTTTATACCGCCATATGCGCTTTCGGGTTAATCAATTCAGGTTACACTTTCCAAAGGGAAATGGATTTAGATTTCAGGTACCTAAGAGGAAAATGCATAGTGGTATATTTGGATGACTCACGGTGTATTCTAAAAAGAGAGAGGAACATTTGTGACAACTTGATCAATTGATAATCCAATGTAGAAAACATCACATCTCTCTTAATCCGAAGAAGTCAATCTTTGGTGTAACAAAAGGAAAACTCCTTGGTCATATTGTGAGCAAGGAGGGAACAAAAATTGATCTATAAAGATTTGAATCCATCCAAAGGTTATCTTTACCTACAAGAAAACCCGATGTACACTCATTTTTAGCAAGGTGAATTTCTTGAGAATGTTTGTTCCCAAATTCTCTTATCTCACTAAGGAGATTATCAAAATGATGAATCCCAAAGAATCCTTCAAATGGAGAAAATAAGGAAAAGGAGATTTTGAATCTATCAAATATATTATTGCAAAGGAACCCACTTTGGTATGTATGTACTTTAACAAGTAGTTAATTGTTTACTGTTACGCATATGAGTGCACCATCTTAGTTGTCCTTATTCAAGAGAATGAAGAGAAATTTTAGTCACCCATTGCATTTATGATTACACCATTTAAGTCAAATAAAATTAACTATTTAAAACATGAGAGGCAAGTTTATGCAGTTGTTAGGGATTTTAAAAATTATAGGTTTTATCTCTTGAACTCACATACTCTTGTCATGGTCCTTAGCCAGTTGTCAAGTCCATTTTAATGAAGCAGGATCTCAATGTAAAGAGAGAAATTGGGTATCAAAATTCCATAAGTATGACCTTGACATTATACCTTCTAAACTAGTACAAGGAAATGGTTTGTGTGAACTTATTGCTAGAGAAGAATGGGAAGATTATTCCAACTGCTATGAGTGTTTGATCAAAGACCTTCCTCTCATACTTTTCACAAGTACCACAAATCCTTGGTATTCATACATAACTTATTTTCAGACCTATTTTGATTATCTCCCTAGTCTAGACTACAATAAAATACATACTCTTTTCCTAAAGGCAGCAAATATTTCATTTGGGAGAAAATATTGTACAAGAAAGGATTGGATGGCACTTTCTTTGAGGTGCATTGAAGAAGAGCAGTAGAATAATATTTTCAAAGCATACCATGACCAAGCATATGGAGGAATTTATTTGCATTGGTAATAGCTCGCAAATCTTGAGAGGTGTCTATTATTGGACTACCCTCTTCCGAGATACCTACAAATGGGTGAAAAATGTGATTCATTCCACCAGTTTGTAGGAAAACTAAGGCTTGTTGTTTTGCCACTTTGACTGTGATCATAAAGGAACCCTTCCAACACATTGCGGTTTGGAATTTTTTGGTGTATAGAATCCACACTCCAATGTGGGTCACATGTATGTCCTTACCACCACATATTATTTCACGAAATGGGTGGAATCCATTCTAACCAATCATGCCAACTTGGATATGGTGTATAAATTTATTGAAAGAAAATATCATTGTTTAGAGTTTAGAGTTTGATAAACAAGATGGAGTACTAATTTAATGATAATTCCAATTTCTTCTCTTCTTTTATGTTGATGGATTTTTGTTACTAATTTAATGTAAATTGAATTAATTAAATCTTATTTTTAGAGTAACTATTGATAATGATGTAATCAATATGATAATGATAATATAAAAGATGGATGATAAAGTTGATGGAATGTCCTACTTTTACCGATGGAGGAAACAGATCAACAATATATATATATATATATAATGGCAGCTAGTAAAGGGGGAAATTCAATGGACTTCCTTGCAAGTATGTCAATCCGCATTCAAGAAATCAATATGATAATGATATAAAATGATGGTCAATGCAAATGCAAAGGGGATGATAGGCTATATGATGGTCTAATGGTGATAAAGGAGTCTAGGAATTACAAAATGGCTCAAAGGATAAAATATGGGGATAGATGTGTACTTACAAAGGCAAGCAAAGATGATACATTTAATTTAGATCATGGATAAAATGTTGGAGATGGCTCAAAGGAGCTTGATATGACTAGACAAACACATGTAAGGGCATAAAGTAGTGAAAAATGATGGGATCTAAATGTTAGAAAGGCAATTTGATGTGCTAGATGATCTAATAGACAAGAATTACTGTCAATTAAGGCCTGGACATTTGGCAATTAGAAGAATCACTAACGATTGTTGAAGAAATTTACGAAGTTGATAAAGGGCGTGAAGAGATAACCTTGATTGAAACTAGTAAAATATGGATGAATGAGATAATAACATGAAGGAGAATGGTACTTACCTCATGTGGGATGATAAATGAAGATAAGAGGTGATATTGCCCAGAGAGAAGAAGACTATAGATGTCAAAAATTGTTGAGATGATTCTTGGACTTGTATTGATCTTTAAGGTCAAGAAAAAAAGTGTTGATTATTGATGTCTTGATGAAGAGGAAAATATTACAAGTAAGATTACATCGTGGATTCATTTGAACAATGTCTCGTGACAAGTTAAATTTGGGTGACTAAGAACTAACCTTGAACGAAGGCTTGAAACTCGTATTTATAGAGTTTACTATCAATAAGGGGAAATTTCGTGATTGGGGAATCGCCACGATCTAGGAAACATTGAAAAGTGGTTAAAATAGCTTCCCAAATCAAGATTTTGTTTGTTTGGGATGAATTATGTATGTTGAAATAGATCATATGGGTTATAAATGTTGTTAAATGGTTGTGAGGTTATTGATTTTGTTTTGTTTTATATGATTTTGGTTTGTAAAGTGGTTTGAGTGGTTTAGGAAAGGATAAAATAGGATTTTACAGCTGTGGAATTGATATTTATGGGGAGTAAATATAATAGGGAGACATAAGACTTAGGATAAGGATTTAATACATAATATGATGGTGATGTGATAATGAAGGGGTGTTAATGGACTAGAGGAAACACGGGGATTAACAATGCTAATTTTAGGTGTCTACATTTTCCCCCTTTTTGTTGAGTGGTTTTAGACAAGACAAAAAATGATGTGATAGATGAATGATGTAGAATTATATGATGAGGTGCTCCCCCTAAAACTAGGGATTGATGAACTAAAAGGGAATCGATCACAAGTTTGAAAGAGATAGATGGATGAAAGATAAAAGATGCAAGGATGGGAAGATGAGAAATGATGCCCTAAGATGAGGTATAAAAACAAGATAAGTGTCATCATAAAATCAAGTGATAGGGAACCAAAGGGTTCGTGTCCTATAGACGTATGAATTAATGATGGAAAGGGAAAATAAAAAGGATGTTTTGACGAGGTCAAAGGACCAATGATTGATGTTTCCACAAAGGTGGGCTTATGAGGCCAAGAAGTCAAGTGATAGGGAACCAAAGGGTTCATGTCCTATAGACATATGACTTAATAACACAAAAGATGATGGTTTGACATGAGGTCAAAGGACCAAAATTGATGTCACCAAAAGGTGGACTTACAAGATTGGGAAGTCAAGTGATAGGGGAACCAAAGGGTTTGTGTCCTATAGACATATGACTTTAATGACGAAAATATGATGGTTTGATGAGGTCAAGGACCAAAAATTTGATGTTGCCACAAAGGTGGGATTTGAGGACTAGATGGGAGTCCTAACAATGAGCAAGGGTAGCCTTTGAGGAGGCATTCGGTTGACAAATGTCGATTTTACTAAGTAGATGTGACGTTTTGAAATGACACAATAACGTAATGTTGAGATATTATTAGGATTGTGTGGATATTGATGAGATTTGATATGATGATAGATATATTGATAGATGTGGATGTGGCAAGGTTGACAGCTATTAAAGTTATGTTTTAGATATGATGTGTTATTTGATATTGATTTTAAAGTGATCTTAATGTTTTTCAAAACCATGGTCAAGAATGAAACATGGATTGATTGCTTTGTATTGGATTTGATACATATGTGATGGGAAACAACAGAATTAAAGGATCTTGCATTTTGGCCTTTACAACAAATGTTAACAGATGACTAACAATGGGTAGTCACACATAGGATCTTGGATATAGAGATGAAGTGAAATGTATACCTTCCTAGAACATGAGAAGGGGTTTAACATGTGTAGGTTGTGTGGGAAAAGAGGGTTCTCATTTTCAATAGTTTCATAGAGAAATTCCCCAACTATACATTTTATTTTTGATGCAAAATTGATCGATGTGAGAAGTTTTCTTTTAATGGGAAAGTTGATTGATGCATGGGAAGCTTTCCTAGGATGCTTTTGATATTTGATTTTTTGAAGGTTGATCGATGCAGGAAGCCTTTTTACATAGGTATCCATCCTTCAAAGGAGTGGTCTACATTTTAATTTTTTTGATTTTTATTTTAACATTTTGAGGGATCGATCTATGATTTTATAGATAGTTGTCCTTTGAGGGATTGATTTTTTTTTTGATAATATGATTTTTGATATTTGAATAGTTTTCCTTGAGGATCATCTATTATTATTTTTGATAAGATGCATCCATAGATATTTTTACTTTATTTTTGAGCTGAGGAAAAAACCCTAATAGAATGTTTCAAGGAGGGGAGAAGAAATGTGTACACAAACTACACATGTGTGCCCCAAGACATGTCTTTGGTTGATACAAGGTAGATGGATGTAATGATTGTGCAAGGTTCCTGCTAAGGAGGAACTTATCCATGTGAAAGATGTGATGAACAAAGCCGTGGTGCTCATCTTTAAGGTTTTTAGGATAGTGATGGAAAGAACCACATGATTTTAAATCATTACGATGAAAATATGTTGGTTAATGATGGGATAAGATCTTTGATGTGACTATTATCATGATAGTCAATGTGTTAACAGTAGAAAGGTCATAAGTGCAAGGCATTCAAAGGTTGACCCATGTTATATGGACCGATCCAGTTAAGGGAAAACTTTCCATGTTTACTCCTTTCCAAAGTAGTGACATTTTGATTAGATCGATAGGATAAATTTGGTGAAGATAAGCTAGGGGAATGTGATAATTTCAACGTCTCAGTAGAGAGGAGTCCCCCTAGCATGACATTATGGATAGAGATAACATGCGCTAAAAGGAATGAAAACTTTCAGATTAGGATGATGGAAGTTTTGATCTTGATTGATTGAGTATATGGTAAATAAAGGAGCCCTTGATAAAGGATCCGTTGAAAATTTGGATGGGATATGAGAAGACAATTGATGAGGAGGGTAGATGAAAAAGCTTTTATTTTACCTTTTCTTCATGTATGATGATTTATGATTTGTGTAGGTGGGTGAACCATACTTGATTTGAGATGAGGGACCTTCAATGGAAGGTGATGAGAAGACATATGAGAAAGGTTTTTCAATATTTGATTGAGGATGACCCCTTAGTCCTGTAGATGTCGATGAGGACACATCGGTGACTTAGGTGTAGATGTTGATGAGATTGAAATACCTTCAAGGGAAGGTGTGGACATTGATGATATTGAGAGACCTCAAGGGAAGGTGTGGAAATTGAAGAGATTGAGATACCTTCAATGGAAGGTTTTGAAGAGATTTGACAAAGGTTTGATAATATGAGATTGAGGATGTCCCCCTTGTCCTATAGATGTCGGTGAGGACACTGAAGAGGGTGGAGGTATTGATGATATCGATGATGGATTAGGATGGTCTTCTTCGAGAGAAGATCATTAATGAGGAAGATTCATTGGATTATGGATTTAAGCACTTTATAACTCTCCGTGTTATGACCTGGGATTCTATGGTAGGCACAAGTTTTATCTTGATCGTATGAGGTAGATTTCCAAGAATGTAGATTGGGTGTTTTGATTGGTGGTAATGTGATAAGAGAATCTTGTATGTGAGGAAGAGAATCCCTTTTTGGGGATTTGGATTAATGGTTTTTTTATTTTTATTTTGATTTACAAGAACACTTGGTAGGATGCATCTTATTTTTGGATGGGGGTGGATTCATAGATGTCGTATGGTGTTGAAACATCATAGGGACATTGTGAGGTTGATAAGAGAGAGGGTATGATGTGGGATTGATATAATTGGATGATGGATGAGGTCCCAAAATGGACAAGGAGGGATGGATTATGGATGAGATAGGGTACGATTGTGTGGCGTGATATTGAGATAAAGGATGGGGTCCCAAAATTGATGGTAAGGGTGGAACCGTATATTTGATAGATTTGGATTATGACAAAGAATGAGGTCCCAAAATGGATGGTAAGGTTGAGACCTTAGATGATGTGTGTTTTTATTTTGTAATGTTTTCATTAGATAGAGGAGAGGGTCTTACATCAAATGACGAAGGTGAGGTGATGGATGTGATGGTATTTGATTGTATAGTGTTTGATTGGTATTTGGATAGTGGTTCCATACTAGATGGTCTAGGGATGACTTAGATGAGGGAGATGTTGTTTCTATACATGATTTTGGTGGGTTATATTTATGTGAGCCATCCAATTTATCTATTAGTTTGAAAAGTGGGTTGATGTAGAGATCTTTAATGATGAATTTTCCTTAGTAATGGTCTCCAAGGTGGATTCTAAGGGTTGTAAGGAGGTAATGGATTATTGGATAGTGGACATTGGAAATATCGATGTGTGAGGATCATTGAAAAGATGATCTAGGGGTTTTGAGTTTTCAAGGGGATGCATCGGTGATGAACAAGTCTCCTCATGGGGAAGATCATATGTAATATTATTGATGATGTGACTCAAGGGATGTGTAATATTTATATGGATTGAATCTATCGAGGGTGTTGGGTCAGGAAGACAAGTAATGGCATCATGTGTGGTAGTTTCATCGAGTTCGTAGGAAGACCTAGGAGAATCAGATGGGACATGTGTAGATTGAGGATCAAGATGGCCTTCTTCAAGGGCTTGGATTTATAATTTTTGGCCATGGTGAAGGCTTCATCAAAAGTTTAGAATGTGTGGATCTAAGAGGGTAGATGAAATGTGAGGGGAACACGATCGAGAAAACAACTTGATTAGTTCTGATTGAGGTAGTGAGAAGGTCAATTGATTGATAATGCTTTGCCACCTAGTGAAAAATTCAAAAATGGATTTATTTTCAGATTGTTTGATGGTAGAAAGGTCAGAAATGGTGATTTTGTGAGTAATGTTGATGGCGAAGTGCTTGAGAAATAATAGGGCTAGCTACGTGAAAGATAATAAAAAGTGTTGAGGGAGGGAGTTGTACCAATCCAAGGCAAGTCCTGTCAATGATATAGGAAAGGTTCTAAGAAGGAGATCTTGATCATGGATGATGAGATAACATGAGTGTCTAAAGGATAATATGTGTTACTCGAGGATCCTCTTGGCCATGGAACATGGTGAATTCAAGAAATTCCTAATGTGAAGGATAGGGATTATATGGTATTGATGGATGGATGGGTTCATTACAAACCTGATCATAAGTGAGGATGTGTTTGGGTCCCTTAGTAGAGGATTATAAATTGTCTAATTTGTTCAAAAGATATAGGATCTTTTGGCACTATAATTTTCCTCCATGATTTCTATTTCATTAATATATGTATTATGAATAGGGTGTTATTAAGTATACTTATTAATGGCATCCGATAGAAGATAACAACATTGCCAATATAGCACCGCCAATAAAGTACAATATGGTAACATCAAAGTACAATAGGAATGTTGTAGTAATAGTCAATGGTAAAAAGTAAATATTTGTCATAAGTGGTCCGAGTAATGTTAAAAGGGTCAAAATTCAATAGGGTCTACATGATTTAGAATTAGAAATATTATATTTGTAATAATGATAAGAAGTGATGTCATAAATATTTTGAATATTTTATTTGTATAAAATCTAGAAATGTGGAACCCATGTGAAATGATAAGGTTTATCCTATCCATGATTAGTCGGAAGCTATTTTTTATCCTATCTCCTAGATAGGGTGGATAAGCCTGAAAGTGCTATAAATAGAGAGGCCACCCCCTCATTTAGCATAGAATAAAGGGTGAGAGTCAGTATGTGTAAAAAGGAGTCATTGTGAAGGTGTGTTAAGGAAGCCATCAAAAGGCGTAACTATGAAGTTTCTCCAAAATTACTATTGGAAGGCGAGTGGATTTGGTAACACTCAAAGTAATTCATGGGTGAGATTGTAACAATATCATGTTAATAATATATGTTGCATTTGTATTTCATATTTTTCATCATTCCCTTATATCATAGTCTGTGGTATTCTTGTGTTATGTATGTTATTGTGTTTCAGATTACTACCACCAAACCAAAGGTTGTGCATTATTGAATAATCATAGCACGATGAGTTCCTAATGAAATATTATCATAGTGTCAAACTGGTGATGACATTTTGGTTCCGTTGCCAGGACCATTCCTCGTTGGTGGATTTTTGGAGAGATGTTCCCACTTAGTCAGAAATCATTTGGAGGGTAACCTTGTTTTTACCGTGTATAGTATTTACCATGGTAAAGTCACTTTTTACCGTGCATAGTATTTACCACAAGTAAAGTCACTTTTTATCGTGAATAGTATTTACCACAATAAAGACATTTTTTTATCATGAATAGTATTTATCGCAAAGAAAGTCACTTTTTACCATGAATAGCATTTACTGTAGTAAGTCAATTTTTACCATAGTAAATGTAAGTTTATCGTGGTCATTCCTATTTTACCACAGAAAGGTGTAAAGTCACTTTATATTGTAGTGGTTCCAATTATTTGTGCACATAAGTCTTACTGATTGTACTTGTGGGTTAGTATTTCACTACGGTTACTTTTGAAGATGGGAAAGATTCTTGTTTTCCAGCCCAATCTAATGAAGATGTCTCTTTCACTCAAGAGTTTAAATGATCTTGCATTTGTAATAGCCTCATAAGAAGGGAACAATGGACTAAATGTTTTCCTACCTTTTTGGATGGTTCAAACCTTAAGTGGTTTGAAACACTAGGTGATAATGTTAAAAACTCATGGGATTTATTAAGTGTAAGTTTTATTGAAGAATTTGGTACACAAAAAAGTATACAGATCTCATGATCGAGATCACAAAGCTATCGCAAGGAGAGAATGATAAGATCGGATACTATCATGTTCGTGCTCTGGAATTAAGGAGGAAGCTCAATGCCCATATCTACGGAAGGAAGGATTAGCGGATGGGTTAATGAATGGTGTGGATAATCTCTCTCTGCAAGCATTTCATTATTAGAGTGAATTCAAATAGATATCACCAACGATTGAAGCATAACCACTCAATGACCCTTAAACAAGCAAGGGAGATTGCTAGAAGGAAAGAAAAAAGTATGGAAGAGGATCCCAAAGAAATTTTTATTAAGGTGAAGCCTACACCAACACCTTTGGTCCAGACACCACAACCACTCTTGGTGAGCACAAATATTCCCTCTAGTAAATCCACTGAGTATGAGGATCTCCTTAGGAAAATGGGCCAGTTAACTATTAATATTCTTCAAGGAAAGGAATTTAGTTCCCAAATTTCCAAGGAGATAGAGGTCCAAAAAGAAATATATGTGAAGTTATATGTCATGGTTGTCATAAAAACATATATTATAAGTATAATTGTCCAGATAGGGCCTCTACATTTGGTACAAGATATAATGATAAAGGAAAAGCACCTATGAATTCATTTGATGTAGTAGATATGATCATAAATAATTAAGTAGATGTGATTGTGAAAAAAAAGAAATAAAGAGAAAGATAACCAAAATGGAAATGATCCTAAAAAATGAAAGAAGAAACTAGTAAGAAACATGGGAGAAGAAATTTGGGTGTGCAATATTTTTTTATTTCACAAGGGCAAGGACCATACTCCATCTTAGAAGATCTCTCCAAGTGCCCCGTAAATATTACATATGGACAACTTCTTGTTATGTCTTCTAAGAAGAGACGAGTGCTTAGGAAGTGGACTCAACGCTTGACGAAGGAAGGAGGTTGAGGTCCCTATTTTGGAAGCAGAGGCGGATCCCTATGCTTCATAAGCTAAGTTATGTAATGGAATTTCAATTCATGATTTCTTAGTAAATGGAGGTGATGTAATTAAAGTAATGACTGATTCTCAGAACGAATATGTTGGGTTTAAAATTGATCACCCTCGACACTTATGTTAAGGTCATTAAATAAGGGAAAAACTAAACCAGGTGTTGTTTCGGATGTGGAAATATCTTTCATGGGTGTTGTATGTGTGGTAGAATTTTAGGTAATTAAGAGTGGTATGCTATTACGTACCCAATGTTGTTGGGAAGGCCATGGGTAAGGAGAATTCATGCAAGAAACTATTGAAATAAAGGCTTCATAACACTTGGACATGAAGAGATAGGGTGAAGATAAATGTGATCCCTTGACATCAAATGGCGGGACCTGTGGATTCAAGTGATGAAATTGATGATTGGACATCCTCTGATTACTCTAGTACCATGAAAGTGAATACAAAAGTTGAAGAAAGTAAGGTGGATGTGTCAGTCATGGATATCCTTCCAGTCACACCGACTCATAGAGAAATGAAATTATCTGAGGAAGAAATTGAAAATCAACTCCAACAAATAAAAATTGGTGATGTTGTGATAGAAAGTGAGAATGAATCCTACCTCCAACTCTTTCAAAGGTACATGCACTTATTCACTTTTGATTACAAGGAACTCCACCAAGTAAGTTGTGTAGAACATTCTATTGAGCTGGTAGATGATGCTAAGCCAATAAAGCAAATGCCATATAGAATGAATCCTAATTTTTCCAAGACCATGAAAGAATAAATAGATAAGTTGTTTGATGTAGGATTCATATTTGTTGTGGAGAATTCAGAATGGGTTTCTCCCATTGTGATCGTAAGAAAATTCAATGGGAAGCTATGCATTTGTGTTGATTACAGGAAGCTCAACAAGGAAATAAATAAAGATCATTACCCTCTTCCATTCTCAGACCAAATATTGGACGAAGTAGCTGGCCAAGAATGCTATAGTTTTACAGATGGCTATAGCGAGTACAACCAAGTGCGTATAGCTGAGAAATATTAGCTCAAGACTAAGTTTACCACTCCTTGGGAACATCTCCTTATAGATTTATGCAATTTGGTTTGTGTAATGCTCTAACAACATTCTAATGCCTAATGAATAGGGTGTTTGAACCCTACATTGGAAGCTTCATCAGAGTATTCCTAGATGATTTTTGCATCTATGGGAGCAAAATGGACCACCTGCACTCAGATGGAGGTTGCATTTAAAAGGTTAGATGAAGCAAAAGCCTCAATAAACCCTAAAAAGTGTGTCTTTGGATGTTCTAAAGGTGTCTTGTTAGGACATGTTGTATCTAGAGATGGTATTGGTATTGATCTTGATAAAGTTTCAAAAATTAAGCAATTACCATTTCCTATGAATAGAAGTAAGTTGAGATCATTTCTAGGCCATGTGGGTTACTATAGAAGGTTCATTAAGAGTTTCTCAAATATTGCACAACCATTAACCCAATTCTTGAAGAAGGATGTTGCTTATGAGCCAGAAAGAAGGCGCATGAAGCTTTTGAACAGACTAAAAGAAGATTTGGTGTCTTTTCCTATTTTAAAGAATCCATACTAAAGTAGTCCATTCATTGTATATATTGATGCTTTAGATGCAGCACTAGGGAGTACTATGAGCCAAAAGGATGAAAAGAGGAATGATCATCCAATTTACTTTGGGAGAAGACAAATGACCAGTGCGAAGGTAAATTATACTATAACTGAAAAGGATGCTCTATATATCATTTTTGTTGTAAAGAAGTTTAGAAATTACTTGTTAGGGGAAAAATTATAGTTGTAATAGATCAAGTAGGCTCTAAAATATATTGTGAATGATCCTAACCCGTCGGGAAGCATAACAAGGTGGATAATTTTACTACAAGAATTTGAATTTGATATTATAGATAGGCCAAGAAAGAAGCATGTCAATGTAGATGCACTCTCTCAAGCCTATGATGGTTTGGGTTCATCTTGTGATGATGATGATTTCCCAGATGTCGTATTTTTATCCCTTGACATAATCTCTAGTGAATACATGGATATTTGTAATTATTTGAATGATTTCAAGTTTCTTGATGGTGCCAATGCAAAAACTAAGAGGAAGATTACTCAAGTATGATGTCCATATTCTATTATGCATGGAATCTTATTTCATATAGGACCACGATGGAAGGTACAAAAGGGCGATTAGATGGGATCAAGGAAAGGAGCTAATTAAAGAGGTTACATGCTCCCAGAATTTTTCTAAGGTGTATAAGTCTTTTATAGGGAAAAAAATTAAATGTAATTGAATCTGACTTGCAATATGAAGAACGTGAAGGGAATATAAGGTGAAGAGCCATATTATAAGATAGAAGATAAGCACTTTAAAGAAATACGGAAATAAAAGAGGTAAAACATGGGTTGTTTTTCATTATACTTTTTTAGCTCTATGTCCTCTCGGCCTTAAGATTGTATCTTGAATTATCATTTTATAAAAATATCAATTTATTTTACCTTTGTTTATGTGGATATCTTATATTGTGTCTTTTACTTTCATTCTTCATTACCTGCATATGTAATCAAATGTAGATTCACTCACATTAGCACTTGTCCATATGAGATATTCCATTAACCTCTACTAATAATGGTGTGTTTAGTTTTGATTCAATTTTGAACAGTGGAATAACAATGTTTTGGGATTTAATATGCCAACATATGTTATTATATGATTTTAATCCCCGCTTCATCAAGACATGGTTATATTTCTATATCAATGTAAGTTTGTAACACGTAATATTATTAAAAGTGAAATATATCAAAATCTCTAAGTCATATATCAAAATCTCAAAATCATGTCTAAGTCATATATCAAAATATCAAAATCATGTAAGTCATATATATACATGTCTAAGTCATATATCAAAATCTCATATAAACACATTATACATGTACTTGGTGAAAATGAGTACAATATATCAACTAGATAGTCTTCATCGTGCCTAGTAGGGTGAGTACCGAGATCCCTCACTAGGCTCTATGTTGGACCTTTTTCATTATCATGACTATTGTCATTGATGTCAAGATACATTGATGTCAAGCTACATTGATGGAAAAAAAGTGTGATGCATATATTGTGCAAGTGTTGTGATGGATGTTCTAAAGACAACCATGTGTGAAACAGGTAGTTCAAGAAAGAACTTTGCAAGAGAAATTTGAAGGTTGATTGGTAGTATCAGCTCTCAGATAAATCTCAAGTGTTTGCATGATGATGGCATGTGAAGGATTTTTCAAGGTGATTAAGGATAAGTTCTAAGGGGCTTAATCAAGTTTTGTGAATGTCACAGACATGAAAAGGAAGTTTCCGAAGTCTAAAGGAGGTCGCTGAAGTCTAAAGGAGACCGTCGAAGTATGGAAGAGGCCATGAAGGTTTCGTAAAAGCCACGGGGAAAGAAGAATAGCCACCAAAGACTAGAGATAGCCACGGATAACTAGAAAAGTGCAGGTAAAAGAACATAGTTGTGGAGTACTAGAGAAAGTTGTGGGTAAAGAAGGAAAGCCACGGAAGATTGCAAAATCTATGGATGGATAGAAAAAGCCACCATAAAAGGAGAAAATCCGTGGATCAAAGGACAAAGCCGCAATACAAGGAAATAGTGGAGTGTGGATATGTGATGCAATGGATGAACCTTGTCTATATGGAACAAGTTTGATTTATTCAATCAATGAAGGAAATGGATAAATGTTTTTAAAAGGATCAAAAGGCAATATACTGCGGAATGTGTAACTTGTGCTTCATGAAAACACAGACCTAATCTGAAATATCTTGAGCTTCAGGTGTCAAAATTTAATGTTCTTTGAATTTGTGGAAAACTAATTACATTCTCTGTATCATGAAATTTAAATCCGATTTCTAGGCATAATTAAATATCAGAGAGGAAATATGGATCATTCTTTTTGATCAGTTGAAAATCCTAGAATGATGGGAAATCTATTTTTGGAAATTATCTCATAAATGGCTCCTGAATTAACGTGTTGAATATTTAATGCATTGAGAAAATAGAAAATTCAAGATTTAAAAGTCGAATATAGAGAGAATAACTTGGGGATGGTAATATTCATGATATAGACCAAATTTGTAGGCGATAATGGTGCGATAGGGTACACGACGCACCAAGGAAGAAATGAGGAGTGATTATTGAATATATAGCTATGTTCTAGGTATAATGTAAGGTTTCTCAAGCAAGAGGAGATGCATTCAAGTTGAAGGAGTAACAGAGGAAGAGAGAGACAAAAAGAGAGCCAACAGATGAAGTGTTAAAGATTATGTATCAAATGAAAATAGCATTAATGTGGTTGATTCATTGAGAAAAATATTTCGACTCAAAAGTGAAAAGAAAGTGACAAAGCATAGAAATTAGAGACCCAGATCGAGTTTGAAATACAGAGACAAAGAGACAGAGAATGTTGAATGTGAGATCTTGAAAGAGAAAGCACAAAAAGATAAAGAAAAGTGATCATAATCTATTGTGTAAGAAATATCGATTCTAAGTGATCGATTCATTTGTAATATCATATTTCTAAGTGGGTGCTTAGATTATAGGGGTGGGTGCTCCTTGCAAGTTGGAGCTTGCTAAAATCTGTTGAGTGGGTGCTCAATTATCTTCAAGTGGGTGCTTCACTAGGTTGAGTGGGTGCTCAACCAAAACCAATATATTGTAAGCTTTGGAATTGGTGTTCCTAATAAATCCTTGGTTTCAAAGTGGGTTTTTCTCCGAAATGGTTTCCCACTATAAATTATGTGTTCAGTGTTATTATTTTTGGCATATGTTTGTTTAAATTTTCATGATATATTAGTACACTTTACTAAAAATTCCTAATTAGTATTGTTTGAAAAGTTTTAATCTGCATTTGATTCACCCCCTCAGTGCTTGTGATCTCTAACACTTTGTTGCACTCTGTATTTATAAAAATAAATATACACATCGAACCTATATATAACATAGCATATTAAAATTTATAAACAAAATTCTACAATAATTTTTTGATTAATTGAATAAATCATATAATAGAGATGTAATTGAAAACCTCGCTATATACCTGCGGGTGGATATTGGGAGTATCTACACTATGTGTAGATAATTGTCATGTAGATCCCTATGAAAAAAAAAAATTAAATGTAAGAAGTTGATAAATAAGTTTTTTCAATAAAACATTAATTTCACAAATTTCAATTTAGATTAAATATTAAATCTAAAACACAATTTATATATACATATATACCTCCGTAGAATGTGTCTCCAAATCTATAGGACCTCCACCGACGGTTGTCTCTGTGGCTGACCCACGACCTCAACACCAAAGCAAATAATGAGCCAAGTTGACCGGGCCTTGAACATTAAGTGATAGATCATGGTTGGGCTCATTCAAGAGTTATGTATATGTCATATGTAGAAATGGTGTGGTCTATGAAGCACCGCAATACTCACCAGCATGCACTAGAGCAGAAGCCTAAACACATAAGTAAACATTCAATATTATATGTCAACACTAGATCTTATATATCTATTTAAATATTAATAAATTGTAAATTAATAATGAAATAAAATAAATTTTAATTAATTTAAGATTTAATTTTCACACACCAAAATAGAAAAGTGTTGAACATCGGGTGTCACGATCCCTGCAACAGGAGGTCCAACTGTGGCAACTGCAGTAGTACCCTGAATAGAAGATACACTATAATGCACAGTACTCTAGTCCATAAAATCTAAAACCGCTATGCAATCGGCTCATATACACACAACAATTCGGCAGCCATGATGCATCCCTAGCTGACACATCTGAGTAACATCTACAACTCCCTTGAAGTCGTCAGGTGATATCGAATGTGCACAAGCGTATAACTCGCTACGTGTATCATTGTTGTTAGGAAATAAGGGATAAAATATGCAGAACAATACCTCACAGAATTACAATAGTAGAAACTAATATGTAAAAATATTACAGATCTCAAATAAAAGTGCAAAATAAAATAACACAACACAAAGAGACATTATTTAACGTGGTTCAACCAATTTGGGCTACGTCCACCAAGAATCACTTGCTCAGATTTTATTACAAGCCACCACTCTCTCAATACAATACCCAGATTTGTTTGGATCTATGCTCAACAAACTCTATAGAATTCACACCTGAATTTAGACACATCTGCAATGTTACATCATACCTACCATATGCACAAAACCACATAAGTAGACAACTACTTAAGCAGTTTTACAAAACCGTGGGTATCAAAACCATGGGCCAAAACCGTCCCATAAACCTATGGGTCAAAATCCCACCCATATGAGAAAAGCATGTTTCTCGGTATATTGGGCACATTTTTTCAAGGCAAAAAAAAATTTCTCGGGGGTTGTGCCCCCGAACCCTAGCAAGACAATTGTGGAAAGTGTATAGTACTCTTAGTGTATAGTCTTCAACACTTTCACACATGAAAACAAGCTCCACAAACTAACAATTACTAGTATTAGCTCATCCATTTATATTCCATGTCTCTCAAGGAATTGACCCACACGGTCAGAAGAGATAGATTGGGTCTCGCGAGAAATGCCCCCAAGACCCTTTATAGCACCCTTTATGGTACTCATAATGATAGGCATAAGAAAGCATCCTGAAATCTAGATAAGAAAGGTTGTGGCCTCTCTACAAGTTTTCGCATGTCAACAACAAGAGGAGCTCCTTCTTGTCGATATGTAGGCCTATTGCTAATGCGGCCATACCCCTACCCGAAATAACCAAGGATGTATAAATAGTTCACCTTTAGGTTTAGGTGAACCTCAGCATGTAGCATCAATATGAAATATAATGGAAACTGGTCATTATTAGGAAATTGACCTTGAGAGGCCACAAATCTAGGATAAATCAATGGTGCGCAAAGGTGACATGAACATTTGTTTACATAATATGCCCTGATTTTCTTTTGGCCTACATAACTCAACCAACATGATCTCTTAACAACTTCCTTATCAAGAAGTCTAATTACAACCTCATTATATCTCACATCGACTGTCACACTTGATATTAATGCATTCATAAATTGTTTAAGTGACTCAGGCTTGAAAGGGTTGTATGTTTTCAAATTTATTTAAATTTTTTGAAGATCTTTCAATATGTTTTCACAATTTGTTTTGTATGGCCCAAAGGTAGACGAAAGATCAGGAATAGATGAAAGTTTTTCTATCTCTATCTCATTCCTCTCAAACAAATTAGCAGATGAAGAAGTCATAACTGTAAAAAATGAAAGTAAAATTCAATATAGAATACTTTTTTTGAAACCGTAAACCTGGGTAAATTGATAAAATTTCACTTAAATTAAAAATAATAATAAAACATATAATTTTCTTGTGTTGAAGTAGAATTCCTTAAAATATTGTGTATTTATGTACACTCTTATGTTGCTTCTTGTTCTAATTGTATATGCAAATGGTAAGCACATAAATATTACAGGGAGCACAAGCAGCACTTCTATTGAGCGTTTGTTTGTAAGATTTGGTGAGGTGATTTCACAAAACACTGTTTGATTGGAATGAGACTGGGACAGTGTTGTGTCAGAAAAAAATGCATCCCCATGAGTCCTCTCTATCCCGAGGTCTGCTTTTCTCAATGGATGAGCTGATTTTCAAGTAAACAATGACCAATTTTCCCTTTAACATTTTTTTCATATTAATTCAGTCCACTCAAAACCCTTAAAACAGATAAAATTCTTCTCAAATTTCTTTTGAAGGGGCAAAATTGGATTTTGGGCATTTTGTTCCTTTTCCAATTTCCCAAGAGGAATGTTTTCGTCAAAGCTAAATCAATCCACTTCCGATAAAAGTAGTAGTACACTCTTATGTTGTTGCCTACTCTAATTGTATAAGGTTCCACAAGAAAAATAGTTGGATCAAATGACATCAAGCAAGCTTGTGTTGATATAATTTTTGCTACATTGGATGAGAGCATTGTGTGTAGTTCATACCAAGATAAACTTAATTGTAGATATAATTACAGATAACTAACAAGAATAATATTAATCTTGTGATGAATTTCCACCTAGTTGGAGGATTGAACTAATATAACACGAAATGGTTTCAAGTTTTTGTAGGGAAGAACACTAGCTAGGGTTTCATTTTTTTGCAAGGAAGAACATATTTTACAGAAAAATAGTATAAAAACAAAATGGGTGCCTATTTTTTACAAAAAACCCAATTTTTACAAAAATAACACTGTGTAACATACCTGGTTTGGCTGATCTGACTTCGCTAGGCTCCGTTGTTGTTGACAAGTGTCCATGCGATCTAAATTCGCGCGAAGATGTGCGGGATGGAGGAAAATTAAGAACCTCCGCACCGCCACAAATATATAAACTAGGGACTCACATGAAGAGTATTCTTGTGAACACCCCTTCATGTGAAAGGGGTGTTCACGTGAACAAATTTCTATGGCTTACGTGATAGTTTGGGCAAAGGGTGTTCGCGCAAAGGAGGTGTTCACGTGAACACCCCTTAATTCCCAACTTGCCCAACCTCTTACTCATGTTTTGGAACACCAAGTGGGACAGAGTATTGATCTTTGATCCAAAAGGGACTACATTTTTTTGCATTAACTATATAGGAAGGGGAAGTTCATTCTATTCCATTCACACATGTTATACATTGTTACATTCTAGATCTATCCTTCTATCAAGTGTGACTTGCACTAGGGCATCCTAGGGCACAATCCTTATACATTCGGAAGAACTACATAGAGTATGAGATGTAGTGCGGTGTTCATTCATAAGTTCACTCTGTCAGTGGTCGTCGGGGTTAGTCTAACTCCTATATTACATCTTTCTTTTTGTATTTGATGTGGTTTTTTGGGTTTTGTACGTGAACTACTATTTTGCATGTTACGAGATGTCCTCAGTGATCAAGGAGTGACATACAAGTGATCAAAAATAAATATTTGAGACAACGTGAAAATCATATTTTGACCATACGTGTAGTCACGAGTGCCAAGTGATAGCTCTCTAACACCCATGTGCCCTCGCCCCAATCGAGGCACCCTAGTTTGGCCTCATATGTGAGCTCCATAATTTATCATGAGCATTGACGACACGATTTACCTTTTGTTTAACAATTTTTCCGTTTGTATCAATCTCGAATTAAGCGTAAATCAGCTAAGTCATTCTTCCTATATCTCTTGCTTAGGGTTCCATATTTTACTTGTTTATTGCTTGTGTCATATTGTACATAGCAGTTGTATATCATTGTTTACATTCTGGATTATTCGAAATATAAGGTTTTACAAAAAGTAAGTTATTTTTGTTAAATCATTTGGTGAACCCATCCGATCGAATCCTTCCTTCTTATGCCCATTACCTATAGTGGTCATTTTGGATATTTAGAACACATTAAGCTTCCTTCATCTACCCGTAAGGTTTCTAAATCAATGGTTGAATATGATAATTATTTTGCTAACTCATGCAATGTTCCTATTATCTCAATTTTTCCCCGAGCAAAATTGATCAAACACAACCCTACGTAGAAAGAAATTCAAGGGACGATTTTGTCGTACGCACCCACACTTCAAATCCAATAGACAAGTTACAAGCGGGCTCTACAATTAAGTAACGGAGTTCTGGGAAGGAAGTAAGCGTGTGTCAAAGAAAACCTAGAGGCTCAAAGGAGAGAAACAGAGAAAGGCTCAAAGTCTTCGAGCTTTACAAATGATTCAGAACAAGCCCAAATTGACTAAGTATGGAAGAGTTCATCGAAAGCTTCCACGTGCCTCATCGGTGCTTCTCCAAAGGTTAAACCCAAAAATAGTCCCCAAACAAGCGTGGAGCTTCCATGTGTCCCAGGCCCGAAAAGGGACAGAGTTGGTCGTTGAAAATTCCAAATGAGCGGAAAGAACCACGTGTCAGCTCGACGTAATTTCAAAAATGGGAGCCCAAGGCAGAGACTCAAACTAGCGCTAGCCCTCCACGTGGCCAAGGGTTCAATAGAAGTCAAATGGAAAGCGAGGCCCAAATCGGTTAAGTATAAGAGTGTAGGCGAGAAGGTGCCATGTGTCTTAACGTGCACATTCAAAGGCGTGGCCCAAAGCGAGAGACTCAAATGAGTGCGAGGCTTCCACGTGTCTAGGATTAAAGAAAGGTATCGGCATAAATTGGCTAAGTATCGCAGACTCGTGGAAGGATCCACATGTCATCTCGGTGCATCTTCAAAGGTAAATCTAAAAGCGGGTCCTTAGACTAGCGCCAAGCCTCCATGTGTCCTGGGTCAAATATATGGCCCCGCCAAACAAAAGGAATTAATAAAAACATAAAGGAATAGATCAAAGCTGTGGAAGAAGCCACGTGTCATCCCGACGTAACTTCAAAAGCAAAATCCAAAAGCGGTCCCTAAATGCACACCTGACCCTCCATGTCACCATGTTCCAAGTCAAAGCGGGAAGGCGGGTCACGGAGGTAATTTTAACTTTTTGGATTTGTTTCCAAATGGCATAAAGTATAAAAATGAGTCATGCCTCTGCTAATGCCTAAAGAGCCATGTGTCAGGCCTAAATTACATGCGCAAGCAGTGGGCCTTAGAGTGATTTTTTTCCCAAATGGAAAAAGCGGACCTACTGGCCCGAAGATGGTTTTTTGAGAAAAGTGAATTGTGGGGCTGCAGGGGGATTTTTGCATTTTTGTATTTTGTGCAAAAGGCGCAAAGTGAATTTTGGGCCCATAGACCCATTCTGTTAATTGGTTTTCACCATTTTTGTATGGACCCGACTCAAACATTCAAATGGACATATCTTTCGACCCAATGCCCAAAATTCAACAAATTTGGCACCATTGGAAAGGTCTCGACCTCGTCTACACCATGGAAACTTGAAAATTTAATTTTGACGAGGTTAGGTGGGTGAAAATGGGAAAACATCTTCATGCCATTAATATGATGATATGATTACTCCAACAACTAGATCAAATTTGATTTGATCTATCATTCTTCCTTCTTTGACACGCCAATGCAGACATAGAAGCAAGCCGAACTTGACAAATTGTAGGAGGATTTGCATGGGCATTGATGGCCGGTAGCTAAGCTTCAAATCAATTTTTCCACTTCTTTTCTCCTTCTCTCTTCGTTGCATCTATAAAATAAGGATTTTGGTTCATTGTAAAGGGTTGAAAAGTTTTGTTTTGTACCCTCCCTTCTTCCCTTGTCTGCAAGAGAATTTGTGGAGCTTTCGAACCTCCCATTCGAGTTGTAATACAAAGTTTTGCCTCTTGGCTACTGTAGTGTACTATATCAACTCTAGAGCAATAATATATGTCTGTGGATGATTCTCAACCCTTTCATGTGTTCATTTTTATCTTCTAATCTCTCATTATAGTTTGGTTATCTGTGCATGGTAGTTGTATTACATTTCTATGGTTTGTGTTAAATTACAAAACGGGTGTCTAACATTCCTTTGGTGCATCACCTCGTTAGCTTAGGTTTATTTTCTTATATCTTCTCTCAACCTTGTCTCCTTAGTAATATAGAGTAGGCTTTAGAGTAGATCCTCTGCAATTTATTTGTGTGCACCTGAACAGAGGAATAGGAACCAGCCTTCATCCGGAGAGCTCTCTCGATTTCAAAGTCCCAAACTTTGAGAGATGCTCCATGTTGTGCAATCACACTGAGAATCTCAACTTATCTAGTTAAAGACATTCGAAGTCTTTGTGATTACTGCACTAATAGTTATGGCACGCCTGGTGGGACAAGAGATAGAATCCACTGGTTTCAACATTCCAAGCTTTCAAGTTCATGAGAAGAATTAAAATGAGGTCAAGAACTAGAGAGGAGGGACTATTTGTCTATCTGCACTTGTCCCCAGATAGAGGGAGAAGGGGAAGAAGAGCTCAAAGGTATCCATCCCCACCAAATAGAACCTTGTCAACACCTCCTCCTAGTAGGCCATTCATTCAATCAACAAGGGTTATCAGGCCAATCATAATGGCACAACCACCCAATCCCCTATGTCAACTTCACTAGCATCGCCCACTCGCCCTCAATGCACAAAATCCAGTCCCATTAGTAGCATTAAAAAACATTCCATATTTCATTGGAGAGAACAGACTTCTCCTAGTGACCACATTCAAGACATTGCAAATGTATGTGTAATTCATGAGATCACTGAGATGGACATTGCAATCAAGTTGTTAGCCTCTTCACTCAAGGGTAAAGCTTCACAATGGTTTAGGAGTCTAACAACATGCTCTATTCAAAATTGGGACCATCTATGCAGAGCTCTCCACAACCAATTTGGAGAAAAGGAGATAACATATCCTTGTTAGAGCATTTGACAACCATCAAGAGGGCCCCTAATGAGCAATTGATGATTTCAACTTCAGATTCCAAAGGACATGGGACAGATTCCATTGGCTATAAGGCCCATAGATGAAGGTTATTTCTTATACTTTCTTAGAGCTCTAAATTCTGATATTGCCTTAATGATTCAATCAATGGGAAGTACAACCTTAGCTGCAGCCTATAACATTTCCATAAGAGCTAAAAATTGTTTAATTCAGGCTGGCAAACTTGTTGCTACGCCACCCATGCCTCTATACCCAGAACTAGGAGATCCAAGCACTATTCAAACACCCACATTAGCTCCTATACCTACTCCTAGGAATCAGAGTTCAATTAAAGCCTCCACCTCATCTTCTAGCACTTCAAAAGAGCTTCAAGAAGTTATGAAATAGCTACAAAACCTAGGGAATGAGCTAGTGACTATCAAAAGGCAACAGCTCAAAGTTGTAGGCCATATCAGCCTCAAGCTCAGTATCAGGCTAGACCCCCATATCAGCAAAATAGACCACCAGCTCAGGCTGTAAGTCAAAACCAAAACCAAGGACAACCTCAAGCTACTAGGCCCTTCCGACCATATGATCCAAACATAGCTTCAACATCTAGGGCCTTGGTTCCAACACAAAACAACATGGCACAAGAATATGATTGGTGTTTCCCATGCAATCAGCCCCATAACCAATCAATGTGTTTTAATGGTGCACTAAACCAGGACTTGATGGTACAAACCATTGGTGTGTCACAAGAGTCTATCCAAGAAGGAAATTAGCAAAGAAGGAGCTCAATAAGAGGCACCTCCAAGTGAGACCATGCTTGTCAATTGGCAAGCTAAAGACTTCGTAGAATTAACCAAGCTCCTTCTCAAAGTGTAGCTACCAATACACGGTCCAAGAAAAGGAATATTGGAGAGGGAAATGGTAGCATAATTTAGCATAGACATATTTATTACATTTTATTGCATTGTCTTTTATTTAATAATGTGCAACATGTGCACTCTAGTCTAGTGACTTGCATTCAATATTGTTATATTGGATAACATTCAATATTGGTATTAGTAGTAATTACATGTGCATGTGAGATGGGTCTTATCATCTCGTAGTTGGTGCCTGATAGGGTGTCATGTCTATCCATATGAGGTTGTCTAATATCTATAAATATTACAGCTCTTACATTGTTATGTAATCTGATTTCATGATCAATAATATTTGTGAGGCTTCGTCCCTCTTTGGTCATTGCAATCTAATTTTATTCTATCATTTGGTATCAGAGCTATACCATTGTTATCATTTGGTATCATAGTGAGGTTTTATCTAAGGAAGGTTGAAGAGGATCACTATTGGAGAGGATCCATTAGAGAAGAAGATCTGCATCAAAGGAGAGCCATTGAAGCATCCCGTAGCCTCCATTCCTTCCAAGCATCCCTCAACTAAAATTTGACCTATCCACTTATTTGGAAGGTAAAAAAAAAAATTGATTAGTCATTGGCATAGCCAATTGATCCAATATATTGGAGGAATATTTCAAATTTGGAGATCTTTAAAAAAAATCTTAAAAAAGATTTGTGAAAAAAAGAGATCTTGAAAAAAAAAGGAGAAAGATCTTGAAAAAAAAATTCAAATCTCAAAGCCCAAGATTCCAATTCTTCTAAAATTTTGTGGGTTTCAAGAAAAATATCATATGATGATGTTGTCAAAATTTTAGAAAAACCCAGATCACGGTTTATGAGAAAAGGTGAAAACAATATTCAGATTGTTTGTTTGGTGAAAACAATTTTTTATTTTATGTTTGGTTCTATCACACAAGATCTTTGATCTCATAGCAGTGTTCGGTATATACGGTGCCTTTGGGAAGTGCTTATGGGTGATGTCGTCACAACTACTACTACACTTAATGCCTAACACAGCTTCCTAAACGTCGTCTGGGCATCGACCCTATAAAATCGATGAGGAGTAATAAGGACACAATACACACACATTTGAGCCCTCCCATCCATTTGTGCTTGCACAAACCCCTCTCCGTATTGTCTATGTACCACATACTAAATTATTTCACGTGTGTTAACACCTCTTTCCATACTGACGGGTATATTGAAAGGGTGATCTTCTTCCACATACCAACGGGTATATCGAAAGGGAGCGTATATAGAAAGGTTTGGTATATCGGCCTGACGGTATATTGAGAGGGAGACCATAAACTTGGAGTGATAAGAGCCTTACCCTTTGTCAAAAATTCAGATTATTAGAGAAATGGGTGCATAAGTACCAAAGTTCTTGCCAGATTCATAACTACTTAGAGGAGACAACTATGTTGCATGGAAACCGAAGATCAAGATGTTACTTGAGTTTGAAGACCTATGGACAGTTATAGATGGAACAACAACAAGATCACTTGATGATGGAAGATAACAAGTTCAATTTGTGGGGCCAATCAAAATGCCAAGTTGATCATCTTGTTTGGCGTAACAGACGATGTGCAACCCCACATTAGAGATGCCAAATCGATCAAGGATGCATGGGATAAGTTGAGCATAGTCTATGAGGCAAAGAATAAGAATGCCATCCTTAACCTACTATCACAACTGCATACTCTCAAGTTCAAGCACAATGAGAAGGTTGAATTTTTTTGAGATGAGTTGCTACTTTGAGGGCATCTCTACGGCATTGTAAAAAGAGATAAGTGATGAGAACCTCGTACAATTGTGTTGTGATCACTTCCTCCTTCCTACAGAATCTTTGTGACAACTATCAATATGAGTGAACACACAGTCACCTTTGAGAAGTTGGTCAATCTACTCCAACAAGAAGAGGCAATGAACAACAAATACCGTGAAGATGAGCAAGCACTATCTTCCAATCATAAAGGAAAGGGGAAATTTCAGTCCAATCACAAGAAGTCCCAACAAAATCAAAGTCAACAAAGGGACCAAAGTCAAAGAGATAACACCAAGAAGTGTCCCATTTGCAATAAAGGGGGACATGACATCAAAGATTGTTGGTACAATTCCTACAAAAAGGGTTCATCAAGCAATTCAAAACCCAACAACCAACAAGGTAACAACAATTCAAATCAAGGTAAGTCCAACAACAACAACAATCAAGGGCAGAAAAATGGTAATTGGCAAAGAAAACCCAAACAACAAGGGTACATTGTTGAACATGAGGATGATTCAGATGAAGGACACCACATGTATTCTACTCAATTTGATGAAGAAACCAAGTCCACATAAGATATCTAGTATGTTGACTCGGGTGCAACTTGACACATGACTGGACGTAAGGATTGGTTCTACACACTACGTGACTCACCTAACAAGAACCATGTGTCATTAGGTGATGACTCATCATACAATGTCAAGGGGATTGGAAACATTTCACTACCTCTTAGAAATTATGACTGCAAAATCACAAATGTATTGTATGTACCTGGGTTGACCAAGAATTTGCTATCAGTTAGTCAACTCCTTGATCACAACTTGAAGTTGGATTTTGATAGTAATAATGGAGAAAAAGTGTGCTTGATAAGAGATAAGTCAAGAGGTTCCAAGATTGTAGCAAGAGCCTCCAATGTGGGACACATGTTCCAACTTGATTTTGTCCACAAGGATGATCAAGCTCTAGTGGCCAAAGACACACAATCTGCAGAACTATGGCATCGCAGATATGGTCACATCAATTTTGGCTATCTCCAAACACTTCAAAAGGGAAACATGGTGAAAGGATTGCCTACACTCAAGCACAACACTGAAAAGTGTCACAATTGCCTAGCGGGAAAGCAACATAGAGTACCCTTCCAGAAGAACACATATAGAGATAAGGGAAAGCTTGATTTGGTGCACACCAATCTTTGCGGGCCCATACAACCAAGTCATTCTGGATGTTAATACTTCATGTTTTGTGTTGATAACTACTCAAGAAAGATGTGGATATATTGTCTAAGAGACAAAATTCAAGCCTTTGAGACATTTTAGAAGTTCAAAGCACTTGTTGAGAATGAAGTTAGTCGCAAGATCAAAACTCTCTGCTCAAGATCGAGGGGGACTTCACAAGCAATGAGTTCAAGACTTACCCGGAAGCTCATGGGATTCGTAGAAAAATGCCTCCTACTCACACACCACAGCAGAATGGTATAGTTGAGAGAAGGAATCGTACTATCATGGAAATGGTGAGCTATGTATGATTGATGACTCGGAGTTTATCAAAGACATTTTGGCGAAAGCTGCAAGAACTACAATCTATTTGTTGAACAAAATGCCCACAGTAGCTCTTGAAGGAGTGACACCTCAAGAAGCACGGTCAAATCAGAAACCATCAATTGCACACCTAAGAGTATTTGGGTGCAAAGCAAGCATGCACATACCCAAGAAGAACAGGAACAAGTTGGATATGAAAGCTAAGAAACTGATATTCATTGGATACAGTGAAGAAGCACTTGGGTACAGATTATGGGATCCAAAAGCAAAGAAATTATACACAAGTAGGGATGTTGAGTTCTTTGAGAAGAAACAAGCAGATGCTCCACTCAACGACTCAACAAACATGCAGAATACACCTCTTGTGAAGACAAAATTTGATGCTCCCACTGAAGATGACAGTGATGAATTGGATGGTGGTGAAAAATTGGATCCACCACCAGTCAATGGGACAGCTAAGAAGTTACCTAAATGGTATACTCAATTAATAAGAGATGCAAATTTGAATGAAGTGCCTAGCACATCATCCAATCCTGGACCTAGAACTCACAGTCGAGCTCGTGAAGAGGTCAATTATGCCCTAATGAGTAGAGTTCTTGAAACAGTTGAGCCATCTACAGTTCAGGAAGCCCTATAATCAAAAGCTTGGAAAGATGCCATGGATTTAGAGTATCAGTCAGTGATGAAGAACAACACATGGCAACTTGTCAACCTTCCACCAGGGAAGAAACCCATTGGATGCAGATGGATATTCAAGACTAAGTACAAATCAGATAGGACTATTGACAAGTATAAAGCAAGGCTTGTAGCAAAGGGGTATGCACAACAAGAAGGCATTGATTATGAGGAGACATTTGCTCCCATAGCCAAGATCAAGACAATCAGGATAATCTTTGCTCTAGCTACACAATTTGGTTGGAAATTCCACCAAATGGATGTGAAAAGTGCCTTTCTTAATGGAGATTTGCAAGAAAAATTCTATATGACTCAGCCAGAGGGTTATGTAATACCAAGAAAAGAGATGATGGTATGCAGACTCATAAAATCTCTATATGGCCTAAAACAGGCACCCCGGGCATGGTACATCAAAATTGATGAGCATCTCATAAGTCATGGATTCGAAAGGAATCCTTATGACCCCAATCTCTACCTCAAAAAGCAAGGGGGAGATTGTCATTGTGGTTGTTTATGTCGATGATCTAGTCATTACAGGTAGTTCTGTGAAGATGATCGATGCAACAAAGAAGGATTTTAATCGATCGTTTGACATGACAGATCTCGGGCTCATGCACTATTGTCTTGGGTTGGAAGTATGGCAAAAAGAGAATCATATCTTTGTGTCATAGTTGAAATACACCAAGACAATGCTCGAGAAATTTAGGATGATGGACTGCACTCCTATTGCTACACCTATGGAAGCGAGACTTCAGTTATCTTGTTCCGATCCATCACCACCGATGAATGCAACTCTCTATCGGCAGTTGATCGGGAGTCTCATTTACCTGACATATACTAGACTAGATATCAACTTTGCAGTCAGCTATTTATCATGCTTCATGCAAGAACCGAAAATATGTCATTGGAAAGCAGTAAAGAGAATACTGAGATATCTGAAGGGTACAGTTGACCTTGGTCTAGTGTACAAGAAGAACGACAACTTCTTCTTGACAAGATATTCAGATTCAGATCATGCAGGAAACATGGATGATAGGAAGTCAACATTAAGCTTCATCTTCTTTATGGGATCTGGACCGATATCATGGGGAAGTAAGAAATAGAAATTTGTTTCTCACTCTTCTACAGAAGCAGAGTATCAAGCTGCAGGTGAAGTTGTTTGTGAAGCAATATGGCTATGCCGAATACTAGAAGGAATTGGTCTACCACAACAGAAATCTACTCCAGTATATGTTGATAATGAAGGAGTTCTGAAGCTTGTTCGTAATCTAGTATTTCATGAGAGAACCAAGCATATTAAAATACAAGTTCTTTTCATATGCGAGCATGTCTTGAAGCACAACATACAGCTCCAGTTCTGTCCTACAGTTGAACAGAAGGCAAATGTTTTCACTAAGTCACTTGCACGTGACAAATTCACACTGTTCAGAGAGTTCCTCTCCACTTCATTGGAAACTATGCAAAATTAAGGGGGGGAATGTTAGCATAATTTAGCATAGGCATATTTATTGCATTTTATTACATTGTCTTTTATTTAATAATGTGCAACATGTGCACTCTAGTCTAGTGACTTGCATTCAATATTGTTATGTTGGATAACATTCAATATTGGTATTAGTAGTAATTACATGTGCATGTGAGATGGGTCTTATCATCTCGTAGTTGGTGCCTGATAGGGTGTCATGTCTATCCATATGAGGTTGTCTAATATCTATAAATATTACATCTCTTGCATTGTTATGTAATCTGATTTCATGATCAATAATATTTTTGAGGCTTCCGTCCCTCTCTGGTCATTGCAATATAATTATATTCTATCATTTGGTATCGAGTTATACCATTGTTATCACTTTTTGGTATAAGAGATATACCATTGTTATCATGATCCAGGAAAAAATCACCAAACTCAGGTAATCCTCAACCCTCCATTACTCCACAAGGTATTGGCACTCTAGAATACAACTCCCAATATGCAGAGCCATTCCAAGCCACCTTCCAAACCCACTCAGGACACGGTTGTAATGACCCATGTGCAAGAGAAAAATGTACCAGAAAGGGGTAGAAAAAGGATAGCTCATTTAACATCATTGAACAAATGAAGAAAACAAATGTGAATATTTCAATGTGGGAGTCATTGGCTATCCCAGATAGAGAGATCTATTGCAGACTGCTATGGCCAATTGGTCAACCTCAAATCATCCCCTCAATCAACAAGAGAAAGTGTTTACCAATGCGGTTCTCAAAGGGGGGAAACTATAGAGGACAACAAGGTAAGAATCTAAATCCCCTCCATTCTATGTTTCATTGATCATTGGAGACAAATTGGTACATAATTGCATGATTGATTCGGGGGCAAGTAGCTCTGTAATGCCAAAACAAATAGCCAATCAACTGGGTCTTCAATACAAATTCATCTCCGGGGTGTAGTGCAATTGGATGGGACAGCGGTAACAACGGTTGGAGTCATCAAGGATTTGAGCCTCACATTGCACGCATGCCCCAATGTGATTATATTGCAAAACATATCAATCATAGACTTGCCACCACATTTTGCATTATGTTTGTCAAGAGACTTCACTGCTAAAATTGGAGGCTATTTATCTACTGATTGGTCACACATGCTTTTAGAACAAGGTATGGAGCTAAGGCTACGATCAAATTTGAGCCCATTGTGGATTACCATATTGAGCCTTATGTACCCATCCCAATCAATGTGAATTGTTCAACCTTTGATCAGGAGGACCTCCCAAGCACTTGTGAGGTAGATACCAAGGTTGGGTGTATTCCAGACTTGACCCTCGATGAGTGGGAAAAAAGAAGCATGCTTTTGACCCCTATAAGGAGATGGAGGAATCTGAGCTAGGAGTCTACTATTTACATGAGGAGAATCATCCTCTTCCCAACATCATTAAGCCAGACCACAAAGATGATAATGAGGTATGAAGTTATTCTTTGATGGCTCAAGAAGTAGACAAGGAGCCGAAGGAGGAGCTATGCTTGTTTCCCCTCAAGGTATGAAATACTACTCAGCTTTTCCATTTCTAATTTTCTTGTTCAAACAACACAAACAGAGTATGAGGCCTTGATCCATGGACTACATTGGGAAAGGAAAAGGGGGACAAAAACCTACAAGTGTTTGGCGATAGTGAGCTAGTTGTGAATCAAGTCCAAGGACAAAATTCTACCAAGAACGATCTATTAAAGAGCTACAAGAACCGGGTATGGGACCTCATCGAGGATTTCGAAGCATTCGGCATCAATTCCATCCCAAGAAAGAAAAATGAAGTAGACATATTAGCAGTAATTGGGGCAGCATTTGACGTTGTAGAGAGTATCAAGAGTGATAAATCTCAGCCCCATATCAAGTTGGTTGTGAGGCTAGCTATCCCGAAAACAACACAAGTTGGCAAGTCTTTGAAAATGATCAACAAATTGTCAACTTTCTACAAGAAGAAGTTGAGTTCTCCTCCAGAACCAAGACAAACTAGAGCAGCAGTATGGTGATCAAGTGGTGCAGCTAAGGACCAACAAACTACCAAAGGGTCTTGTCACTTTGGAATCAATATTCAACCCAAATGACCAATTCCGAAAGGAGAAGGTGAATATTCAGGTAAAGGGTGAAGATTCAGATCCCATTTTCATAGAAGAAGGCAAAACGTTGCAGATTGGCAAGGTAAGCACTCAACAAGAAAAATATGAATTTATTCAACTTTTTCAATAATTCCCAGATGTCTTTGCCTGGACTTACAAAGATTTAAGAGGTTTTAACCCAAAGTTGGCACAACACACTATCGAGTTGGATCCAGGATCTAAGCCTTTTAGACAAAAGCAAAGGCTAGTAAACCCTCACATTGATCCTCTCATGAGAAAAGAGTTGAACAAGATAATTGAGGCCAGCATCATCTTCCTATCAAGCATTTGAGATGGGTTGCAAACTTGGTGCATGTGAGGAAAAGAAATGGAGAAATCAAACTATGTGTGGACTTTTGTGATCTAAATAGAGCATCACTCAAGGATCACTATCCACTTCCATCAATGGAATAGATCTTACAGGTTGTAGTTGGGCTCGAGAGGTTTTCATTGCTAGATGGATACTCAGGCTATAATCCAGATAATGGTGAAAGAGGAAGATCAATTCAAGACAGCCTTCACCACCAAATGGGGTACATATGCTTATAAGAAGATGTCATTTGGACTGTCAAATGCTGGAGCAACATTTCAATGAGCTATGGACATGGCATTCAAAGGCTTAATCAACAATATGGTTTTAGTGTATCTAGATGATATCACTATCTTCTCAAAAAATGTTGCAGACCATCTCTTCCACCTTAGACAAGTATTTCAGAGGTGTAGAAGGTTTGAGGTGTCATTAAACCCAAAGACGTGTGTGTTCTTGGCTCATGAGGGAAATTGTTTGGCCACATTGTCTCAAGAGAAGGGTTGACAATTGATCCTAAAAGGGTTGAAGCCATCCGGACACTTCCATTTCCACAACACAAAAAGTCTCTCCAAAGCTTCTTGGGGAGAATAAAATTTGTTCACATGTTTGTGCTTGATTTTTCCACTCTTGTGAAGCCTTTAACAATGATGTTAAAGAAGAGTCTTGCATTTAAATGGACAAAGAGAAGGCAAAGAGAGTTTTGAGGCCATCAAGCTCACAATATCACAAGCCCTAACTCTTATTAACCCATACTTTTCAAAGGACTTCACATTGTATGCTTTTGGAGGGTCAGAAACCATCTGTCCATCTTGGTTCAGCCTAACAAGGAAGGTTCAGAAAAACCCATAGCCTTCTTCTGTCAGAGTTTGGAGGATTATGAGGTAAAGTACTCTTTCATTGAAAAACATGTCCTTTTTGTTATTAGGAGTTTGAAGAAGTTCAGACACTTGGTCTCAAACAATAAGATTCAACTACTAGTGTCTCATGTTGGTGTCAAGGATTTTCTCCTAAACAAGGACTTGAATGGAAAGAAAGCAGGTTGGATCACTCGGGTAATGGAATATGATATTGAAATCAAAGTGACCAAGTTGGTTCGTGGAAAGGGTCTGTGTGAGTAGCTCACTTCCAAGCAACAAGTTGAGTCAATGGATGAAGAAGAGGTTGTCCTATTACTACAAAATGATCAAGAGAAACCAGCTAATGATGCACCTATTCCATGTTGGACTCAAGCCTTGGTGCATTATCTCCAAATAGGTTTGTGCCCTCCAGAATGGAACAAAGCAAAGAGGAGATACTTTAGGTTACAAGCCATCCCATATGTGCTTGTTGGTGGTGTCTTGTTTAAGAAGGATATCAATAGTGTTCTATTGAGGTGCATTGGGACAAGACAAATTGAGAGAGTGTTGCATGAGTTCCATGATGGAGAAGCAGGAGGTCACTTTTTCCTTGAGTATCACTCTCAAGATCATGAAAGTTGGTTATTATTGGCCTACGGTGTTTAGGGACTACTACTCATGGATCAAGAAGTGTAAGAAGTGTGCATTATTCATAGGAAATAAAAGTTATCAGCTCTCCCCTTCATCCCATTTCATTGGATCAACCATTCATGCAATGGGGACTAGACTTCATTGGGTGATTAACCCAAATTCGAGCCAGGGCCACAAGTGGATACTTACAACAATAGACTATTTCACCAAGTGGACTGAAGTAGTGGCACTTAAAAGAAGCAAATGAATCCAACATCTTGGATTTCTATGAAGGATAGCCATCAGGTTTGGAGTCCTTACTACTATTATATCAGATAATGCATTGGCATTCCTTGGTACAAGGATCATTGAATGGGTAGTCAAGAATGGTGTATACCTCAACACTTCATCAAACTATTACCCTCAAGGTAATGGCCAAGTAGAGTCCACAAACAAGAACCTATTAAGGATTATCAGAAGGACTCTTGATGAAAATTAGAGAACTTGGCATACAAAGCTCAAATCAGCTCTATGGGCTGATAGGATCACATCCAAAAGGTCCACAGGCAACTCCCCATACAAGCTTGTATATGGAAAAGAGGCAATATTGCCCATATCATTGGAGTTTCCCGCTCTGGAGCTCATGAAACAGTTGGAGCTAGCCAAGTTTGAACCTATGGAAATCAGGTATGCAGAGCTAATGGAAGTAGGAGAAGCAAGAGAGCATGCAATGCAGAGCATGGAAAAGGATCAAGCATTGATCAAGAAGAGTTTTGATAAGAAAGAAAGAACAAGGACCTTTCAAGAAGGGGACTTAGTTCTAAAGTGGGATGTAGATCGGGAAAACCAGAAAGCATTCCAAATTTGATGCCATTTGGAGTGGCCCTTACATGATCACAAGGTGTAAAAGTAGCAATGCCTTCCAGCTAGCTAAATTGGATGGCGAAGAATTACAAATCCCAGTGAACGGGATCCATCTCAAACATTGCTACTGAAAAGGAAGGTTCCACCCTTGTAAATATTAGCATAGAATTTTAATTTCCCTAAGTGTGTATGCACATTGTCTTGTTGTAGCATAGGTTTTATTTCCCTAAGTGTTGTGGCATAGGTTTTTTTGCTCCAAGTTTGCGTCGTTATACAGTTCAATGTGCCTCCAAGTGAATCCGTTCGAGCCCTTCATCATTTAATAGAGAGACCCATACTTGTCGTAATGGGTTGCTCTTTTTAATAAGAACAAATGCATAAAGCAACTAAAATCGGGTCTCAAAGGGTCCATTTGCAAGGAACATGCTCAACGTCTTGTGCCACCACCACGAATCATGCCCAATGGATATAATAAGGAAATTGATCTCTTCATCTAGCAGGTAGATGCCCTTATGAGTCGCCAAATTGTTATCTCAATTTTTCCCCTAGAAAAATTGATCAAACACGACCCTGTGCAAAGAAATTCAAGGGACGGTTTTGTCATATGCACCCATGCTTCAAATCCAACAGAAAAGTTACATGCAGGCTCTAAAATGGAGTAATAAGTTCGGGAAGGAAGCAAATAGTGTCAAAGAAAACCAGAGGCTCAAAGGAGAGGAACGGAGAAAGGCTCAAAGTCTTCGGGCTTTACAAACAATTTAGAATGAGCCCAAATTGACTAAGTATGGAAGAGTTTAGCGGAAGCTTCCATGTGCCTCATCGGCACTTCTCCAAAGGTTAAACCCAAAAATCAGTCCCCAAACAAGCACGGAGCTTCCACGTGTCCCAGGCCCGAAAAGGGAAAGAGCCACCATTAAAAAGTCCAAACGAGCGAAAAGAACCACGTGTCATCTCGGTGCAATTTCAAAAATGGGAGCCCAAGGTGGAGACTCAAACTAGTGCCCCTCCACGTGGCCAAGGTTCAATAGAATTCAAATGGAAAGCAGGCCCAAATTAGTTAAGTATAAGAGTGTAAGCAGAAGGCTCCACGTGTCTTAACAGTGCACATTCAAAGGCGCGGCCCAAAGTGGAGACTCAAATGAGTGTGAGGCTTCCACATTTTTAGGATTAAAGAAAGGCATCGGCCCAAATTGGCTAAGTATCGCAGACTCGTAGGGAGCCACGTGTCAACCCGACGCATCTTCAAAGGTAAATATAAAAGTGGGTCCTTAGACTAGCGCCAAGCCTCCACGTGTCCCTGGTCAGATATATGGCCTTGTCAAACAAAAGGACTTAGTCAAAAACATAAAGGAACAGAGAAAATCTATGGAAGAAGCCACATGTCAACCCGACGCAACTTTAAAAGCAAAATCCAAAAACGGTCCCCAAACGCACGCCAGGCCTCCACGTGGTCATGTTCCAAGTCAGAGCGGGAAGGCGGGTCGCAGGAGGTAATTTTAACTTTTTGGCTTTGTTTCCAAATGGTGTAAAGTATTAAAATGAGTCGTGCCTCCACTAATGCCCAAAGATCCACGTGTCAGGCCTAAATTACATGCGAGTCAGCAAGCCTTGGAGTGATTGTTTACCCAAATGGAAAAAGTGGACCGGCGGGCCGGAAGATGGTTTTTTGACAAAAGTGAATTGCGGGTCCCAATAATGGGGTGGGGTGATTTTTGCATTTTTGTATTTTGTGCAAAATTTGCAAAGTGAATTTCGGGCCCGGTTGAACCCTTTCGCTTTTTGCGGTTTTCTCCATTTTTGTTATGGAGAACTCAAACATTCAAATGGACATATCTTTCGACCCAATGCCCGAAATTCAACAAATTTGGCACCATTGGAAAGGTCTCGACCTCGTCTACGCCATGGAAACTTGAAACTTTAATTTTGACAAGGTTAGGTGGGTGAAAAATGGGAAAATTTCTTCATGCCATTAATATGTGATCGATTGCTCCAACAACCAGATCAGATTTGATTTAATCGTCATTTTCTTCCTTCTTTGACACACCAAGTTGACATAGAGCGACGAACTCGATAGATTGTGGGTGGATTTGCAGGGGCATTGATGGCTGGTAGTTGAGCTTCAAATCAAGTTTCCCACTTCTTTTCTCCTCTCTCTTCGTTGCATCTATAAAAGAAGGAGTTGGGTTCATTGTAAAGGGTTGGACAGTTGTGTTTTGCACCCTCCCTTCTTCCCTTGTCTGCAAGAGAATTTGTGGAGCTTTCGAACCTCCCATTCGAGTTGTAATAAAAAAATTTTCCTCTTGGCTATTGTAATGTACTATATCGATTCTAGAGCAATAATATATGTTTGTGGATGATTCTCCACTCCTTCATGTGTTCATTTTTTTCTTTAGATCTCTCATTACAGTTTGATTATCTGTGCATGGTAGTTGTATTGCATTTCTATGGCTTATGTTAAATTACAAAATGGGTGTCTAACATTCCTTTGGTGCATCACCTCATTAGCTTAGGTTTATTTTCTTGTATCTTCTCAACCTTGTCTCCTTAGTAATATAGAGTAGGTTTTAGAGTAGATCCTCTGCAATTTATTTGTGTGCACCTGAACAGAGGAATAGGAACTGCCTTCATCCAGAGAGCTCTCTCGATTTCAAAGTCCCAAACTTTGAGAGATGCTCCATGTTGTGCAATCACACTAAGAGTCTCAACTCATCTAAACAAAGTAAGACAAAAATGGGTGCTTTGATCCCGCACTAATAGTTCCTCTTGAAAACATTGAAACATTTGATAGTGAAAAATCATATGATGAGGATACCAACATTGATCAAGAGAAATTAGACAAGCTTACTAATTTTCATCAAGCATTACGTACCAAACACATATCCCACATATTATTAATGCTTTACTTTCTTCCAAATTCTCTTGAGATGTTTCTTTTATGCCTCTTATAGGCTCTTCTTCGGATGCCATGGCCTCCACCCCACCCCTTCAAATTCCTACTTCCATCCCTATTTCCACCGCTCGTCTCCTTCATCTAAATGTTTCTAATGCACAACTGGTTCTTCTTTAAACACTCCGACTGGCTTCTTTATATCATGATATGCAAACTCATATTCGTTAACTTTAGCTAGTCACTTCTCATCCATCTCCATCTCTTGACTCCTCCTTGCTCCTTCAAACCCCTTTCACACCCACCATTTATGTGTATTCCCCTCTCCAAATTTGTCACCCCTAAGCTTCCCACCTTCAATGGCCATAGTGACCCTCAAGATAATCTTAGATATTTTCATGTGGCATGTCTAGATTATACATATGATCATACTTTACTAGCCAAACTATTTCCTAGGAGCTTACAAGATTACCATGGTTTTATGATCTACCTGTTCATTCGGTAACATATTTTATGCATTTAGCCGATGTTTTTCTTATACATTTTTAATCAATATCAATTCCAAAATATCCTATGCTCAACTTTCAAAAATCAAACAAGGATCTAATGAGCATCTAGTTGACTATGTATTATGTTATAAGAATAATCTAGCTAAGATGACCAATGTACTTATTGATTCTCAATTGCAAGTATCTTTTTGTCAAAAGTCTCTAATCTCCATTGCAAGAGAGTGGTATCTTTAAAACCTCTCCTTATTTGATCAACTATGTCATACACTTAAGTTATGCAAAAGCAAACTCTTATCTATGGGAAACTCAAATATCATGATCATGCTTCATCTTCATCTTCTAATCAGTTTCAAGGAAAATCTACTTTCAAGCCATCTCCTAAGCCCACTGAAGCAAAAGCTATTGTTAACGTTGTTTCTACTCTTGAAAATCTTTAATGGCAACCTCCAAAGCATACATTTAAAAAATGCCTTATGTTCCTCACTTTCTATTGCCACAACTTATCAAAAGCAATCTTATTACGCTTCCACCACCGCTCAATCTTGATCCATCTCATCCCTCGTGGCCGTAATTATGATGAAAATTCTAGATGTGACTATCATCAATGTGTTGGGCATTCTACTGATCGATGTTTCAAACTTAAGCATCTTATTCAAGATCTCATCGATAACAATGTAATAGAGATCTCCTGAGAAATCGACATCTATGTCGGTCAATGAAAATAAAAAGCTAAAAATCTTTAATAACCCATTTCCTAAACATGACAAGAAAGTTGTTGATTCTTCCACTAATCACACATATCATTGTTCCTCCTCCTTCATCGAGGCCTCTTGATTTTCTAGTTGTTTTTGATGCATCTCCACCACTCATTACATTCTCATATCATAATTATAATGCTACATTTTCTTTTGATTCACTACACATAAATGCTTCTATCGAACCTCATAATGTCAATAACATGATGATCTATCCATCGGCTCCTATCAATGTGTGTTGCTCTATTGCACTCCTTGTAGCTATCAAATGTCCACTCTCTAATATTTCATATCCAATTCCCAAATTTTATGGATACATCAAGGCTTCTAGTTACATTTGGGCCTCTCACCATGCTTATGTCATTTGTTGTGGCACCTTCAATTGAAGGATGTGACATGCTCTTATGTCTTCCTTGGCTCGCACCACCCAAGACATCCCCTCCATGAATCATTTGTGTCTCAAATTCATTCACAATAATAAATTTGTCACTCTCAAAGGTGTTCCACCATGCACACCATTGCCTCATCCTCTTCTTGAGGATGTTCTTCCACTAGTTACAACATCTAGGCCCCCTGGGCCTCTCAAATTTAAGGCACATTTTGCACCTAGTTCTCCTATTCACACATGACCTACATCTCGACCTTGTTGTCGTCATCGTCCACTAGTACATCTCATCGGCCTAAGTCCCCTACTCAAGCATCCCCTTCACATATGTGTTCACCACATCCTCCATCTCTTAGTCTCCTTCACATAGGTGTTCATCACCTCCTAGGTCTCCTTCACATAGGTGTTCATCACCTCCTAGGTCTCCTTCACATATGTGTTCATCACCTCCTATGTCTCCTTCATAGGTGTTCACCACCTCCTCAAGCACATAGGCCTCATTCATATACATACATCGTCACTCTCATACACCACCGATCTTAGAGCATTGTCACATGCCTTTATCTCCTCATACATCGGGTGGAGGACCCTTGCCCTTCACTCTCATTGGATAGCTTACCTTTCATCACACTTGGGGGCATCACACTTACTCCCCCCTCCTAATATCATCAATTTCCATCATTCCTACTATTACGCTTCGTGTTTCATACTTCTTATTTCTAAGCACTCATACACAATTCAATACACACATTGTATCGTCATTACCCTATGACGCACTCTAGTTCCATAGTTCATACTCAATTGTTGAGGGTATAAATTTGAAATGAACCTCACACCATTCACTCTTCATGCTTTGTGCTTCATGATACATCTTTTCTAGCACATACTTTCAAACCATTTCCTGATGATGCACTCTTGTTCTATGGTTCATTCTTGATTGTTGAGGGTCTTTTATAAATGAACCTCATTTCATACACATTCATCAGGGGGCACGCTACTCCTACCATCACATTCACACATTGCATACCATTCCATTCCACTCATTCACTGCATTTGCATATCTTGGTTACACTTACTCTTGCTTGCTTATATTACTTAAATGTTGCATTTTGCTTATTATGCTAGCCAGATACTCAATATGTCATTATCTTTTCTATATACACATGCGTGTTCACTTGGTATTTAGTTGTGAATGAAAATCTTAGAGGATCTTACACGCAACAATGATGTTTGGCACTATACCTTTTACAGTCCCATTGAGGCTCCTAGGGGAATCTACATTTCACACTCTCACACATTACATGTGTTATTGTTTCATTATTTACTACTTCTACTTTCTAGCACTCACTTTTCCATTGATATACACATGTCTTGACATACTTTTATCTTTCTAACATGCTAACGGGTGCTTCATGTGTAGCATTTTCTTTGCAAGACTATATGCCACCATGGTTGTTTGATACATTTTTCTTGCCACTATTTTTTATTGTATGATATTGTTTGTAGGCTATGCCTATGTGTCTTGTATGAACATTTCTTGTATGCTTTTGGCATGCTTCGGCCTGATTATCTTGTGACATTGTGAGTGATGTCCCCCATGTTTGAAACCCACTTTTTCGAGGGTCTATCTTGTCTTCTTGCTTGTTTATTACATTGTCTTCTATTACATGCCTTGCTTGCTACTTTTTCTACTAACACATGTTTCTAGCCACTTGTTTGCATGTTCCTTGGTTTCTACCATGCACATCCCCCCCCTACATGGATAAAATTTCAGATCAGCATCATGGGGTCCTCTCTTTTGGGCCGCACACTCCTACAATCATCGCATGCACCCTAAACGAGGGGGCATACATTGGGTGAACAAATCACCCATACAACAACTCAGCTAGCTATAGCTACAAGTTAATTCATCACAAAGGCATAATAAAATTACATGTTATAGTTACATAAATAAACTTGGCCTTAGAATCTGACTTGGGTCCTCAACACACCATAGACACCAAAAAGACTTGAGAGCTCCCGACTTCCTCCCTAGAACCTATGTCTAGGGGACACATAAATCACTTTCTTATATCATCACACAGTTACAATAATTCACATATCAATTTTTACAGTACACTCATGCAGTCCTCCAACAACATAATGCATTCTATCTCCTTTTCAATGGAAATTACAAGAACTAAAACAATGGACAAAGTGGGAACAAAACAAGGATGTGTCACCATCTGCAAGTGGTGCTTATTGGGTAGAGTCATGGAAGGAGAGTAACACTAGACCTCTCTCCCCAACCCTTTTCATTGGTGTGAGATCGCCAAAAAAACTTGTGTTTGGCATGAGATCACCCAAAAAAACTCGCTCTAGAGTGAGATCGCCCAAAAAAAGTTGTTCTTCACATCATTTCAGGACACATTTCTATCCTTTACACTTTTATATCAGGTGCACACTTTCCTTTTACACACTTTTACATATTTTTACATACTTTACTTAGATTTTCATACACACTATTTTGACTACTCTTTCTCTCTTCTTTTGCAGGTTCATCCTTAATATGCAACAAGAAGCAGCCCTACATCAAAGCAATACTAGCACAACAATAGGTATAATCAGCACATACGCTTCACCCCTAAGGTCACTTTCCTTTCCTAGTTTCCACACTTCATTTTTACATCAATCCAAGATACATTTGTCTCTTCGGCATGCTATCACCATCACACTCTACTAGGAATAAAAGGTACGCATCTTCTAACTACTTTATGTTATCAAGTATTCACTCAACAACATAAAGTGGGGTAAATGTAGACACAAAATCACGCACTTGGGTACATTTATAGGTCCTAAACACATACTAGCATTCATATGATTCCTAAACAAGAAAACTAGTAATTGACATTTGCCTTTGACATCTTTTTTTGTTTCTTGTTTTCTATTTAGTCTTACACACCTACAACCTATCATAATTTTACTTATTTATCTTTTATGGCCTCGGACACCAACCCAAGCACCTAAGTGCTCTTGTCCCCTCTGGGCACCCTTAACCCTTTCTTATCTTACTCGCTTCTTTTGGATCTCTTTTATCTTTTGGGCATCTTTTTCACTTATGGGTGGCCTTCCAATTGTCAATTATGAAATTCAAACAAGGGAATCATATAAATACATAGTTATGTGTTCAAAATAAAGGACCAAACTCTAAGCATTACTACCATCACCTAAGCTTGCATCCAAAAGGCACCTAAAGCACTTCAAAGCATCCATTCAAGGGACAAGGGACTGCATTTTTGCATACACTACATAGGAAGGGGAAGTTCATTATATTCCATTCACACATGTTATGCATTGTTACATTCTAGATCTAGCATGATATCAAGTGCAACTTGCACTAGGGCATCTTACAGCACAATCCTTACACACACTCACAAGAACTACATAAAGTCTGAGATGTAGTGCAGCGCTCGGTCGTAAGTTCACTGTCTTGGGTGACCGTCGAGTCGATCGACTCCTATATATTGCATCTTTCTTTTTGGATTTGATGTGGTTTGTGGGTTTTGCAGTGAACTATTGTTTTGCAAGCTTACATATGTCCCCGACGATGAAGGAGAGACATACAAGCGATCAACAATGGATATTTGTGAAACTTTTGTGACACTATGAAAATCAAATTTCGACCATCTACGTAGTCACAAGCGCCAAGAGAGTGGTCTCAGCACCAGTGCCCTCGCCCCGCCTAGGCATCCTATTCCGGCCTAATCTGTGAGCTCCAAAATTTATCATGAGCATTGATGACACAATTTACCTTACGCTTTCATTAACTTTCCCAATTTGTATCACATCCTAGATCAAGCATAAATAAACTAAGTCATTCTTCCTATATATCTTGCTTAGGGTTTCATATTTTACTTGCTTATTCCTGTGTCATATTGTACTTAGCATTTATATATCATTGTTTACATTCAATTACTCTGCAATATAGGGTTTAATACAAATTTATTTTTGTTAAATCACCATCACATTCCTTATCTCCAAAGACATTGTCCCCACATTATTGAACATAATGTTCGTTTAGTAAAGCTACGTTTTTTCAACAACCAAATCCACGACTACATGCATGTCTTCCTCTTTGCTCACATCATAGTGGATGAATGTTCCCAATGTGAGCTAATTGATTCACTCATTTTCAAATTAGCTTCATCTATAAGCATGGCTTTAGCTCGTGTTTTGTGAATAGTCGAATTGTGGTCACTAAGTCTTCATTCCATTGATAGGTGTTTTCCAATAAGAAGTGTGGTGCTCCTCACTAACAAGTGGCAAAGATCTTGACGATGTTGTATAGCACAATGGTTGCACATCGCATCAAGGGCTTCATCGTCTTCTCCATTTATAAGTATATTCTAAGAGGATGGAGAAATCCCTTAACCACTAGGTCCGAGAGAAAGAAGGTTATATAAATCCCCGTTATTTAAGTAATTTAGTTGTCTTATTCGCACCAAAGAAGAGAGGCAGCAATGGGCACAGAGGCGCAGAGGATAATAAGTATCATCCTCTAAAGTGTGATTTGACTTGTTGGAAGAAAAAAAAGTATTGCCTATGTTCACTCCAGTAGTAGATTCCCCAACCCTAAAATTCTCCTCCCTCAATCACCTTCTTCATCGTGACTAATTTCAATAAATATAGAAAATAGAAACCCTGACGATAACAACAACAAAGTCGGCTTTTAGTGTGGCAATTGTAGAAACCTTAATCCATTGCCTTGCAAAGTTTTGAGCATAGCATCCACTTCCTCTTGTTGGCATTTCACACAATTGACACTTGTTCCATATGTGACTTACCAAAAGAAAGAAGAGGATCGTCTACATTCCCTCCATCAGTTTCCCTTTCCCTGAAATTCTACTCCCACTATACACTTCTTCAACACCCCTTCCTCCTACAATATTTCACCTTTGCTCCTTCCAATTTAACTTCTTCGCCACCTCATTATCAATGTATCCATTTCACCTCTCAAGTGTGATTACATAGGAGTGCACATGCTTGTGTGCATTGCATGTGTGAGGTTGGTATAGGACTATTATGCCTTAAAATTATGGTGCCTCCTCTTACACACCCTATGTACATGATGTTGTGCAAATGGATGTTGAAATTGGTAGCTAAGGGATTTGGATGGGGTTGACATTATATGTTATGATTCATACATTGGAAATATGCATAGACATTCAATCTATTTCTAATATAATGTAAAGAGAAGGCTGCAACGCTTTTCGATGACCACCTAACTCAAGACAAACTTCCCTCCCAATTCAAAATTATTTATATAGTGCATTTTTAAAACATATAATATGTATAAATATTGGACCAAAAGGGGAAAATTTACCTTGAAATGAAGATCCATGCTTTGGATCGCCCCATCTAATTTTGTCGTCAAAAGTATTAAAACATAAAGAATTTTGACGTATTTTGAAGATCCATGCTTTGGATCGCCCATCTTCTAAGGCGAATCTAATGTCATTGTCATTGTTTGGTGTGCGTCTATATTATTTTTTAAATTTTACTTCTACTTTTTTAGGTTTATTTTTACTATTTTGGTTGCGATCTTGTAGAGTAAAATTATTCCCAATGAGTGGATGCTAAGTAGGATGGCAATGACATGTCTTGTGTTGAGACGCATCATCTCATCTTCAAGTGTTTCCCATGGCTTATTCTAGGTCATTCACTTCTCTTCCTATTATAATAACATTTCATCTTATGTGGTGCTTTGTGGGCAACTACTAAGCCATATGTTGATAATTCAAGATTGGTATTTCATGTGATATCCTCCTCCCATCCGGATTGTGTTTCTAGACACTCGCAGAGTCTCCAATCACCTTTTATTATGAGCTTCAAAATAGAAGCTCTCTTAACTAAATAGCCACCAAGATCTATTAATTTGGCTTGTTGTTTGTCTAAGGGCCTTCATCTCTCCTCTATGGAAAACTTATTCACCAACCTCGATATACTTATACATACGCTTTGAGATTGAGATTGGAAATGAAAGATTATTTGTTTATTCCTACCTAAAGACCATGTAAACACCCACTTCTACAAGTCATTTCACTACCCTTGCAAAAGATGGTGGTTGTGCATTTCTTTATTTCGTATTATTGTCTATTTTTATAATTTTGACATACAAAACCAAAGCCATCTTCGAGGACCATTGGAATGAGAAAAGTAACAAAATGTGTAGGCCATCGGGGGAACGGATGTTGGAGTCTAATGTGAAAGTAAGGCCTTGTTCTTCAACACTTCAATCTTGTGTTTGAGGGATGGTGGCGAAGGGATTGAGCTTTTGGGAGTTATCAATCGGATTGACCGTCTATCGTGGCTTTAATTGTTGGATCCTCTTTGAATTCACTTGTATTGTATGTGCCTAGAGCCATAGCCGAGGATTCGTTAGAAATATAATCCAAGGAAAAAATTCTCAAGCCCTTTTCCATCAAATTTGTCAACATATGCTTGCAAATGCCTTGATAAGGTGTCACTTCTTTCTTTTTGGATTCATGAAATAATGTGAGGCAAAAGATGGGTCATAGACACTCATGTGATCACATGCAACTAAAGAAACTAACAAAACATTCTTACCATCAAAATTCTAAACACATAGTATTAGTTTAAAAAAACTTCCATGAAATTAGAGGCCCTACAGCAGAAATGATGACTCTATAAAATTTCAATTCTAATTTCAAAAATAGCTACACAACCTTTCAAGTCCCATAGTGAATGATAATTGGTATCATGAACGAGCACAATAATAATGAATGGACTTTTTATCATTTGTTGGAAGGAAGAATGACAATATACAAGTTATGGACCATCAATCTCAAGGGCACCAGCTATTGTCAAATGCCCTTCATTTTAGATGTAGTATGAACCTTTTCGTTTTCCATTCCAATTCTCTAAGTCATATCCCAGATTTATTATTTAAAAAAAAAAAAAACACTTTTTACTCAAATCAATGTCCCCTAAACTTTTGCACACAAGGCAAGGTTGTGTCTATCTCTCCCCAACCACAGTCTTCTTTCCTCATAATTTTATTCTCTTCCATTTGTATCTTTCTTTTCAACATCTTCATTGCACCACCCGCATGCGATTGCTAGTTTAATATTTTCCAATTAGATGTTACTCAAAGCAAAATATTGCTCCTCCATCTAGGGGATATTACTTGTTATTTGCACACCAAATAGGTACATACACTCATGGGTGTCTTGTTGGCACATAAATAAGTAATATTATTATATAGATTACAGCAGTTTGTACATGATTTTCTTTTTGGTAATTTGATATGTTTAATTAAAGGAAAAAGTTATTTTTAATTGATTTATTAGAAAAGATGTTGGTTTTAGTGGATCAATTGGTGTGCATCCAATGAATCATATTGTAATTGGTCCTTACTCATAATTAAAAAGACCAAATTGTACATATATTAGGCCCATTTTATTTTATTTTTAAATTGAAATAAATCAAATTTGCTCCAAAGTCCCGGATCTGTGAAGCTTTAACACAAGACAAACCCCCTTTATAACGTTTGAATAGTCCAGATCAAGCTGAAATACAAACAGCAAGTTAACACCACTTTATTGTAATATTGAAACTCTCAATTATTGTCTTATCCCATATATGATTACACACTCAACTATTGGGCCCTCCCCTAATCAAATGAGAAACAAAGTCAACTATTGGACCCAAATCGAATGAGAAACAAAGTTGAATCTTCAATACATAATAGATTAACAAGTGCTCTCACTGAACAAGAAAAGCACCCCCTAAACTCTCACTGTGACTTTATTTCCAAAAGACTTTAATTTCCTTATAAATAGGCTGCTACACTAAAGAGCCTTCTTTAGCAGTTGAAATAAAGTCTCTACTTCCAGTAATTTTGGACTTTATTTAAGAGTTAAAAGTTCTCTGTTCAACCCCATTGTTGATTCCCTTCAGTTGATCTTAAAACCCTTCAAAATGATTTGGAACATTAAGTACTCTTTGATTTCTTTGTAGGAGAAAGAGGGCTACTTTTTTGAATAAGCGCTAGTAGAGTTCACAAACAATAACCAGAGTAAATCTCAATACACTTATGTTTGCACACTTGTTCTTCTAAATAAAATATGATGACCTTTCCACAAAAAGTTTTAAAAACGACTATTCAACAAAAAAAATACATCCCTTATTTATAACTACAAACCGGCCTTTCATTTTCTTGTTCTTTTTCTTGTTAAATATGTTAACATATTTACTCGACATTGTTGGATTCTGGGCCTTATTATTAACTCTGTGTATATTACAGTAAATACGTAACTTAATCTCTGTAATTTAGAAACATTTCTAAAGGATTGTATTTTATTGATAATGTGCAAATGTATAGAAATAGCCATCCACAAATTCTTCTAAGTAAACTCAAATGAAAAGAGATGATACATAAAACAATATATATTGGATGCAATGTTACATTTGTAATATTATAAGTGTAATGTGAATACAAAGCTGTATCCACGCTTACGCTGTTTTGCAATGGGTCTAGAGTCATTAGCCACTTTCTTCTAGAAATGTGTCCCCTGTAAGTGTCAGTGCAAAAGCAGAGTGCTCAGACATCTTTCCTCCATATTTGCCTGTTATGACCTGAACTGCAAAACTGCTCTCGTGCCCTTTAAAACAATCAAGGATTGATTTCTTCCTTCACTCCATAAACATCAACCATAGGATGTCCCAATACTAACGCCTCATGATTAGCAATACTACTACATCCATGATATACAATTTGAAAAAGCCAATCCACTGAAATTCAATGTAGGAAGTATAATCAAACACATTCTCCCACCTTCATTCGTACTGCATAAAGCCTTGATGGGAACCAAGTCTGCAATGTTCTCCAATTCCCGACATTAGTAATGATTCTAGGTGAAATGCAAAATCTCATGTATGGCAGAAACATCTCAACCTCAACCTTCTGGCTTTTCATGTCATGAAAGAAGAGGTGGTGTCCATTTTGCTAACTCTCTGGAAAATATGTATCTGAAGTTGAAATTGTAAGGCAGCCATTCAATGCTCTTGTGAGGCTTGCTCAGAGAAAACTTTCTTATATCATTTCGTTGAGATTCTGGTAAACACTTACACACCATATCCAAAAGGCCAGATAGGCTTAGAAATGAATCATTAGCAAAGCCCTCTAAAAGTTTTGGCAGCAGAACTTTGCCGGACTTACTGACACCGACACTTGCATGAATGTACTCTTCTTTTGCAGCTTCAAGCTCTTGGTAGATATTCTTTGCTGTGTAAACACGTACCTATAAGAAGCCAGCAGCACAACACATAATCGAAGTACACCTAGAACAAAAATGCTTAGACAAACAAAAACTAAATAACTACCACCAGGGGATCCAGACCTAGTAAGGCAACACTGCAAAATTATATAAGAAGATTATGCTTTACTTTTCTCCAAAGAAGAAAGTCTAAAGCTTTCATATTAGAAAATTACTCAAAAGCATTTACACAGTTGTCTCCAAAAGCATTCTCTAAAGTCACTCAAGTTGTCAACAATACCTAAAGCCTGCCAAGAGTATCTACATGTTAATGTCATATTAATCCATATTTGCAAATTCACTACAATACAAAGAACCGCTCTTCTATTCTCAAATTCTATAACATCACGCTTTGCAGAAAAAATCAAGTTTCACCACAGAAAATTCAACTTGGAACTTGAACCATTTTATTCGCAGCTGCAAAGCACTCGCACAATTTGTTTTTAGCATCACAATGCTACTTGTTAAAAAGTACACACAGGTCAAAGGTCAAAGAAAATGGTTCAAGTAAATGGCTAAATAGAATTCTATTTAAACCATACAAATCCACAAAATTATGTTTCTGATATATTTGTTATGGAACTGTACTTGCTAGTTTCACCACAGAAAATTCAACTTGGAACTTGAACCATTTTATTCGCAGCTGCAAAGCACTCACACAATTTGTTTTTAGCATCACGATGCTACTTGTTAAAAAGTACACATAGGTCAAAGGTCAAAGGTCAAAGAAAATGGTTCAAGTAAATGGCTAAATAGAATTCTATTTAAACCATACAAATCCACAAAATTATGTTTCTGATATATTTGGTATGGAACTCTACTTGCTAGTTTGAGTCCCCCTAATTGGCAAGAAATGTTCAGTCGATTTGGCCATAGGCACATACTTACCAAGTGAGTTGTACATATGATATTTCTCACTTATTTCTATTCTATTATCAGCATTTTTTTGACAGTTTAATCTTCTTGCTTAATGGCGGTGTTCAAAATGTCCTAATATAACCAACTTAGATATTGTCAGAGGAAAATTATATGCATTCATTTCCAATGTGACAAAGACTCGGCTTCTAAATAGTGCGTGACTGCAAAATGAACACTCATTTGTCCTTTTACATGCACACTCATTTGTCCTTCTACATGCACACATGTAAATCTACAAATGAACCACCTCGTGTATGACCAAATGCTCTTCAAACAAAACTTTCTCGCATACGAGTGATTGAGAAGGTCAGGACTTGGGAGTCAAAAATTTGCTAAGAAAAAGACCCTGATCCAGAGTTGTTCCACAAATAGTAAATATCCATGCTTTTTTAACAAATATGCTTGAATCAATATTTTTAGCAAACAAGAGTGAATATGGTCTAGACTCGTCAAATTCTTGCTGTCATGTCATGGTTATATTCGAAATGACAAAATCAGATGTTATTTTTTTGGCAAGGTAAAATATCTTCAAGCCTTATTGTTTCTTGCCATGGAGGTTTAGAATCAAAATCTTGACAATCGTATATCGGCATGGTCTTGGAGGCCTTTTCTGAAAATGATTGAAGAGATGTTGTCAATTGATTTTTTTGAGATGCTTTAGAAAATGAAACCCAATATAAGATGGGGTGAACTTGCCTTCATTCATTATTTCTATAACTCCAACCAAACTACTGTTTCTTAAAAGTAGTTGTGAGTGTGTGTCAAGTATAAACCGCATCGAGGACATGCAAGAGGAGTTGTCAAAGCATTGATGTAGTTTGTCCTAAATAAAATTTTAGTAGTATTTTTTACTTTTCTAATTCTTTCCATATTCCAACAACTCGGTGTTTCTTCCTGGAGCCTTTTCAATATTTTGGCTAACAAAATATTGCATTTGACCAGATAATTCCATTCAATCTTCCTTCCAGCAATTTATCAAACTTGTTAACTAGTAAACAAAATATTGAACTTAAAGTACTTTCCGTGAAAAATAGAAACAAACAGAATCTGAGAGTTTGAAATGTGTCATAACCCAGCTGTTCCACTGATTTTGCTTGACATTGCATGATACTGACTATAAGATTAAAAATCTAAATATTAACTACAAATTATACAAGGTCCTAGAATGGAGTTTTCTTCAATAAGTGTCGTTGTCAATTCTTGTCATGGTCATTTCATTCATTATTGCCTTCCTGTTTGACAGGAATGAGCTGCAAGCATCAGGCTAATACATTTCAAGAAGCAAACTAAGCACTCACTAAAAACACGAAACCTATGACATAAAATTTATATACTGGTAAGACCACTCCCTCATAAATGCAAGCAAAACAATACTTCCCAGGCTTCAATTCATACAGGATTTGATTCCTTCAGGAGAGTGCTTTCCTAACATCCAACTCAAATCCACTTCTTCACCTTACACTCAAAGGTAAGTCTTTTTCAGGACTCGTCCAACACATTCATATTTTGCTTACCCAAATACATGTCAGTCTGTATGCATACAATATAATACACTACAACTTCTTTCGGTATTTTCTGGTTCCTCATCACCTTATATGTTCAAATTGGCTCAAGAGTTTTTTTAAGCAAGAACCTTATTCTTTTCATAATCATGCACTTACTCGGTTAGAACTTAGAACCTCTTCAGGATCCATCCACCAGCTCTCTAGTTGAAAACATGGACCATCAATGATAGCTACTAAAATGTAATTTTACTGACCGGAGAATAGATGTGTTAAACGGAAATTTTATTTGCCAGGTATGTGAAAACAAATAAACTGGGTCTACTATCATTCTTAACTAACCAATAATTATCTATGACTATGATACTATTTCTTCACCCCTATATTTTTCAATTTACTTGAAATGTTCAACTTCCATGTCCATTGTAATTTTGTGACCCCCTCCGTAGCAAAAGCAACAAGCTCAACCCCAACATTCGTCATAGCACAAGATTTATTTCATCTTTCTAAAAATCTGCACTCAATAGTAGCAGTGAAGCTGTATGCACTAGAATGAACATTATGAAGCCATAACAATAATATCCACAATTCAAAAATCCTCCAAATCCAAATACCCAATGCTTAAAAAGAAAGACAATGCAGCACATGCAAACTTACTCATCATAATAGACAAAACAGAAACTGTACCATTTGGTTATAACTTATAAGGGCCATCAGTTGGGTTTCATGAGCATACCGCAGGATCAGAGTGTCCCCCACAGCACACAGCAAAGCACACAAGAGGTTCTGAACGGTTAAGGGCATATGATTGTCGCTCATCTCCCGCTTTGAACTTCATCCCAGCTGAAAGTAGTGTCTGTAGTGTCTGCAACCACTGCGCATACCAAAGAGCAAACCATTAACAACTGAAATGCTATGAGAGTTTTTGTGAAAGGAGGCTATTTTCTGATATTAACTAAATATAGGCATATCATACATTCTCTAGAAGCTCGCCGTAGCTAGTACTTCTTATGGTGTAATTATCATTCCATGATATTGCCTTTGATTGCAAGTTTTTCACATGTTTTCATGACATTCTTAGATTTAAACTCATCATTCCACAGTCCCTTACTAGGTCCATATGGCATTTTATATTAACCATAAGCTTGTTATATTGTGTTGGAAAATTCTTGAATGTTTATTGTCCTGTTGTGTACAGTTATGTTCCTTGGCTCTCATACCATAGTCAATTGAAACTTCTAAACTAACTTCATGTACGATCAAAAAGTCATTATTAGAAGGAAAAATCTTCCATATAATTCCAATCTTAATTTTAATCAAAACCATCAATCAAAGAATTACTTGATAAATGGTGACACCTTCCATATAATACACATCTTAGTTTTGTTTTCTAAAGAGATTTGTTAGCCAAACATATCTCATGCAAAATATTTTCAAGTATATCTTATGTTGTCAAGGATTAACATTATTTGGTCACCCATGTATCATCTTAAGAATTTTCAAATATACCATGAGGCCAAACCGTACTAGGGAACTGTTGAGAAGGCCAAAAAGTAAGAACAAACTCAATACTCAACAGTAACTCAGAAAAGTTCGGTAATAATTTGCCAGACAGTCAACTATATGACAATGCCACATGTAGCTCAGACTAATTATGAAATTTCATGGTTAGTTTTAATGTCAGTCTTTATGATTATTGTGAAATTTGACACCAGCTTCTGTAAAGAGTTCAATTACCAAAGATTAAGGTAAAAATCAGGTGTACTTGCAAATTTGGCCCATGGTAATGTTTTCTTTTCCAATAAAATATGAATCGATAATAACCATAGTTACCTAAGACTCCGGGACGGTGGGACGTCGGGACAGTGGGACGGGGTTTCCGGGACAGCAAATTTTTTGAAAATTTGGGGACGGCGGGGGGACGGCAAGGGGACGGCTAATAAAAATATATAAAAATATATATAATTTATTAATTTTACAAATATAACATGAATAATTCAATAAACTAAGACTTAAAATTGAAAGTTTGAAGATTGAAACCATTAATGATTAATCCAATTATTCATCTGCATCAGCTTCAAAAGATTTCGACGGGGATTTAAGAGGTAAGAGTCTTTATTTGAGGTTTTTCATTTTACTTTTTTCTGTTTCCCATTTAAGTAGATCTATATGTTTTGAAAATTAATACGTTTGTAACGTGATTTCATCCACTACTACATGGGTAACTGCATCTATATGTGGTTGACGTACCTATTACAAAGCCACTGATTAGAACATAACAAGAACAAGAGTAACTGTTACACTGTTCTCATGATTTTCAAATGCTAACACTCGACTAAGCTAGCTATATCTAGTTAGTGTCTGCTGCAAGTCCACAGAAAACTACAATATCTTTATAGAAAATTAAGCAAGCATGAAGATTACTCATTTTGCTGAATGCCACAACATTGTACAAACTATAATCTCTACTTTTAATAATAACCAAAATTTCCTTTAACATTGATATCCAAGAGGAAAACTAATTATGAAATTTCATGGTTAGTTTTAATGTCAGTCTTTATGATTATTGTAAAATTTGACACCAGCTTTCTGTAAAGAGTTCAATTACCAAAGATTTAAGGTAAAAATCAGGTGTACTTGCAAATTTGGCCCATGGTGATGTTTTCTTTTCCAATAAAATATGAATCGATAACCAAAATTTCCTTTAACATTGATATCCAAGAGGAAAACCACCAATATCCTGAGTAAACTTGTTAGAACCCCACCTATCGTATCGAAGATTTATTGCATCATTTCTCAATTGATTGATTCGAGAAAAAAATCATTTTAGAACCTCCATTATGCCAATTGCAAAAATTGTGATCAATAGATAAATATTATCCAATGTGCCTTCTTTTCCGATCTAATGAAGGCACCCACAGTAAAGAAATTTTTGGCCTAGGAATAGGTTATCGAAAATTAAGATATTGCCTAAAATGTAGCCTATAACCAAATTACATTCTGACAGGGTATTACAACCTAAGTTTGCTCCATTATTCTAAATGCTAACAAATCAAAATTAGCAGACAAAATGGCCAAAAACTAAGGAAAAATATCTTAGTAAAATGTCCTTTACTTGAAGCCATCTTAAAGGATGGCAGAAACCAAAGCTGAGGGTTCTAGTACTTCTTCAAGATCCTTTTGAAGGTCTGTTACGTAGGTGATACAACATTTTGATTTGAATAACAAATACGAGGATTATAACTGTGCCCCATACAAAATGTTGATGCAAAATTTTAAATTTAAATAAAAGTTGTCAAATTCCCCTCAAAATATAGTACTTTGAACAAATGAACTCAAGAAAGTTAACATCCCATGTTGATATAGATTAGTGCCAAAAAATTCCATCCAGAATCCCTAATTATTACCCTCCAATTTATTTTAAGGACCATACAAACTATGATACTCCTTAGCAACATTCATAACAAGACATGGTATAACACACTTAAAAAAGATAATCTTTTTGCCTTTGAAGCATGAAATGATATTTTCCTTACAATTTTATTTATTCCAACACCATGGCCACATTTTGTTATTATATACCTAATTAAATGACATACTTTAAACCATGATTAGCATTCAACATATAGCACAACCCTAACTATCCAAAGATGTAAATACAAATTTTAAATAAAACAACAAAAAAAATCAAATACATAACTCTACTTTCCCCTAAAGAAATATACCTTGTTTTTATGACTGCAAGTGCAAACAACAAATGGCAACTCTGTTAGCATCTCTACTTTTGGAATCTGAGAAATTGAATTGTCTTCTTGTATACTGACTTTAAACCAGGATTCTCAGCTCCTGGTCTCCCACCTTGAGTATGCAACTACGGTTACAACCTTGAGTTTTTTATTGCTCTCTTAAGTCGCCAAAACTTATTTATGGATTTAAGACATACCAATATATTTGCAATGGAGGGTGAGAATACAATATTGCATCATGGTAGGATTGGCACAATGCAATGACTCGAGCAATCCGCAAGATTAACAACCAATTTCAGTTTCACTCAAGACTCCCACATGAAAAACATGAATTCATTAATGTTCAAAAATGATAATGCGCAATACTCCGAAGCAGAAGGAGCTTCTAAGTACACAAAAAGAATAAATGAAAATAATGATAGTATTGCATAAAAAATAAAATACAATGGGTCATTCATGAATCCAAAATGTTACTATTAATTGTTTGAAAGACTTGCCACCTTCATTGAGTGGCTATTTCAAGATGTGACAATATCTCAGAAAAACCAAAAATGCAACATACATTCATTCAAGATAGAAGCCTTACAAATGACAATAGCTCACTGTACGGAGACGATACAAGCGACATCCTAAGATGCTTTGTATGACGTGTGCGTTTATAGAAAGACCTCCCACCTTGTATGCAGCCTAGGGAGCACATTGGTACATAAAATTCCGTGAAAATTAAAATTACCGAAGGCTCCGTGAAGATTAAAATTACTAAAGGCAACAAATTCTCGACTAGACCGCTATCAAAAAAAAGAGGCAAGGCTCATTGCAAAGACTAGACAGGATTCACTCACCTTTAGTAGTAATTGTACTCTTTTCAAATGATTCTGAGGTATTCCATATGCTAAATAAGCCTACAAAATACGATGCAATGTTAAATAAACATGTGTTCCTCTGACTAAAGAGACATACAATTAACCAAAATAAGATATGCAATTCACTTCCTAAACTTAAAACATGAAAAGTATTTATCTAACCATACGCAAAGGCTGATGATTAGATTGTTCGCTTTTGGCAAAAATTTATAAGTTGTTGTTCAGTTACTGTGAAGGCCATGGCATCATGCGAAAAAGTTTTAATATGTTTTTTTGGAGTCAGAATATTGTTGGGTATCAAAGTCGATCACTCCAATAAGCAGAGCTCGGAAATTTTTTTATTTTGTATAAACGATAATGATCTTGGTTGTATGGTATTGCATTCAGTATATCTATTAATGATAACTCAATTTTTATTTGAACCTTTCAATATTTGTTATCTGGCATGAGACTTTTGAGTGTTACAATCCACCTTGTATGGTGATACAGTTTAAAAGTAAAACTAGTTTTCCCATGTGTCAACTTCCACCATGCAATGAGGCTGTTGTCTTATTCCTTTGTAATTCATTTATTCCCAAGGGATGGCCCTTTGAAGGTCATGATATGTAAATTAATCAGGTACATCAAAATATCATAAAGTTCCACCCATAGCTTTTACTTTACAATTTCTCATGATTTCAACTAACACAAAAGGATCAAAATGTGTGGTGGAACTCAAGATTAATGGTTAGGAGAGCATAGAAGGAATAAAAAGCTCACATGCATCATTAAAGCATTGTAGATATTGATCCAGAAAGCAAGCTTCTCTTCATGTTTAAGCCCTTTAAGATCAACCTTTTCCAGCCGTTGAACATAGGACCTACAAACAAAATCCATTACAAATTAATGCCTAAAAGAAGCTTCACAAAGATATAAGTCTAACAACCTACACCCAACATTGATGATCGTGGCCATATTTTAAGGCCTTGAGCATAAAATGATTTTTTCAGATGTGCGTGTGCTTTCCATGGGTTCAAAACATCAAAAAATATAACACAGCTATTATATTTTTCCTTGTCCCATTTAAAATAAATGCAATGTAGAAAACTCCATTACCAATAAATGCCTATAAAAAGCTGATACTTGACATCATCCTTTCACAAAGATAAAAATGTACCAATCTATACCCAACATTGATCATCACCGCCATCACCACATTTTAGGACCTTGAACAAGAATGTAGTTGCTGTATATTATGATACATGTATGGAATAAGCACCATCTTAAGTTTTTAAGGATAGTCATTAAAAAATCGATAAATAGTTACTTACTTGAATGTGTGTAGCATCCTAGCCGCATAACTTAACCTGTCATTGTCCACACAAATCCAAGGTACTGCTAACATTGAAGTGTATGCTCCTATGCTTTCTTTTGCACGCTTGACACAAAAAGGGTCTGTCATCATTACATCACATTGCACATCATTCTTGCAACTAGGACTCCAAGACTCGCATTGATCTTGAGGGGAAAAGGTACTTGATGAAGACAAAGAAGAAGTTGGAGAGCTTGAGAACCCTATATTTGGCAGTGGGGGTTCTGCAAGTTTACAATAGATTGCAGCCATACAATGCACCAGATCTTCAGATAGCCTATTAGGTGATTCATGAACATGGTTTGCAATAGAAGTTCCTAGATGATCAGCAAGCCGGGCCACACGACCCTCAAGTTCCTGCACAATCAGAAAAAAATGATTATTAAAAGGTGGAACATAACATTCCCGCCACCTTTCTTTTAAGGTAAGTTGAAATTTTGAATAAAGCAATTAAGATGTGAAAATATAAAACAATGTGTGTGTGTGTGTGTGTGTGTGTGTGTGTGTGTGTGTGTGTGTGTGTGTCTGTGTCTGTGTCTGTGTCTGTGTCTGTGTCTGTGTCTCTCTGTGTGTATGTGTATATATGTATGTCTCTGTGTCTGTGTGTGTGTGTCTCTGTGTCTGCATGTAATGGCACAAGGTATGTGCGTGTGTGTGTAATTTTACATAGAACTGAAAATAATCACAAAATTTTAAATTGAATAAGATACATTGAGAAAATTACAGAAAAATAATAATAATAATATTTGGCCAATTGGAAAAAAATGGATTGGGACCAAACGTCATCTAGGGCTTCTGAAACTTGGCAACCACACTGTAAACTGCTTTCAGTTTTATTTCAACTGCTAAACACTGCTAACTGGGAAATTAACCCAATACTTTTGAGTTTTGACATTTGTTTGAAAGCAATTCTTTTTTAGTTTTTACAGATATTCAACACAATGTAACCATCGAACAATGATTACCCAAGATCTTTAGTTCGCCATTTTTATTTAGAAGAGAAGAAATATGAGGCCTGTGCATGGTATAGTCATAGAAATCCTTACTTGCACAGCAGTAGAACAGCTTTCCATGACGCGTCACTTCCTTTTTCCATACAATCCCTAGAAACTCCATTTACATTTTAAAAGCCACTTTTCAGTAATATCCTTGCAGAACTCTAGGTAGATGGGTCTACCCACAAATAAATTACCAATTCTTCCCAATTTTCTGTTCTATATCCCCTAATCCTTCCCTTGGAAGAACCCTTTCGTGACAATGGTGGTAAACTTAATAAGTTTCCTTCTGTGTGAGGAAAAGGTTCAAATAGACCTTGCATCCAAATCCAAAGTATCGTAAAGTAAAGCGCTTCAAATTACCAGTGCAAAAGATAGTTTCCATGCTACATTTTTTGGTGAATATTGAACGACGGAACCTGAAGAATCTCCCCCAGCAGACACATCACAAAGGCTTAAATGGCTTTGGATAATTGCCATGTTTGAGGCTGTGTCTGAGTAAAGCCTATCTCAGGTATCCACATTTACAGACCAAGCCTCAGACCATTCAATTTCCAGCTATCAGTATTTCACATGCTACAATGTTAGTAATAACAAGGTCTCTTCTATTCTGGGGCAAGGTACATAACTCCCAAGATGCTAAGTGAATCTTGGTGGAAATCATCACATCCTGTTGTGGGTAAAGGTCTCTATCAAGCCAATTCTTCATTTGTTCTCAAACTCATCTCACACCAATATCCATTGGTCACCTAACAAAGGGATACCTAGATATTGAATACTCAGACCTGGCTCAATAATCTTCCAGTGTCAATTTAAGTACTGTGTTTTGGCTACTAGTGAAAGCTGCTGGGTTTTTTGTCACTAGTTATTGCCCCAATGCTTCAACAAAAGCATTTGAACACTACAGTGTGCATTCCATTGAACCTAGTGTGAATTTCAATGTCAAAGACATGTATCTGGCAAATGCACATTGAGAATCTATCTGCCAAGGAAAAATCCCTTTCACCTATTATTGTATCTTTATAGCTTCCAAACAGTAAGCATGCATTAGCTGATAAGACATACAAACAATGTGCTAGAGGGCATTCTTGTTAAATGGATCATGAATGGATCACCTCTGCTAAATTTTCTCTGAGTTTCATCAGAGTTCACTGTTAAGTTCATTTAAAACGCAATTTTTCAAACTTGAAAAGATGACTTGTTGATAAAGTTGTGGAGGGCATTCTTGTTATTACGATCATGAATGGATCACCTCCGCTGAAGTTTCTCTGAGTTTCATCAGTGTTCACTGTTAAATTAAAACATGATTTTTCAAACTTGACAACAATGAAAAGCCTTAGGGTTGTCTTGTTGATAAAGTTGTGATAAAAATAACTAATGTGTAAGATTAATTTACTCAATAGGATTTGAAGGATTATTTCCTAATAAACAAGGCTTTCGAAGGTGATTGGTTTTGTTATAATAAAACAAATACCCTTCTCACAGGGCCTTGTTAAAATTAATGTAGTGGCTAGCAGTTCCCATGTTCAGATGATGATTTTGACTCATGAGTCAACCAGTCCTAGATATTGAATTAGCCCCAAGACTATAGTACCCTCATCATCCTGTTTATAGAACTATCATGGAAAGTGTACAGTTGAACGACTCAAAACATTTGAATAGATGAGAGCTAGATTAGTCCCAAAACCTTTCCCTAGGAGTGCTAGGCTCTATAAGCTTCCAAAAAGGAAGACAGGTGGATGTGTTCTAGATTATACATGCCACAATAAAATCACCTTGAAATCAGAAAAACAGTTAATTATTACTTCAATTGATTTTATTGACCAAGTATGAGGAGTCAAATACTTCATAAATATTGAGTTAGCCTTACATTACCACCAAGTTCGCACAGGACCTAATGACGTATGGAAAAATACTACCAAAAGGCAAGCAAGCGCTTTGATTGGTTGGCTGTGCTCTCTGAGCTTGTTAAGGCTTCTACCACCTTCAAATGGTTAATCAGTGACATAATGTGGTCATACAAAAAAAAATCATCAAGTTCATATGCCTTGATAATATCTTGGATTTTAACAGTAATTGGAAGGCCACTCCATGACGTGTAAGTCATTCTAGATATTTTATACCAATTCCAACTCAAAGACAAGCTTAAAATTGTTCCTTTAGACAAAACTCTACTAATGGCTTTGTAATTTTTGCAGTGTTCATGCACGTACCAGGTAACTCTAAGATTTTAAATGGCGAAAAGGTGAAGCTTTTTGTGGCGGTACTGGTAAATACTTCAATTTGCAATAGATATCATTCTTATGCAGAGAAAAACATATTTCTGCTTATTACTAACAGTTTTATAACATGCCAAACTAATGTACAGAATGTGTAACAAAGAAATTCAACATCTACATCATATTTCAATAATCCAAGCACTAGCTACATTTTTCTTGAAATAAACCATCTTGCTTAGAGATCATCAGCCTCTGCAATTCCTTGATTCACAATCCAAAATCCAAGAACATTGGCATACAAAATGGGCATCCTATTTACAGTTATTTTGCCTCTTCATCAAGTACAAAAGGGACTAACAAACATGTTAGTGAGCCTCCTTAGTCTTCTCATTGTACACTCACTTGTAAGCATTTTAGATTTTCAGTATGGTGATTGAGGATTGAAAAGAGTTTTATTTTTGTAACATTTTAAACCCACTTAGCAGCTTAGCAACAGCCAATAATTATCACCCATACAAGAATATGTTGTACAAGCTCAATCAACATTACAGGTGCACAAGGAATTTTAACACCTTGAGAGTGAAAAAATCGCAAGTATGGAAAAAAATTTGCCATTTTTGGAAAGGGTCCGGGAAGATGTAGCAGCAAAAACTTGCATGTGCCATAACTTTCATTCTGTGGCTCCGTTTTAGGTGTCGTCTTCTCTAAAAGTATATATTTTCTCGAGCTCTACGCATTGATGGCAATATTTTTCTTATTTTCATAAAATCCATTTTTGTACCTTTTTGGACCAAGCAACTTCTTGCAATCTTTTGAAAGAATCATTATGATGATGATGATTATGGTAGATGGATGCTTTTTTGTATGATTTGTCTATATATAATGATATAAGTATACAATAATATAAATTTATAATAATACAAGTATATATATTCCGAACCGGATTTTTCCGTATTTTTCGGATTTTTTCGAGAACTCCGAATTTTCGGATTTTTTTGCCCTTCCGAATTTAATCGGATTTCCGAACCTGGTAACTATGCTGAAGACTGATGATTACAACTACAAGTGTTCTTTGTGCAATCAGTCCAAGCTTTCCATTTGAAAACATAGCATCTATCAACCTCGTCCATGCCCTCTAGACTATGGGATTCATTTATGTGGATTTCCTAAGTACCTTTCACATGCTTGGCACTGGCATAATTTTATCTTCGGAATAGTAGGTTTTTTTATAATACCATTCTAGCTCCTACATTTGTAGTGTTATTATTCCAACACATGTGGATATACTGTAAATTGTCACCAAACATAAGGAATTTCAGTTCTTTGGTTTTTTCGGCAATAATTATAGAAGTTATTCAGCTACCATGTGTGCTTTCCTCCATCTTTCCACAAAATAAAAGAAGTCCCTTGTGTATGCCTTGTGCATAATTAGTTAAATCAACAAGTAATGAGGCAATTATCTCAACATCATCTGATACAACTTTAACAAAGCACCAAATGTCTCAGGTCACTCACTTTGAGGGCTATTGATAGTTTTAGCCCTTGCACCATATAAGCTATTCTCCTCATCATCTCCTTGTTGTTTCCACATCACATGAGCAAGAGGAGAAAGGCAAGGCTGCTGTTTTTGTAGATAATGCAAAAAGCATATTCCAAACAAAAAGTTCTCCAACAAACTTGAGGTAAAATAAAAACCTCTATGGGACAAGCGCAATTACTCCATGAGATTAAATAACCCAGAACATCACAGCTAGGGCTCCTATCAAATAGAATCCATATGCCTATCAAACAAGCAATTAAACCAAATTCTTTCCACAGGGATCTTACAACTCACCTAGGCATTTGTAATATAAGAAAATCTATGTTACAAGTTCACACATTTAGACATTTAGACAATGAGATACAATTAGTCTATAAGAATAGAGGAATCCAGTGTACTTGGTTAACAGCTAGGAGGCTTGTCTTTGAAGTTGGATGAATCTTCCACTCCACAGTTTGAGACGATAGGTTTTGGAACACTTTCATCACATGTAGGAATCATAAAGGACTTTATTGTGTATATGCCTAAGAAGTTATGGAAAATTGGAAGGTGTTAAAAGGGATTTTATTGCCTTATTATTATTGGGAAAGCAACGGTAGCCTATGGTTTACAACATAACAATCAAACAAAAAGTTATTTTTGATAGTCACACTCATATATCTAGAGAACAACACGCATTCCTTAATAGTAAGTGCAACACGGGCTATACAATAAGAAATCCAGCCAAAGAACTATTAAAGTGTTCAACTAGGAGTTCTAAAACCCAATGATGGCCATTACTGTAACAAATCTATTTAAGATCTAATTAACTATCCTAACTAATACTAAGGATGTGTCCCATCACACTTTACCTTTTTAACATCTATATAAGGACACCATTTGTATTGCTGTAACATCATCTACTACATATCTAAAAATTTAATATAATATATTTCCATATATATGTCCCTTCTTCTTTGTACTGAGAGGCATCAAAGTAGATTTATCTCGCCATGGTTCACACTGCAATCCATAAAAAGCATACAAGATCAAAATCTACCAAAAACAGGAGTTTTCAGAAAACTCATAACAGCATCATGAAGGCTTGAATGTTTGCCTCTGTGATGGCTGAACAAAAGTGAGAAGGGCATGGTGCTACATTCTTCTCCTGTAGCTTTCAGAAGTGAAAAAAATCTATCATGCATTCAACATATTATAAAAACTGTTGAGTTTTGGCAAAAAACCATGAGGACCTGTGAAAGTTTTTCAATTAGTTAAAAGCATTTTTTTTTTAATCAAGATATTAAAATAAAAAGGAGATAGAAATTAAAAAATTGTGAAAATAAATAAATAGAAGGAAAGTTGAAAAAGAAGCAGGGTATAAAAAAAGATAAACTACTTTTAAAACTTTATTTAAAAATTTTGAAAAGAAACGTGTTTTGGAAAAAACAACAAGTTAAAACCCAATGGTTTAAAAATTAAAATTAAAATAATAATAATAATAAACACATTAAGAGCAAATGGATCCATTCGTGAAGATCACCAACACACAACAACACCTTAACAGTTTCTACAATGCATTTACAGGACGTAAAGATTGTATGGGTGGCAAGATATCCCATATCAAGTAGTTATGCGCAAACTTAGAGGCCTTGATTATCAATCAAATCAATAACATAAATGAACACTACACAAAGAAGACTATAAGACAAGACTAAGAACAAAGTTGAATAAAGTTATTTCAGCTTAACTAGCCAAAATCATGTAATAAAAATTCAACCCAAGGCCTGCTCATGTCAATATAAATCCTTATTGATATCCTCACCATCATAAAACTGAAATTGAGTGCTCGATACATGAAATGTTGGTCCAGGTGTTTAGTCCGAAGCAAGAGCCCATATCTGTGCCAATGATATTGGTGAGAAAGAACCATGGATCTTATCGTCTTTGTATTGAATTTAGAGGATTGAATAAAGGTCACTATTAAAGATACATCCTAGGTACTATTTATTGATAAGATGTTGATCAAATTACAAGGTGCAAATCATTTTACTAATTGGACTTTTGATGTGGGTACTATTATAATCAAATCCCACTAGATTCAGATTCCCAAAACAGTGTTCCGCCCACATGAAGGTCACTATAAATTCATGGTTATTCCCTTTGGACTTATTAATGCACCAACCACTTTTCATTCCACTATGAATAATATTTTTCAGCTATATCTTCAAAAAAATTGTCGTCGATATTTTGATGACTTTTTATTTATAGCAATGGCTGGAAAAACCCAGCTTTAACATTTAGACCCAGTGTCATCAATACTGGAAGAAAACGTGTATTATGTGGAGATGTTCACACTAGTTTTGGCAAGCAAGTAATTGAATATTTGGGCCACATTAATTCGGTAGAAGGTGTTAAAGTAAAGGAGAGGTTTGTAAATCAAAATGCCATCAAAATATACGAGGACAAATTTACTCTAGTGCCTGCCACACCAGAGTTTTCCACGCCATTATTCATGGAATGTGATGCTTTAGGCTCAAGGAATGAAGCAATAATTATTAATTATGCAAGACAATTGCCAAACAGCTTTTGAGAGTTGCAAATTCAAGCAGAAGGAGACATTGAGATCCACGATTGACAAAGATGTGCTTTCCATCAAGCGTGCTTTAGTTAAGTGGAGGCCATACTAACTAGGTAGTAAATTTCTTGTTAAGAAAAACAGGATAGTAAGCATTTGTCCACTGAAGAAGAAGGGAAAACAAAATGCTGTTGTAGATGCACTGTCTTGCAAAGAGGAAGAAAACATGGTATGTCCAACCTCAATTGTGGTCCCAGAATGGATTATGTGTCAATGAAAATAACTGAAAAAGGATCATTGATTGAATAACAAATATCCTAAATTTACTTGAAAATATGTTATATTAAAGTTCAAGACATATTTACTTGAGACAAACTTCAAAGTTTAAAATGTAAGTGTTGAAGTAGAACCATGACTAGCTGGCTTCAGACCATGTTAATTTATTTAAAACCTATTACAATGTGTGACGGTCCTTTAAATGGGGAGAAAGGGTGACTGATATAAAGAAGCATGTAGCAAAATGTGAAACTTAGCAACAATGAAGAGTGATTCAATACCATTTTTCGAGCTAACTACGACCATTACATGTTCCCAACCAGAAATGGGAAGAGATTTCTACACATTTCATTGATATCTTTCATGTTTCAGAAGGCAAAAACAAAAAGAATAGTCACGGTAGATCACCTAACTAAATACACTCATTTTAACCATGTCGGACGTCAAACACAAGGAAATCTTTGAAGGAAAATTTACAAGCTACAATGGATTTCCTAAAGTAATAGTATGCAGTCAAGATTCTCTTTCTGCGAGTAATTTTTGAAAATAACTATGCTTATCAGTCGTATCCTTGATCACAAGCTCTTCATACCATACACAAACTTATGGTTAAACTAAATTTGTGAACAAGTGCTTCTGAAAAACAAAACCAATAGTTTAGGTGATTGCACCTTGAAGAATAGAGATATAATACCACTTACTATATATCATCAAGTATCACTCCATTCTTTTCCCTTTACGAGTATGAACCATCAAGGATTAAGAATTTTATCAGTACTATTATAAAAATACCAGCAGCCTAGAAGAGCCTCAAAAGATAATCCCGCTTTTAAGGAAAATTTAAAATGTGCTTGCAACGTATGAAGCAACAAGTTGTTCAACACTAAATAGAGCACAAATTTGAAGGAGACTGGGACTTTGTACATCTTCTACTTTATTGCAAGCTTTATTTCACCTCTGTTTTATTTGAGCAGAGAGGTGAACACTTCAAATTATCACCGAAGTTTTGTGCACCATTCCAGATCAGTAAGCAGATTGGTCCAATAGCTTGTGCATTGGAATTACCAATATCAAGCCGAAAACACATTGTTTTCAATGCTTCTTGTCTCAAGATGAAATTGGGTGTGAATGTTCCTATTCAAACTGAATTACTAATCCTTGATGAAGAAGAACTACTTGTCCTTGAACCTGAAGGTGTTCTTGAAACTCGTATAACAAATTTGAATTCTAGAAAATACTCTGGTTGTTTGATCAAGTGGAAGAATTTGCCACTAGACAAAACATAGAAGAATCAATCTTTCATGGAATTGCATCCATCTCTCCCCATGCTCCAAGGACAGAACATCTCAAGCAGAGGGGACTTGTAATGAATATATTTATGATCTAATTGACAATCCTAACAAATTCTTAAAGGGTGTGAACCATCACTTTTTCCTCTTAAGCATCTATAAAATGATACAATTTGTACTACTGTAACATCATCAGGTACATATCTGAATATTTAAATTAATATTACATATTTCATATATTCCTCTTCTTTATTAAACCATAAAGTAGCATGGTAAAAAAGCAGGATTTTAATAAGGGCAATGCAAAGTATTTTCAACCAACTGTACCGCCTTTCTATTTTTCCTTTCATTATGATGCCTTGACAATCACAAAGTTCCCATACATGCTGCAACATAGGGTGTCTCTTTTATATTGGGAAATTTACTATTTGATAGATCCAAGTTCTTAAACTGGCAATAACAGCTTATAACGGGTAAATACTAATTGCACTGACAAGCATTCGTCTAGAATCTTCTATGCATTTTCTTTTGGAAAAATACATATGAAATATATTCTGGAAACAAAGTCAAGGAAGTACTTTGAATCACAAATCACAAACTGGCTTTGTAGAATTGTAAAGTAGAACTAAATACATTAGATGTAGAGATTCACCTGTGCCAAGGATAGAGGTTGTGAATGAGAGCTGCGTTCCATACCAGATTGCGGTGAATTATACAATGGGGGAATGTCTTATAACTGAACTGGAAGAAAGAGACGAATGACTGCGTTGAACTAAAGAATCTGAATACATCTGTCTACTCAACCCACTGCCCAGCTGCTGCAAGGAACTAGTAGAACTCTGGGAAAGGGACGACTGGCTACGCTGGACCATACTGGTACCCTGTTTCAGCAAGTTCATGAGTCCATTGGTAGGTTGTAATGGACCAGAATGGCTTTTTTGACAGAAAGAATCTTCTCGGGTGATTGATCTTGAAGGATTATTCAAACATTATGTTCAAAGACTTTGCGATAGAGCAAAAGAAGATGCTGTTCCAGGCGTGCCACTTCATACTCAAGCGCCGTAATCTCTTTGATCATTTCTTCAGTTTGCTGCATTACATAATCCACATGATAAGTATCAACCCTGAGGGGAAAATATTGATTGGAAAAATGAAGTAATTAATGCAGGAAGAGTTCACATCTGCATTAGTCAGTAAAAAGTTGGATGTAAACAGTAATATCTCAAAAAATCGAGAATAACTACTCTCTGAGTTGAAAGAGATAGAACACACAACTCCATACAACAAACATGATAAAGCAGAAGGTTAAATAAAACCCTGACAATAAAGACTGAAAATCTGCTTCTCAGTAAACTCGATAATCAATATGCATATTTATTGTGGTAGCATCTTGACCAGGAAACCGAGGAAATCATTGCATTGAATATGCAAAACATGCCTAAGGTTTGAATTTCTTCTGTACATTGTAGTTACATTTCACAATAATATTAACCGGCAAATTTTTAAAAATGGCCTCTACAAATATAATAAGGAAAGACTTTCAAAATGAACTTCGATAATCTGGCTATGGATAAGCTGCTACTTGTATTTTATTTTAAATATAAAATTTTATCACATTGGGAGGCGGCTTCATGAACATGGTTGATTTAAAAAGGATCTGCCATTAGTTTCCCATAAGTATTAGTCTACCAGATATAAACTAACACGCATCCTTTAATAATATTTCCAGTTTGATAAAGACTAACTACCAACCAAATCCTCACTTGACATAATTCACAAAGCAAGAAAATGAAATGCTGCATAGACGGAACGTGCAAATCCAACTCGGCAGAAATAGCCTTTTCCAAGGGCAATATGTAAGCAACCATATAGAATTCCTCAACACATTTTGATTACACTTCTGCTCACTGCATAGAAAAGAGCACAGAATGAAACCTTAAGGTGCTAAGAATACACTATTTCAGTATCCATCAGTCATTGACATACCCCAAGGTGTGCAGCTGAAGCCTTGGCAAGAATACACATCTACTTGCAAAGTTACTTTCTTGTGATCTAACTATTTCTACAATCTAGGGGGCATCACTTTGGGCCACAGTAGATCACTGAAAAACTAGTGGCTCCAAAATTCTGTGCAAATTGCTGTCATGAAAGACAGCATAAGTATGGGAATCAAAGCTCGCAATATTTACTCTGGAACAAATCAAAATCCTGTGCCAGTTTCTTAAGGAAATGACAATAGAAGAGTGTCTGTTTCTGTTATACAAACATAAAATGATTGCTAACTTTTTAATAGCATGAATGATTAACAAAGATCAGTTCAATTCTAGGATTCTGATCTATTTTAGGCATTCATATTCTTCAGAAAAAAATCAACTATTGGATTGAGAAGAAGAATCTAAAATAAATTCAAAATCAGCAGACAATTTAATGTCCTTTATCAGGTTATACAGGAGTTCATAATGTAATTATGCATTGAAGAAATAATGCATTCGAAAACTCCCTAAGCCAAAGCTACAAACCCAATTAATTTTTGGGAGCCTTCATTTTCAGGAATCTAGGTTCCTGACATGGTACATGCATGCATTTCTAATGTTTCCATGCCACCACAGAGCCTGCAATCCCGTGAACAAAGTAAGACTAGTAGTAATGGATCCCCTTGCCTGGTGATTATTACCAGAAATACACGAGGAAAAATGGAATTATAGAAATGACTACTCATGAAGGTCATTTGACTAATGACTAGAAACACACTGAGTAAAAATCCCACAAAAATCAATAATCTAATTAAATTTCTCATGGAAGCCCTCAAATCAACATAAAAGTAAGACTCTTCAAAGAATTTTCTGAGTATTGAACGACTTGTGAATTTGGGATCTTGATAGAAGTTTATTCATTAGTAAAGGTGTCACAATTTTGTCAAGAACATAGTTATGAAACTTGGACTCTTGAGCCAACTTGAACTCAGCAAGATCGATATGCTAAGCTGATTAAGAATTGGCCAAAAACTCAAGCTACTCCTATTAAGGTCTTTGACCTGTAAACGAGGGTTTGTTTCTCTATTTATTTAGGAGAAAAATCTCATGCTTTGACTCAGAAAGTAGATCCATGAAAGATATTTTTGGGTGACTCGAATTCGAACTCGGGAGTTCTATGATTGCTTCAGTGAATCTCACAAGTTAAAACTATGGTCCAGAAGTCTGGAATCCTAGACACAAAGAGATGACTTCCACAAGCATAAAAGGGACTTCATACCTAGAAATTCAGGACACCAAGTAGCATTGACAATTTGACATTATTGTTTATCGATTATCAACTAAAAAGTGGCCAAAAATCTAAATCTTAGATTCAAAGAAATAACTAATGATGAGGTATTTGTACTCAGTAATCTGGGTATTGTTGATGTAATAAAGTGCCAAATATGATATGCATTACATATAGCAACCGAAGAGCTGTAGTAAACTAAGAAGTCTCAAAATGGACCCTGACAAATCTGAGTATTGCTGATGTAATGAGGTGCCAAATATGATCTGCATTGCATGTAACAACCAAAGATCTCTGGTAAACTAAGAAGTCTCAAAATGGACCCTGACACATAAATCTATATACTCAGGATAAGGGTATAGATGATAAGCAGATCAACAAAATGGAAATTTCTTTTTGCCTTCAAAAACTTTCAGAAGCTAGGTGATGTCAAAAACTCTAGGTGGCTCAAACAATAAAAGCTTGAGCAAGCAAAGTCTCTCTGCATAGCCATGCTCTAAACAAAATATGAAGCACAAAAATTAGCATCCAGATATCCACAACAATTAACAAAATTTGTAAAATCCTGTAAAATGCTACAGCACATGCTGGAATCTGAAAATCCTGAGTATGCATGAATAAAGATGAAATAATACTAGGATGTTGCAGTATTACGGTGGCCCAAATTTTAAAAATGACAACCGGGATTTATCAGGGCCATTACTAAATAGAAAACAAAAGATGGAGTGACAGAGGACATTAGATGTGAAATAATAGTCAAGACTCCCACTATATATCTGATAGATGAAACAGTTTCTTGAAAGTCATGAATTAACCTGATTAGAATTGGTAACCGCATATTTGTTGGGACATTTTGGCTTTCTTGATATACGTCCCAATATGCCTTTGGCCATCCTTAATGTTCTCAGACTTTCACCGATTAATAAAATTGGAGCTTTTCTTCCTGCTATAGTTTCATCCGAAAACAATATATTCTATTTGTTGAAATATATTCCAACTCCATTTACCCAAGTTTCTTTTTGAGAATACTCGTGACTTTGTTCTCATTTTTTAACATACAGTGAAACAAAGAGCACAGAATGATAGAAGAAAAACTGTTTAACTAAATCAATAAAAAAATGTGGTTATTACATAATGGCAATTCTATTTTCGGGTTTTCCCCATTTGTAAGTTGTAACACACAGATTGCTTTCTTAACCCCATCTTTCTATAAACAAATTTTCTAGCCTACAATTGTATGGAAGAAGCAAGGAGTAATACACTAGCAAGACATAAAAGCCAGATTTAAAATCTGTAGTTATATCTTGTTCATAAATTTTAAAAAATTTAACCAATGAAAGGAAAACAAATTAATTTAAAATTAAATGCAAAATAGATACCTTGGGGATATGATGTCCATTTTCTGAACTACTACTGGTCGAAACTAGACCTAAGGCATTCTCCAGAGCCTCCCGCACCGCTAGCTGACCCTGCAATTTCATTTCAAGATGGGCAACCTGCAACAACCCAGTTGAATGAACAAAAGTTCGTTGTTATATCCAGCTTCAAAATGGATCACTTCACAGTACAAAACCGAATAGTTTTCTAGGACCACTCAAAATCTTTCAGCAAACAAAATAATAGCAATAGAAATCTGTAAATAAACTTCAAATGTAGGAAAAAGGAATTACATTCTACAGCTAGAAATTGGTCACTCAAAGTCTTAGAACATAGCTGAGACATATTTGCTTTCACCAACAACTCAAATGTCAAACAGAAGATGGAGAAGAGTGAGAGGGCATGGGAAAGAGATTGTGTGAATATATCAATAATCAATCAAACAACAACAGCTGGTAAACATGGTCACTTTGTTCAATGCAATCTGTGGTCCATATGCATATGGAATCTGGATCTTACACTTACCTACATGGTGTAAACAATGTCTTTGTTACAAGGAAGACTACATCTAAAATGAACCCAAAAAAACCATTTTCAGCTACAAATATGATTAAACAGGCTCATAAGTTCATAACTGACCTAGAAGTCGAATCATTTAGGAGATTTGATGAGGCCATGTAAAGGCTAATTCAAAGTAGATAAATGCACATCTATCTACATTGGACAATATAACAGGGGCAATAGCAGCAAAAAATTCCAACTATTGTAAATTTCACGGAATTTTCTCATCTGGTTCACTTTTTCAATCTGCTAAGTAATGAGAATTAGAGAACACTCTTAAAGTTTATATGAACAGAAACTGAAAGTGTCAGCTGATAAGACCACCTTCAAAAAATAAAAAATAAAAACCATCATCAACAAATATAATCTTTTCTGTGAATGACCTAATAGCATTATCTTTAGGAGCATTCCAACCAGGGCTACCTATGTATATAAGATATCTTTATAACTATATGAATGGAAAATAATAGCATGTAACCTATTAAGAATGTCTCTGAAACAAATTACAGCTCAAGGTGTGCTTTGCAAAAATCAAAACCATTACTGATGTGATCCTTGCATGCATGCCTCATATTAATCATCTGGGAAGATTCCAAATGTGCCAATTACACAATGTATATGTTTAAATTTCTTGTAAAAATTATGTAAATGAGATTCATTCCAAAGAAAATCCATCATTCTTGAGACATAGATAAATTTATTGAATGGCGGCAGATTCCCATTACACTCACATCTTTTTCCAGAGATGTTTGCCGATCCTTCCGGGAAATATACTTTTTCTTAATCTCAATACTTCTTTTCATTCTTTTCCAGCCCTGAAATGATGCATGTAAATCAAATACAATATCAAAATTTGCTCAGTTAAAATGCATCCAGGCCAATATAATCTAACATGAGTAAGGCTGCCTGTGTTCTGCAATTCTGAGATGTCAGAATCGAGTAATCAAGTCAGCTGAAAAGTAAGCAATTCATCAATTGCCCACTATTTTCACTTGGTCCTCCACTAATCCATACAGTTGGGCATCAGACAAATAATGCATCCTTACCGCTTTTATAGAATTAAATGCTTGTGGAGATATATCCCAGTGATCTGCTTCGTTTTCTGGAGTGCTGCTACAGTAACATAATACAAACTCCATGAGTCAACTGGTGTAAATCCTAACTCAACATGATAGTTAAAAAGCATTGGATCCATTGTTCCAAATTTCTCCACAGATCAACAACTCAGGGCAAATATGTCCTTAAAAATTTACCATGAAGAATATAAGTTGTCTAGTTCTCTAGCTACACACCACAACATAAACTCAAATTCCTTTCAAATATGTGAGACAAATAACCATTCTAATTCCGAGCAAATAGATACAAGAGATAAATGAAAGACGAGCATCTAGAGCAGCTACCTGCATCCCACCAGAAAAACCACTAATATGCACCTCTACCTTAAAAACTATATGCAAAGATAAATAAAATAAAATATTTTAGAAAAGATAAATAAAATAAAATATTTTAGAAAAGACAAACAAAGTACTTGGTATTGCAGGAGTCTGGAAGATGTTTAGCCTCATCATAAACTTACCAATGAAGATTTCTTTAAACATGGCACATATTTTATGCTGAGTTTTGACACCCAACAATGCCGCTCGAGGAGAAAAGCTCCAAGATGGATTAATGTCTCCAGTATGAGCCTATAACAGTATAACCTACGGATGTTATAGTCGTTGCTCATCGAAAACACTAATTTTAGCGGTGTTTATCTTGATATCAGTAATAATTAGTAGGTAAGTAGTCAAATGGTATCTCTTAGGAGTTGTTCAGTGTCTACCATCAGACTAAACATTTCTGATTGAATGTAATTTGACAGATCTTGGCTAGATTTTTCTACAACCGTGAAGCATTAGTTTAGACTTGGATTAGATAGAAAAAATTGCCATCCATCTTTACCGTACTGTTTACATCGGATGATTTTTGGTGCCGTCTTAGCCCCGGGCTGCCAACCATGTTTTATCAGTCTGTCCATTGGTGGGCAGCGTTTTTGGCAATGCCAGGTCGTATACATTGCTTACTTAGTTCCTGAAGTGTATAATCCAAGTACTTGCGGGGCATAGTATTTATGCCAAAACATTGAAACTTGATGCTCTTGGTATTTATGCTTTGCCCTCTTTGCAGAGAAGAGACGAAAAAAGTAGGAGAATTCTTGACAAAACTTTATAATAGTAGATCCATTATTCGAAAGGAAGCTAGTGTTTCATCGCGGGCTTGGCGGTGAACACTCCGCTTTGTAAACTCCTCAACAGGGTAAACTTTGTGACCCCACAGACTATTATGGCGTCGTTGACGTTACCAAAATCATTTTATTTTCCCAAACGGAGAGATGTTTGGTCGTTTCAATGGATTTACTTAACTTCAATAAGACACCAGACAATTTAGATAGTCGGGTTTTGGTTTTAGGGCATGAGAAAAACTGCTAATTACATTTGCTCGGGGAGTAAGTCTCAGTGCTTCAGGAAAAACACAGATTAAAAACAGACAGCGCGGTAAAAATGCCTTCGTATCCTCCATTAACGGTGTGTTACATACACTCATAAAATGAACACATTACGGAGCCTTAAGCTCTGCCCCTGCTTTCCAAAGGATACGCAATTTTGAAATGTTCAAGTTCACAGTGCACAAACAGTTAATAATATTAATACCTGTGAGAGCGCGAATGGTTTCCGCCTGGAAGCTGAAGCTTCAACGGATTCTCAACCCCATCCCTCTCCTTCTCCACTACCCGAGCATTCCCTGGTTGGCTCCCCATCCTTCTCCGCACTACACATTCCGAAACTTCCATATAATCACAAATTTCACCTCCAAAATATAGCTTTCTATGAAGTAGGGAAAGAAAATGAGATATAGTACAATACTGACTCTCCTGCATTAATCTCAAATGCGAAAGAATCCAACACTTATTCAAACCAAAACAAATATATCGCCGCCTATCCCGTTCCTTACCTGTAAAATACTAAATCGTTGCGCATAACCCTCCAAAATTCTTTGAACAGATAACACAAAAACAAAGATATTCAAAGCTCGCTCGCATCAGAATTGCAACCGATTCTCTTTAAGACTAACAACTCATCCTGCGAATTCGACAGCTCCAATGTATCAATTTCCAGCACAACGAAGCAAGAATAAGAATTAGTTTAACCAGAATGCAACCAACTGTTTTTACCTCGAATCCGCTCTGCCTTCCTTATCTACCCCACTTCGTTTCTCCGTCAAATAACGCGGTGCTTCTCAGTTATAATTCAACATCGAGTCAAATGACAGTAAATCTACCACTGACTTCGTCCAATGAGGGGCCGAGACTGCAGCCGAAATTATTTAACCCACAGCGGGTGTAAAAAGTGAACGCGGAACGAGGAGGACATAGATTTTTGGCTAATTTAAGTAACGATTTTCCCTAATTTAAACTTTTCTTCATAATCGAGGACCCCACAGGCGGCGTCTTTTGGCGGGCACTGCCTGCCAGACAATAAATGTTCTGCTAGTCTCCAAATGAAAATCTATCGCTGGATAATCCCACAAATTTATCCATCAATTCGATGCGGATGCGAAAAAACTGCCGCTACGATCCAGAATTTAGTTGATTCTTCAGTTTGTCTGTTAAAATAATATTTTGCTTACTAAAATAGTGTGGGTTCAAATTGTACCGTTTGCCTCTGACAAATTAGGGTGAGTGTTGCTAAAAACTGTTGCGTCTGCCCGTGCCGCGGGAGACAGAGCCTATCGCTAAATTTTCCATCGTGTCTAAGTTTGCAGTTCTCACATGTCTGTGTTCCGGTCCGCACACGTCAGCAAGCGGGACCAAAAATACTATAAAACAAAATGCGAGAATTAATGCGGTTCTGTCAGCCAGCTGCGATTTGAGACCGACGTTTTACGTGCAAATATTTTCTACCCTGAAATTTGCCGAACATGTTTACACTAATTTACTCATTTTAGATCATAAAAGTAATTAATTGCGTAAAATTAAATTATTCGACATAAATATATAAATATTTGGATTCTTTTGTATCTTATTTATAATTTCTATACAATTGTTAGTATAGATATTGTTGTCCACTATCAAATCAGAATGGTTCTCAAGTAATATATAATTTCCCAGTAGGAGTTCTCCTTTGAAGATGTTTTTGTTGGAAAGTGTCAAATTCCGAGGTTGCCGGATTTTGGATATTTATAGTTGCAGTAGTATTCACAATTAATATATTTCGTGAAATAGTGTGAGTTGTCTTGCATATTTATTTGTTAAAGCAATGTTTTTTGCTGAGGGGTGTTTGGAATTAATTTGGTGAAACAACATAAATGCATAAGTAAATATCAAATATATTGTCACACTCAATTCCCTCCATAATAAATTTACAATCTAATCTCACTGGCGTTGATTGCAACTCATGTGCAATTGCTAGTTCTAGTACATAGAAAGAATGTCAAAAGCATATATAAAAGAAAGAGGGAAAATAATAAATAAGAAAATTTCAATAAAAATTAGGTGTTCTCCATTTAAAAGTAAAATATCTTGGAATCATTAAATGTGTTGTGTTTTTTGTTGGTACATTGGAATTTGAAGTTTAGAAGTATTAATTGTATTTATTTGAAATGTGCTTACCTAGAGATATTAATTTGAAGGTTTTTATGTTAAATTTTTTTGCTTATTATAATAATAATAAGGTGCAAATGGCTTCAATCTAAACTACAACATTTTGTTGCTAACAAAATAATTTATTTACGAAAAATGGGGTCCCAAATTTTATATGACCAAGATTTTATTATTTTTGAATTGATCAGAAGAAAAAAATGAAGTGATGGATGTCAAATTTATGTTCTATTTTCACAAATCACATTTATTAGTAACTTCATTACATTATATATTGCTTTTTAACAAATGACATTAATTTAGTTGCACTATTGTAGTGGTTTCGAAAAAAAAATTTAAAAAAAAACCCAAACATCATCATATAGACAATCAAAAGGACTCCAAATTTAAGACTACATAATAATTAAATGAATGTTAAATTTAATATCTTAGCCAAAAATAAACAACTCCCTCAATTTGATTACTTGTTTACCATTCTAAAAATACCTCCCAACATAATTATAAAATGTGGAGTGAAATAACTCTTCAAATTAAATAAATTTATAATATTTATTGTTTTTCTTTCCTTTTTTTTTTCTTTTGGGAAGTTTTCTTTTAAATTTTAGTACTTTATTGTGAGTATGAAATTCAAATAATAGGTGGAATGAGATAGTCCTACAATTCTATATTGCCTATTGCCAATTTTTGTAAGTATCTATTTAAATTGAATGGTGCACACCAAATAAGGTAAGAATAACGTGTGAATGGATTGTTTTGATAACGTGTGATACACCATATTTTGATAGAATGGATTTCTTATTGATACAATCATTTTAACTATTGATATCAAAAATCAAAAATATATATTATTTCCCATACAAAAATGGAGAAATCAATGTTTATTCATCGAAAAATCATTTTTTTGTCTACACCATATTTTGTGAGGATAAATTTCTCATTGAGACGATCATTTTAACTACTATTGTCAAAAATTATTTTTGGAAAATTACATATGTTGTTAGCCAATCGCATATATTATCGGTTGACAATCATCGTTTCGATTGCCGACACCATTGTCAAATAATTTTCCAAACCATCTCAAACTAGTTTCCTTTCGATTCGCCATGATTTAAAGGCATTTTCACATATTCATCAAGTAATATCTGCGATCTTGTATTAGGGGGGATCTTAAAATTTTCCCCGCCTTAGACCAAGGAAGACCACCGAGAAGGGCTTGTGGTCGACTCCGCTTGCCTCATGTTAAAGGTGGTGCACACCATCTACCTCACTAGAGAAGAGGAGAGGAAAACCAACTCTAAGACAAGTTGCTATGGTGTGTAGGCAGAGGAGATGGAGATCCCATGGAGGCTAATTTGGCGGCACTCGACTCATAAAGCGCAAGGAGTACTCCCCAGTGGCAAAGAAGCTCCTATAAGTGTTGAAATTCAAGAGCAATTTTTTGTGCACACACCTAATTTTGCATATACATATAAGATATGGAAGCATAACTTGTATATTACCCTCAACCTAGGTAAACCATCGAGAAGGGCTCACAATCAACTTGGCCCATGTCAAAGGCCAAGATATGGATGCTTATATGCCCTACCAATGAAGATGAGAGGAGAACCGACCCAAAGACAGTCAGGTGGTGTTTGGGCGAAGGTGGCAAAGATCTCAGAGAGGTTGATCTAGCGACACCCAACTCATATCATTGCAGGAACACTCCTCCAATGGTGGAGAAGCTCCTATAAGTGTTGAAATTCAAGAGCAACTTTTTCTACCTACACTTGAATCTGCATAACACATAAGATATAATAGCAATATTTTGAATTAATTAAGAGTTTCAATAAAAGTAGTATTGATAAAGATAGCCAAATTTTGAGAGGTCCATATTTGAAACGAAATAACAATATAGAAAAAAAAATCCATAAAAGGCAATGGAAGCAAGCCAATTCACTTGATCTTGAAGAAAAACAACTGCCAAGAAAAGGGTTCAAGGTGGAAAAGTTTGAAAAAGTCACGAATCAAACACTAGACAATTTGGGCTTCGAGGATAGAACCAAAAGGTGTGTTTGAATGATTCACCGCACATAGGAAGGACATTGCACAAAGGTGAAAATGTCGAAGTCAATCTGTAAGGGGCAACCCTGGTATATAAGACACTATAAGAAATGGGCTAATTTAGGCTCTAATTTGGCAAACCAAATTCTATGGAGCCAAGAAACACAAGTAAGAAGAGGCAACTTTGAATTCCAACAAGAATTTAGTTTGCACAATGTCGGGGAAAAGGAACTATAAAATTTATAAAGCAAACCAAGAGAGTAGCCCCGAAAAGTTGTGTCATGATTCTAGTGCCAATGTTTCCACCAAACTCATGGTGGCTGGAGGCCAAGTTTGTGAAGCATGACATCCAACGTGAGCTCCTAAATGTGAATCATATAAGGGAAATCAAAATACATAAAGGTGGAGCTTTTTTCGCAAGAGTGCCCAAGGAAGCCAGTCTCAAGAAGAAACCATGCCCGAATGGAATGGATGCCTTCAGAAACAACTTAAGAGCTTCAATGATACCAAGCTCTTTCGCCAACAAGATGGAGGAAGAAGCAATAATAAGGGACCACCAAAGATTGTGGTCATCAATGACAACGCATTTAGAAAACCATCATCAATTTCGGCCGGAGGTATGGTTCAAAGATACTCAAAAGCCTTCCATATGCTTTTGGCAACAAATGACCCTCCATTTTAATAAAAACAATGGTGATCAAGAGCGTGTGGAATCCAATTTTCTTCTAGCAAGGTTTAACATAAGGTGCACCTTTGCCTAAAATGCAACAACATAAAAGAATTTTCCAAATTTCTTGTCCTTCCACCACCCACATCGTTGATCCAACACCGAGAGAGCGTTACTTTAGCAACGAACATCAATAATACCCATACCACCTTTATCATGCGGTAAGCAACAAACAATTTAGAGAGCTAATCATGATAGTGTTTGGATGAGGCCAAACATGAAGAATAGTAGACATGTGTGACGGCAACGATTTTGGTGGTGCGCACGCCTAAAGAACTTAAAAATTAAAGAAAAGATTAATTTTATAAGTGTGTGGGTATATACTTAAGTATGGGATATACACAATGGGCAAAATTAGGACCCACAACCCCGACTTTATTTTCCCGCGAAAGGCGTACGTTGAGCTACTTAGTTTTTCTATCAACTTTGTAAGGAAATTCCCTGCCGTCAATTCTACTACGTACATGAACAGCTTTATCCATCCCCTTTAATAGATTCTCGTGATTTCCGGGCCACTCTGCACTTCCTCCTCCTCGCCATGTGATGAAACAATGAAAACATTTCCTCGCCCACTTCTCCTTTATTTCTCTGTCTGAAGACTGAACCAACTCCCAATCCATTTCACATAGACAGAAACGAAAACGATGTTAAGACATAATTTCACCCACCCCAAAAGATTTGTGATACTGTCGGTTTCTAATCAACGTCTGTGTCATGTTTTTTGACAGAAAAAAACATTCCGTCCTTAACCACAGCCATTATATGGAATAGACGCGCATTAGGGACTGCAACTTGAGAAGAATTTAGGGAAAACAAATCTACAGAAGAAACTATTGCTGTAATGTATACCTTTAATAATAAAAATCGGCCATGTGTTGTTGAACTGCACGAAGAAAAAAAAGTGAAGGATTATGTGATGTCCTTTTTGCATTGACCATGATATGAAAATAATATCAATTATTCGTGGACCATGGTTGATTTTGGCATTATTGAAATAGCAAAGAATGTGACGCCATTGACCCCTCGAGTGTTTGATTCCCCAACTCGGTGAAGTTGGTGAGGTTGTCTCCTCTTTACAGGAATATTGACATTAACTAATAAAGAAATAAGTTATTATTATGCTTTCAACTTTGGGATGAATAGGATTTGGACCTCAACATTCAACGACTGGGATTTGATGTGATGCTTCACTGCCCGTACGATTAAAAAGATTATCTCCTTAAAAAGAAAAGAGGGAGCTAAGTAGGCTACACTGCGTCGAAGCTCGTGCCCTAATTTTTAAGATCAGTAATGATTAGAAACATAAGCTCAAAAAGCATAATAGAATTTCCGAGCATATCACAATTTCAATTTCAACCCTTTTTCATACTTAATGCCTCGGATGAGGAGGGAATATGGGGTTGGGATTTTTAGAAGCGTAGAAACAATTTAAACCCATGGATTTTTCGCTGGAGATATAGAGGAAGAGAGGAAAGGTTGAGCAAGTAAAAATACTCATACTCCAATGAATCAATTTTTGTTAGTAAGAGGATCACTTCTATTATGACATCGCATCTATTGGTATAACGATCATGATATATTGAGGTTTATATGTTTATGTGGATAATTGATGTGGGATTGATTTTTTGATTGAATTATTATATTTAGCATCGAAAAGCAATTCCAAGATGTACTTTAAGAATTGATTGACTAAGACGCATACCCAACTTGAGGTACTAAATATATATATATATATATATATATATATATATATATATATATATATATATATATATATATATATATATATATATATATGGATGTGATTTACCAGATTGTTTTAGGATTATAACGTCGAGAGGAAGTTTAGGGTCCCAATTGCATCGTGGACAAGACGATGACAAGTATTATCTAGCAATCTAAAAAATCTTCCTTATCGCATAAGTAGTAGATTGTGTGTCAATAATGCTCGTGGTACCCACGAAGTCCGATCAAGGCTTTTATAAATGTTTATGGAAACATTATTGAATATGCTACAATCTTACTTGCAGAAACCAAATTAAACAAAGACTATTCTTAATTTCGAGGACTATGATTCCAAATTATTGGACCATTTACACAATAATGGTAGCTATAAAAAAACTTGATTACAAACACATTTCCTTGATCACCATAAGGGTTTTCAAGTTGATTAAAGCCTTATACTTGGGAATCACTCCTAAGATCTATGACACTCCTAAAATTTTCTAGGAATGAATCTCATTAATGTCAATTGTGGACATTTATGACCCCCAACTTAACAATTGGTTGTGTTCCTAAAAAGCATGCTAAAACCATTAGGGGTAAGACTTCTTCTAATTTCATCAAGAATTCAAAGAATTTTGTGAAGTTTATTAAGGAACATAAGGTGGAGGCTTATGAAGTTTTTGTCAACTTTGATGTGGTTTCCATGTTCACCAAGGTCTTAATCTTGGATGCTTTATTAAGGGACTTAGATCTTGCACGAATGACGAAACTTCAAGGTTGATTGCTTTTTCTTAAAAACCAACATTCTTCTATTTCAATAAGGTCATCTATGAACATGAAAATGAGATGGTAATGAGTTCTTCCTTCTCTCTCGATTGGTATTAACCTTTGTGGAAAAGTTCAAAAAGGCACTAAGATCCTTTCCTCTAAAGTCGAAACAAGTTGGAAATTATGTGTGAATGACAAGTTAATATATGTTAGCAACTATAATGTCCCCTTTCCAAGTTAATCACTATGGAGGTCTTTGGGCCAATTCCACTTTTGTGGGCTTTAAGGAAGGAAAGCAAGGAGGTGAACATTGTCATAATTATATGCGATCATATTTTCCTTATTTATTTGATTACTAAGTATGGCTTTGAGTGTTTCGATTAGGTGATGGGTGAATGACAAAGCAAAAAGTAACTTTTATCTTCTCCACATGAGGTCAGATTTCTTCTTGGAGGACCAAGTGAAGATTAAAAAGTACACTTCCCTTCATTAAGAGGCCAACCATGAGAATTGATTTTCTAGTCATCATTAGTGCCAAAGAGGGATACTTAAGGAGGTTTGAATGGAGGAGGAGGAGGATCATATCATTATTATTCATCATTTGACATTTACTTGGGATTTTTTAGCTAGTGTAGCTTCTCTTATTGCCATTGAAGAACGAAACTCCTTCCTTGGTCACCTATTGAGGATGAAAACCTTCAATAGGATCACACTTGGGGATGAAAACCCTCTGGTGTGCATTGGTGGCTTTACCCAGAAGTCACAAGTGAGCTTTAAGGAGGATTTCATGTTTGTTTCTTCCTTCTAACCCTAGGTGACTTGCTTGGGTGAAGGGTTTGGTACCATCTAGGGCACTTTTGGACATTTTGAGGTTATGAACTTGTTCCTCATGATGTATGAGGTTGAATTCAAATTTCTAGTGATTTTTGGAGTGATTTATAATTATGATCTATTTCTAGCCCTTAGTTTTGGTCATTGTGTTGATGTCATAAAATTAATTACAATTGGGTGTATTAATCACTTATTTTCTCTATTATTTTGATATAATTTGGATTGATAAATATTGTCATGGTTGAATTAATTATTTGGAAGCATTTTCAGCTCTTATTGCATGGTTATATGTTGATGTGAAGACCCTAAATAGTTCACCGCCCTGAGGATTGAATATTGATTACTCTAAGAGGGTTCAAGTCTATTTTTAGTCATTTTCATATTAATTCTTGTTGGTTGTTGGTGTGTTTTTAGATCATATTCATTTGGGTTTTTGACAAACCCTTATTCTCAATTCATCCTTAGAAAGGGACATTACAAAGGGTATCAAAACTTTGATCTTCCAAGCCGGAGGGTTTTATTTAGGAATAGATAAATGGCGAACATACATTTTGATAATGCTACAGTTGAGAGGTTTTCCCCAAGGAAAGAAAGATTAGTGAATAAGATGACTCGGTTGATCCAGCCATGCAAAAATCAATGGAAAAGGAAGTTCTTTAGGAATTCAAGATGAGGCAACTTGTAGGTTTGAGCTATTACTAGGCCATTTCACTCTAGACAAGATAGATCAAAGCTCAAAACGGAGTCGCCACTAGAGATTGTGACTCTAGACAAGATAAATTGACATAAAAATGATCGAACCATTTTCAAATACCTCACACATAAGCAAATTGATGCAATAAATCCTTCAAACTTGAAAAAATATTGATAAGGATCATACACACTTATAATTGGGTAGGCATTAGACATGATAAACCTTTTTTAAACCTAAAAATGGTCCGAAAAGTGAACTAAGACAAATCTATCTCCGTAAATGGTGCTAGAAAAGTGGTGGTTCCCAGCTTTACACCCCAAGTGTCTTGGTCAGTAATTTAGAAACAAATGGAAAAAGAATGATAGATACAGAGTATTTCATTTATAGTTGGGAGAGATCTAACATTCTTCCATGACCGAATCTTGCAATGTTTAAGAGGCACATACAAAGGAGGTGGTTATCTTGTGCTTCTTTTGGATCTCGCTTAAACCCGGGGTGGGAGGGGCCGAGTGGTAGCTTAAGGGGAGACATGTATTATAATTCAATCTCCTGTGATTATTGATAAATCAATATGAACAACGTATAACCATAAATGCAATGCTTACTCAAAGATTTGTCACACAAACACTACACATACTTAGCGACATATACAAGTTACTAGATACATATGAGATATGATTATGAACATCATTCAAAGGATGTTGTTAACAAATTGGAATGAAATGACATTCAGAATGCTATGCTTTAAGATCAAAGGAAAACTCACTTAAAATATACAAAGGTAATGTGGTTTGCAGGAAAACACATGTTAGATATGCAAGGATAATGTAGTCTATAAAGGTAGAACAAGATGGAATGATATGGAAATTAGATGAAAGGGGGATGAGGATCTAATGGGGAGAAATAAAAATATTCACCATCTCATCCCGATGATCCTATGATGCATTCGATCTTGAAATCAAAATAAGATAACCTTTCAGAGGTTATTTACATTCATTGATACCCAATTTGTGTAAACACTACTAAATAATCTTTGAAACTTTAACACAAACACTTGTGATTAAAACTTCATGTATCTACCATACCAAATCCATAAAACCTAGGATACCCTTAAAAGGTACAAAATTTTCAATCCTATATTGTAATTGCAAAAGGAAATTTCTATAACTAAATGAGTATTCAAAAGTAACAATACAAAAAAATGTTCATTCAATGACCAATCCAAACAATGATATGAAACATGTTTCTTTGTATTTCATTGACATAACATATACAATATTACAAAATAAAGGAATAGATTTCTTGATTCCATCTCTATTTACACTAGGAAATAATAGACTTATCCATGGTGAAATGGTCATGTGTGTTCAATTGACAAGGGAGACATGTGAAATGATCTCAATGTCTGCTAATGATTGGAGAAAATGCAATCACCTTAGCTAAAACCTGAAATTATAACCCTTCAAAGTGAAGACAAGCCTTCACTTTTATAATAAAAATTCCCAAAAAGGAATATCCCTAGATGCACCACGAAGAGTGAAGGTAAGGCACATGTGGAGCAATGTTTCCTGTTTCTGCAATCTAGATGAAAAAGGCACCCAAACTAGAAAAGATTCCAACTTGACATGCTTAGTCGGAAAGGTTTGGTCTCATGATGAAACATGTGAAAGAGTGGCGAAATTATTTAATTTTCCAAAAAATTATTTTGTCTTGTTTTTTAGTCATCATCATTCTTAGTACACCTTAGGAAATAGTTGGTTATGCATTACAATCAGATCGTTTAATCCTCCTAAAAAGAATAGATAAAATAAAGAATAAAGAATTCTAAGGAGATGGATCGAGATCTAGTTGTTTTCCCTTTAATTCTTCTTCGATTTTTTCCCTGTACACATCAAACTTCTTGAACATTTCCAAAATTGGATCTTCATTTGGCCCAACATGATATAGAAATACTATTTCGGCTTGGAACAAATGATGTCAACTCATTTAGAAATAGCTTTATTCTTTTTAGATTTCTTGACCAATTTATTAATGAACCTTTCTAAATGAATGAACCTTTGAATAGAAGAATAATAAAAAACCTTGGGAAGCTCAGACTCTCCTGCAATGTGTTGTTTAAGAATTTCAACCAGCTTATTGATATCTGCATCTCACATGATGTATATGCTTTTAATTGTAACATCTTTTCAAGCATAGAATCAATATCATCATACCGCCCTTTCCTTTATGATTTTAAGCTTTCCTATGCATCATTCCAAGGTATCTATCCTCAAATTTAGAGCATCCACATATTCATATTCTCCTCCTTCACAATATGAAGATATTATTCCTTCCTTCTCCACAACATCTTCCTCGGATTAATTATAGCTTCCAACTTGGGCAACATGTCATTCCACATATCAATCTTTGTTTGATACTTGTCAATTAGGGCCTTTCATACTTCTATCCACTCAAAGACACGATTATGGAATTCAATGATGTCCTTAATGGCCTTACTACCTTTTGTGAATAGTTCACTTTCCTATTTCTTCATTGCCTCCCCTATAGTTTAAGTCTTTAACAATATTCACTATTTCCGGGGTGGGGATGGGGTTATCTCTTGACTGGTTGGAGGATCTTGTATCAATTTCTACATACAAAGTTGATAATCCATCAACCTTCTCTCTCAATTTCTCCTTAGTATCATTGTCCTTATCTATTTTCAGGAAATACCAAAACTACCATAATAACCTCATGTTTTAAACCCTTTGTAGTCTACTTGCCTAGTGGTATCTTGGTAATATGATAATCTAAAGGGGAAGCTTCATCCCTTAATACATCAGCTTGGGGAGTGGCCACCTCCACAAACCTTTCTCCTTGGGCCCCAACTACTATTATTGACAAAGTTTTCACTTTCTTTTGGATCTTGGTGGATTCAAGGAGACAACACTTTGAAGGTCAACTTCCTCAACCAACAATTTTATTTTTCTCTTCCTTGGAAGGGTTGCTTCTAACCAAATTCCAACTTGTACATATTTCCTTCCCTTTGATTTTTTTGTTTAGGGGAACTTGATGCGATCACCACTTCATGTGATACAAGGAGTGAGAGGTTAGAGTCATCAATATGCACCTTTGGCATATCTAAAGATTCAATAGAATGTCTATGTGTATCTTCTCCCTCTGCCTATGTAGTTATTTACTTCTTCCTCTTTCATGGTTGAATATGGTTGAGTACTTGTTTCTACATAATTTTTGGCCTTAACCTCTCCTTCTTTTGATGGAGAAGGATCCTCGATTGCTCACCATGTGGCTCCGTTTGATTTTGAGCCTTTGCTTTTGCATCTTCGAGCTATAATCGTTATATCAAGAGTTGGTGAATAGGACCCATGGTTTTTAGTTTCTCGTCTTCAACTATTGGAACCTCTTCAACATTTGGTTTCTCTATCTCACCTATTACAACCTCTTCTTCAATGGATTTTCTCTAACTCACCACTATTTATTCTGATGGATTCCTCTTGGGATATTGGGCCTCCTTCATCTTCTCCAATTGGTGCATTTGGAACATTATCTTAGAGAAGGTCAGCTCCAACATCTTGACTCAGGCCATGTAATAAATCAATGAACACTTTCTCATGTGACAAGTATGACATTCTTTTCCCTTTATCTTCATGGGTGTCTTGCATATGAACTTCTTGAATGAGAACATGGGTAGGAATTTATTGTTGCATCATGTAGAAGGTGGGGTAGTAAGAATTACCTGTGGTACTTGAGTGGTTGTAGTGGGAATTTGAACTTATGAAGTCACTCCCTCAATTGTGTTTTTGGCTTCTACACTACATGTGTGCCACCTTTGTCTCTTGTTCTCACAAAATGTTGACTTAAAGGATCGTCTTCATCCTCCTCATGGATGGTTTCCAACACTGGACTCATCATTGGCTGGCATGGATGAACACGTCTTTTCTAATGTTCACCTTGCTAAATAGGCCTTTTGAGGAAGAAACATGTACATCAATTTAGATATTTTCTTTTACAATATAGACTTTAGGCCTTGATGTCGGATGTGGGACTACTTGAATGGGTGTGGCTACAATGACAAGAACATCTTGCATAGTTTTCTTTAATATTTCCTTTGTTATGTGTGTCAAATTTGACACAGAATTCCATGTTTTACTTGTGGCAGCACTGAGTTTCTCCACATCCTTTGAAGTTAATGGTCCCTTAATTGAAATTTATGGGGACTTTCCTTTTAAGGGATCTAAACTTGTAGCTCCTTTCTTCAAAGGAGGAAGTACATCCTTTATAACACCACTTTCTCGGTACTCCTTAGAACTTATGTTTTGTAGAGTCAAATCAATTCCCTTTCTAGTTAACTAGCCCAAATTTATTTTGATGATGTGAGTTGTTCTTTCATGTAATGATGAGCTTTCTATATTTTTCCAATCAATACTTGGGAGAGGTTGTGAGGCTATATTCTTATCAACATAGTACTTACTCACCAAGTCCCCTCATCTGCAAGTCTTTGAGGCACAACCACAATTTTGTAGTCCACAACCTGAGTGAGGGTCATCCTTGAATAATCTATGAATCTCACTTCCTCCTCATCTCTATAATCCATCTAATAATCCTCATAATGAGGCTCATGTTCATGGGAATTCCCCAAATCTCCTTGAACTATCCATATGATATCATAATTGGGCATGGGAGTAAATTTTGCAATGTCATCCTACCCATATCTGCTTCTAGGAGTTTGGATTTAACCAAGGAGGGACATGAATACCTCCCAATAATGATAGGGAACTTGATATTGGCCTTGTGATTCCCTGCAATCAACTTATGGACTGCCACCAATTGCCTTGACAACTCCAACAATGCCCACTTGTCATCTAAATATCTAGGTAACATATATGGGGAATCATGAAAACCACTTACTCTGAAGTAAGTGAAGTGAATGTTTTGAATTGGATGAAGTAGCATCCAAATTCAGTGATCACTTTCCTTTCCTCTGCAAATATTTTGTTGCATTCCCATTCGAACTTAAACAAACATGTGAGGGGAGAAAATAAGGAATCAGGTACCCTCCTCAAATGATAAATACAATTGTTACTTGGTTCAACTAGGGGTACACATCATAAACCATTTTCTCTATCCAATCCAGAAATGATGTATTTAGATAGATCGAACATTAGCATTAATAGAACACCAAAGAACACCAAAATATAGAGAAATGGTCACAATATGCAAGTATAATGACTTAGCCACTTTGAGGGGGCAACCTCCAAACCATACAATAAGACTCAAGTGCTCAATATGATGATAATATATTACTCTCTAACTCCTATATATACCCTACTATATTATCTAGAGCCCTAAGGACGACCCACTAAGCATATGAAAGCATAAATAAATATGATATGGCATGATAAGAGATTATGTTAGTCACGATTTGGCTATCCATATCTCGATATATGACCTAGGGTTAAGGGCATAACATGCCCCTCCCCTTTAAAGCAACATTGTCCTCAATTTTTTCCACTCGGATGTTGCTTCACATAAGTGTAATCCTCAATGTCGATGATAGTTAGATGCTAGTACAATAAATATTCCTCCTCCCAAGTTTATGTTGCCTTGTCTGAGATCTTCTCCTTGATTTGATACTCATGGATTACCTTCTTCTGTGGTGTGCACTCTGTTCTTTGACTACTTGAACCTTTGGGTGGATCTTCAAGGTTGATATGGTGGGTGGTGGCTAGAAATGAGGAGATATTTTAGAAAAAATGTCTTGCTTAGGTGTCTAGACTAATGGCATATCCTCAACAATAACTGAATATTTTTTTCTCCTCTCATGAGAATATGGTGGTATGTAGGCAGGATGTTGTTGTAGACACAAAATCATGCACTTTGGGTAACTATTTAGTTATAGTTGTATATTACTATTCATATGATTCCTAAGTAAGAAAAGTACTAATTAACTCATGTCTTTGGCCACCTTTCTTTGCTTTTTGTTGCCACATTTGGTCTTACACCCTTACTTTCTTAGTCTGTCTCTTTATACTTCAACATTTATCATCCTAAACACGAGTGCCTCACCAAGACGCTAGCTTCAGTGCACCTCATCCCCTCTGGGTGTCCCTGACCCCTTTGTAGCTTGTTCACATCTTTTGGGTCCTTTCTAGCCATTTCGTATATTATATTTTTGATAGTCGGTCTTTTCAAGGTTAATTATGAAATTCAAGTAAGGGAATCATATAAATATAAAGTTATGTGATCATAATAAAATACCAAGCACTAAGCATTAGCTATCACCACCTACGGTTGCATCCATCAAGCATCTAAGAGCTTTATTGCATCCATCAACACCATCCAAGGGACACAAGGGCTAGTTATTCAAAGATGCACTTTATAGGAGGGAATTTCATTTTATTCCATCTACATGTATATTACATTTCTTTACACCTAGTTTACTTGCTCGTTATTAAGTGCGAAACACACAAGAGCCACCTAGGCACAATCCCCACCCCCCACCCCCCACACATAACTACATTGGGTATGAGATGTAGTGCAATGCTCAGTCGTAAGATCACCATTTTCATAGCCGAGGATAGTCTAAACCCTCATTCTCGCATCTTTCTTTTTTTTGGATTTGAAGTCTCTTTGAGGGTTTTACAGGTCTTTACTTCATTGCAGGTTTCAACGACCGCCGATCACTATGTGACCTCATAACAACCAAATATGAACAACAACAAACACCTCACGACCACTCAGAGGAGGTTTCGAGCATTTTCAGAGACACATGTGCCTAAAAATAGGCCTAGGGCGCTCACACGCAACCCCTGTCTCTCTCCAGTGTGCCCCAATCCAACTTATTCTTCTAGATTTACATTTTTCGAGCTTCGTATGATAGTCAATGATTCTTTTTCCAAATTTCCAGCTCTGCTCACTTTCGGGATCTCTGCGAATCACCTAAGACTTTTCCCCGTCTTTGCACTTAGGGTTTCATATTGTCTTGCTTAGTTTTCCGGGTTACTTTTTGTATTTAATCGTATATTTATTTACTACTGCAATAACAATCGATTAGGTAAAAATCACATTTTAGCTTAATCATTTTGGTGAACCCTGTTGCTCAATACTCCTTCCTCTAGGGATTTCCTTTTCTTATCACTATGGCTCAATCTTATGGAAAATTCATTGAAGCCCACTTTTTATTGGTTGATATGACATCATTCTCATGTCATATACTCCTAATAGACTATAGAGACATCTTGAAATTTTAAATTCATTTTGTAATGTTCATGATTTATAAGTTAATGTTAGTAAAACAAAGGCCGCGCTTTTAATATAACTAAGCATTTAAGCCACATGAAACTAATATCATTTACAAATATAGTATGGTTAAATTCATTTTCTCTTATAATTACCTAGGTGTGCCTTTTGTTGGACCTCCCTTCAATGTAGACACCCTAAAAATATAGGCATATTTCTAGCCATCCCTATCCTTTGCATAATATACCAATCTGCATCCCTTTATAATTAATTAAATTATTAAAATTAATGTTAATCATGCTTAAACCATACTCTTATATCTCTTAGGTAATTTAATTAAATAAATATTTAATTATACACTCACCCTCCATTTAGCTCCACTTCACTATCCTAGTCACTCAAGTCAACTACCTCACTCCACTCAACTTCTAAAACCCTACAAAGGTGGAAGCAAAAATAATGCACATACAACCTTATTACCAAAAAAATATTCATTACCCCTTAATGGGTATTCAAATCATTCAACTGCATAGACAAAATCAAATGACTATTTTAGGAAAATGCATTCATGATCCGCAACTCATTCAAACCTTGATCCACAATCCATGATCTCTCCTTCAGACTATAAATATGAGGCTCTTTCCTTTACAATTAAATCCTAGAAAGCTTTAAGCAATTGCAACAAAACTCTGCTCATTTTTCATTCAAATTCACATACCAAAAGGTTGTCCTCGTGTTCACTCTTGCTCGTAGCATTTCTTCTTCATTTGGAGACCAAATTGGAGCATCCACAATCAAACAATCCTTAGAGATCCAACAAGTGTATTAACACTTCAACTATCTCATCTTGAGGTGGCAAGAAGACTGTAAGGGAGGTTTGTTTCTTATTATTTGCTTACTTCGATTTTACTTTCGAGTTTTCATTAAACATTCTCGACACGCCCAGTGGGACTACCACACAATTATTTATCATTTTAGATCATTTCTTGCTAAACTGACTTCATTTGTGTGCTCTTTATTTTATTTTAGACCAATTGTTCAAATTTGAGAGTGTTTGGTGAAGAGAATTGAGAAAAATAATAAAAAATAGTCAATTTTTCATACTTTCCATACAATTTTGAGCACCTACAAGAAACTTGCATTAGTGTAGTGCTTTACACGGTAGCATTACCCGTGAAGTGCGCTAGTTTAGCACTTCACACACTAGCATAGTATTACACATGTTAGCATATCACTTAATGTGCTAACATTAGCCTCTATTTTCCCTCTCTATACCTTGCACACACTAGCATAATGTTTTACACGCTAGCATTCACCTTCTCCCTTACATGAGCTAGCACATCAAGTATACACACCAGTGTTAAATTATTTTTCTGATTTTTGTTTGAAAAAAATCCATTGTTACATAAAAATATGTTTGCTTGCACATGCTAACATAGCCTATCACGCTAGTGTACCTCATTCGCATGCACTAGCGTAGTTCTGTCATACTAGCGTACCTCAATGCACGTGTTAGCATTCTATCATTATGTTTTTCTAATTTGTACATTTTTCTAGCATTCTAAATATGTTGTAATCTCTGTCTTAGATATGTTTTTAATCCATATCGTGGAGGTTTTTATAACTAATAAATTTAAGTGTTTATTTTGCTATTAGTTATCATTTATTCTAATCTATAAAAGCTCATCATGTATGCTCTTTTCTCGCACCCTTGTGGGTGATCTTGAAAATTAGAAATAATGAGCTTTCTTTTGTTATTTCATTGTAGGAAAAACTACTAACTTGTTGATTGCAGGACCATATCTTATGAAGATTACCTTAAACATTCAACCAAACTACTAACTGCAAGTTGCCTTGATCGTGACAACCAAACTTTATCACATATTTTTATTAAAATTTATAAAACACTTTAATTAAATTTTTGGAGAAGGGTTTATTCCCTAATCCGGTGTAATTGTGGGAAGTGCATGACTAAGGTCTAGAAACTCATTGTGAGGAGTACCACATGAACCCCAAAGTAACGGGTATCTTGAGGGAACTAGCCAATGAAACGGGACCCCACCTACTTAACTAGTACACCTTGTGAGAATTAGATCCAATGTTATCCATAGTGACGCTCCCAATTTGATTGATCGAGCAGAGTAAAATCCAGCTCTGTTAATCAAGGGGTAAAGTAAAGCCGACGACTAGAAATAGTGTATCATGCTTGTTTGGATAAACATTTGGTATTTAGGAGAGATCCATATCTAGAAGATAGACCAACCAAGCCAAGTTACTTGAAAAATCCTCCTTACCACCTGTCATTCTCGCCCAATTTTTCTCAAATCGCTTTACTTTGTACTTCACATTCTTTCTGAATGACATATTTTTCCATTTTCATCAAAATCAAATCTCTTCTCAAACTTCATAAACCAATTATTTTTCAAGACCCATTTCAGATTGAATTTATCATGTCTAAGTCTTTCTCTTTCGATTCACTATTCAAAGTTTATGCACAACATTCAATTCAATTCAAAGTCTAAGTCTTAAATTTTGGATACCCATATCCTAATTTGAGTAATCCATTTCAAACCAAGTCTTACACGTTGGTATTCACTTTATCAAAGTTAAGAAAATCCAATCCAATCATCCTTTTAGCCTTAGTCTTTGGGTTCACCTGAAAATCCTAGACTTAAGCAAATTAAATCAAACCATGATCATATCATAATTTAAGCCTTTTTCATTGGATATTCACTTTATCCATTGTTTATGCACACCCAATCCAATCGAGACTCCATTTATACATTGAACATTCACTTTGTTCACGTATTAATTAAATCAAGCTTTATACATTAGACATTCACTTTTTTCACATATTAATCTAATCAAAACTTTACACATCGAACATTCACTTTTTTCACATATTAATCAAATAAGACCTTTATACCTTGAACATTCACTTTGTTCACGTATTAATCAAATCAAACCTCAGTCGTTGAATATTCACTTTCTTCACGTATTAATCAAATCATACATTTAAAGGTTTAACATTCACTTTTTCAAATATTAATCAAATCACAAATCCAAATCAAATCATAAGCATTATCATTTGGGTATTCACTTTATCCAAATTTAAGCATATCCTTCATTAAATCAGTCCTCACAAACTTTAAAATCAATCCCAGATCAAATAAAAATCATACTATCCATCACTTTGATTGAAACACGCTTTAGCTTTTGATCAAATCAAACACTGGTTTCACTAAACAATGACAACCACACGTGATGCCTTGAACAAAAATTTTCTAGAAAAACTTCGTGAGATGTCAACAAAAATCACCATGACAAACCTTTACAACAAAAAGAAAATTCACAATGAAAATTTCACCTCCTTCCTTCAATGATGACGAGGGATCACAAACCGGTTTCATTGCTTCATACCCGAAAAATGGATGATAAGCATTTTTGTAACAAATCTCAATTCGAACTCTCATTCCAAATGAAATTGTATTCTCAGTAAACAATTTCAAAGGCATAATAAAAATATGAACTCAACTTCGAGAAACCCTTATTGCAAAAGGCTTCATCACGAATCCTTCAAATCATCAATCAAACGAATCAAGTAAACAAACAATCATACTCCCTAGTCAAGAAATTACTCCATGTGAAATCAAAAGACGAAAATTTACGCCTCTTGGTGAAATCCTTTCAAGTGTCCTTCATCAATTAGAAGAAGCTAACATGGTCACTTATCCACTAATAATACCCTTGAAAAAGGGAAACCAAAACCTATGTGGTATAACGAATCAGAATATTGTGAATACCATTGCATCAACGACCATCCTACAGATCGTTGTTCAAAACTCCATCATTACATCCAAGATTTACTTGACAATGGAGACATTGAAGTCAAAGATACTTCTACTACAACCATGCCACCTGAATAATTGGAAGTGAATTAGGAATCCTTTTAACTCATGGTACAAATGCACAATCTAACGATGAGGGCCAATCATTGAATAATGTTGAGCTTGATCCTATCATTTCATCACTAGATCTTATGCCTCACAATATGGTTATTGTTATGGAAAAATCACAACACCCCGAATGGTTCGAGTTTGAGATGGGGCATTCGGTGTGATTGCATAACATGAACTATCCTGAGTGTGGGACATTGTGAAATGAGATATCTCTCTGGAGAAGGCCGGTTCTTGCTCCTAACCTACTTGCCACTAACTACTCCTAATGCGGGAAAACTAATGACTAATCCTAATCTAATGCTTCCAAGGGGAAAGGGAAAGAAGGATTGCATGAAAGAAACCTACACTATGAGCGGTGATACACCAAGAGAGGAGTGCTAATCACTCTTCCCAACCCTGTAAATGGAGAAAGGGTTGGAAAAAAGCAACACAAACTCAAGTTCCACCAATGCATTAAGGGGAGGTTAGGCAACTGCAACACAAACCCAAAATGTAAAAAATATTCATTCCTGAATGAGCACAACCAAACAAACCCTATGAATGGACAAGAAATATGCACAGATCCTACAAGCACAAGAGAGGTAAGATGTAAACAATAAACTATAGAGGGACAAGATGCAACACAAATATAGTTTTATTGCTCTATATAGAGTTTACATAGTACAATGTTATAGCAGGAAGATGCATGAATCCATTACATATCTTGAGAGGAAGGTTTGAAGCCCCAAGAATAATGGGGTGCATGGGAGGAGAGAAAATGACCAAACTTTTGCACATGCAAACCCCTTACATTTTATAGAGGAAGAAAATGAGGAGAGAGAGGGAAGAAAATACGAAAATGCACTCCAATCTCCTACAAAATCCATCATTGTCCTTGTAGGAGTGATGGGAAAGTCTGCAAAGCCCATACTCCATTGTACCTTACTTTTTGGGGAAGAAAGGAAGCCCATACCTCATCATTTTGGTAGGTGAGAAATCTGGAAACATTCCTCTAAAATGGCAGATTGTATTTCCTCATTTTGAAATACTTAGTCTCACTAAAATTAAGAAAACTAGTTGTTGTGTAGAGGACACTGAGAGATTTCCAAAAGTCCTATTTTGTGCAAATCTGAGCTCCCAGTCAAAAGTTATGGCCATATGAAGATGAGGGTGCCATATCACAATAAATGTGAGTGGTTGTGTCTATTTTTTTGGACTCCGACCATGCATCACACCCTTCGAAATCCAAAATTTTAAACTTTCGAGATTCATATCTTTGGGAATTTTGACTTCAGAGGTCGTTGTTACTATTCATCTGGCGGGTTGGCTCGAGAGTTTTGAAATGCCAAACCTCCAAAGTCTAAAATTAGGACTCCGAAATCATGTTGCGTGGCACTATTCATCACTCGAGCCAAAATGTTTTGAAATTTTGAAACCATGAAGTCTAAAGTTGGGGTTTGGGTTTTGGGATTTCGGGGGTTTGGGTTTCGGGATTTCAGGGGTTTAGGTTTTAGGATTTCAGAGGTTCGGGTTTCGGGGGTTTCGGTTTCTTCATCCGAAAACGCATTTCTTCTGAAACCTCGAAAGCCCAAAGTCGAATTTTAGACTTCTGTGTTTTAAATTTTTCCCTTCTGTGTGGCACTATTCATCTGATGAGCTAGAATGTTCCAAATTTCAAATCCTAAAGTAAGAAATTCAGATTTCGGGTTTTAGACCACTCGCTCCTTTTTTCACGCTTCTTTTCACCGAGTCCTCGAATTTCACCTCACTACCTCCAAAGTCCAATTTTAGAATTGATTTTCTACATTCCCAAACTAGCTCGAACTTCGAGCTCCTTTGCAATGTGCTCAACCCACTTCAACTTACTCGGCTCGAGCCCAAAATGTGAGCTCCCATGGCCGACTCGATCCTCCTATTTTCTCTATGTGAGGTCATGTTTGTCTGATTTCATCTGAGGGGCAAAATTGGATAACAGTTACCAATGATATAATAATGCTACAACCACTATTTTGGACACCTGAAACTAAGTAGTCTTCCACATCCGCAATACCTCAAGTGTCCACTCGTACATCTATTGTTGTTCCACAAAAGTTATTGTTATCCAAAATTCACCCCCCAGGGTAATTTTGATAACATACATCAGAATATTCAAGTCCCAGGCAAATTGATTGATTCAGAGCAAACATCATGTTTCTGAGGTTCTCTCAGATATTTTTCTAACTCCCCTGGCCGAAGAAGGAGGGAGCAAGCTCTGAGAAAATGTGAAAAAGTTGCAGAAAGGCAAGTAGGTTGATCCAGAAAAAATTGTGAAAATTGGCTAAGTCCTGCTCAAGGTCGCCTTTGGGACGTGTGGGACAGAAAGACGCGGATCGGCCGAAAAGCCTCCAGGCGGCCCGCTAAGCATTTGGGACAATCGGGCTGAGAAATGCGCACGCTGGGCGCGAAGCCGATCCGGCCGAAGAGGAAAAGAAAATCGATTAGCTGCTTTGAGAGGGACGGTTCGGGACAAGAGTACGCGAAGGACCGACCGGAACCGGCGAAAAAGGTCAAGGCGATCAAAGAAAAGCATTCGGGACATGGGACAAAAAGACCGAACCAACCAGATCGGCCGAAATGGGGAACTTCAGTCCAAAAACAAAGTGGGACAAATGGGACAAAAGAGACCGAAATCAGTAGGATCGGCTTAAATGGGGAACTTCAGTCAAACAAAGTGGGACAAGTGGGACAAATGGGCCGCGAACCGGCCGGTTCGGGGAAATCAAGCACAAGGAGCTTTGTGCCAAATGGGACAAAAAAATGCGAAGGGCGTGAAAGAGCGGGCGGCAGCCGCGACTGACCAACCAAATCATGACACGTGTCACAAGGAAAAGGTCGAAAAGTCAAAGGGCGAGTTTGAGAGCATCGATCCGAACAATGAAATAGCGCCACGTGTCTAGGAGGGCCACAAGGAAATTTCAAAAGAAAGCCCACCGAAAGGTAGAGGAGAGAGAATCACGCGACCAATCAATGCGTGCCACGTGTCATCCAGGTGGCGAAGCGCGGGAAATATTTCAAAATCCGTTTTGGTCTGTTCCGTGCCCTAAATCTTCAGATCGCCATATCTTTTGATCCAGAGCTCGGATTTGCACGTTCTTTATATCAACGGAAAGCTTGTGAGATGCTCTACATGATTCTAGGATCAATCTCGAGTTTTGGTGTAGTCTGGAGAGAGAAAATTGAGAAACAGCTCTGACACGTGATAATGGCCAGAAGCGACGTTCAACAACCTGTTTTAATGCTAATGGGTCGCATTCTTCTTCAGCACGGCCAGAAGTGACATTTCAGCGGCCAAATTAATGCAAATGGGTCGCATTCTCCTCAAATCGGTGAAAATATGGCAGGGTATGGGTTGGTAAGGTATCCCATGCCGTTTTAATGCATATGCAATCAATGAGGAATGGGCTGGCACGTTTTCCCACATTTCTGTCCCCTGGGCTCAACCCATGCAATGTAAAAAGCCAGATTTGGCTCAAAAATAAAAAAGTTGTTCATCTTTTACGCTCTCGCCCTCCCTTCTTTTCTTCTCTAGGGTTGAAAATGGAGTTCGAACCTCCTCCCTTGCTCTGTAATGGCATTTTGCCTCTTATTAATGGAATGATGTTCTGTGTAAAATTCTAGAGCAACAAAACGTGTTTTGTGATGCATCTATCCATCCTTCCTCATTTTTGCTTGTTCTCTTCTTGCCTCTCTTCATTGCAGGTATTTGTGCATGTTTGAATGTTCATTGCAGTCCGGAGCTGTGTTCATGGAGTTTTGGGACATTTTCTGTGTGAAATCTATCCTTGGGCTGTGATGCATCTGTCCATCCTTCCCATTGCTCACCTCTCCTTGTCCCATGGCAGTTTTGATAGATGTCCAACATTCTCCTTCTATGGTGTATCACCGTTTTAGTGTAGGCTTTTTGCTTATTTTTCCCTTCTCTCTCTCTCTCTGTCTCCTTGGCATGGTTAGATTAGGATTAGATTAGCTTGCTGCATTGGAATAGCTTGTGGCGGGTAGTTTAGGAGTAGAACCAGCCTTCTCTGGAGATTCCTCTCTCGGTTTCACAAGTCCCACGCTTGGAGAGAGGTTTCCATGTTGTGCAATCACACTGGATGCATGAACATCAACCTAGAAGCCTGATGTGCATCCAGGGGTGCTGTGATTTTGCATCAACAGTTTTGGCATGCCTGGTGGGACTCTAGAGGTCTTCCACTTCATCTTTTGCAGGTTGGTGTGTTCCTGTGAAGATTTCAGCCTTTGGAGGCACTTGCAAACACATCTGGCGACTCCATCTGATCAGCAACCCATTTCTCTGAGCTTGCAGACCCGTTTCCATCCATTTTCATCCATCTTTCTTTCCATCCCTTTCATTCTTTTCCATTCCATGAAGTTGTGCAACCATGACTTCATTTCCATCATGGAACTCACATTTACAACAACAGCAGTATATCCCACCTCCAACATGTTTTACAAATCCTCCAGATCAGCATGCATACTCATATGAGCAGCGAGTGCAAAGTCGGTTTGGCTATGGAGCTTTCAAGAGCAAGAGTATGCAGCCATGAAGACCATCGAGATCCAAGATCTTTGGTCATTGGAGAAAATCCAAAAGATGGAGGTGGGGATGGTGTAGTCCAGGGCTCAAGCACAAATGAAAGCTTTTGGAATCGGTTGTGGAGCACCCTGTCCATGGGTGGGACCTTTTCCAAGGCATTACAGCCCTCAGGAAAAGCTTAACTTCATGATTGCAAGCAACGCTGCCTTTGCTTGCAAAGTGGATTGAAGAAATAGAGGTGTATGAGAGAAGTATTCAACAACCTTGTCAACGGGTAAGCACATCTTCTCATGCCTTTTCTTTTCCTCTTTCCCAATCTGTTTCATTTCAGCAGTGTCAAGTTTCAAACCCTCCATCTGCTGTCCCAAGTGTTGAATCCATCCCTCCATCCCCTAGTCTTCCACCCCATCTTAATTCTTCTTTCCTTTTTCCTTCTAGACAGTCATCCCCTCCACAAGAGCTAAAAGAAACACCCCCTCCTCCAAAGAAACAAGAGGTTTCACCTCCTCCACCACCACACAAAATTGTAAAATCGGTTGAGTTTCAACCCATCCCTCCTCTTGCATTCCCAAATCCATGTTGGGAGGATGAAAATCAGAATGCCAGTCAAGGAAAACAACAGCAAAAAGAGAGGCCAAACAAAGATGAAGAAATTCAAAGTCTGAAGAGTTGGGCTCTCAAATTTGGGATAACAAAGATCCCCTTGATGGTTAAACCTACAGAAGAGGCTAGGGTTGGAGAACAGGTGGTGGTTAGGACTGATTTTGTTGCAGCAGAAGAAGAAGATCTTGCAGTCCCAACTTGCCCTCTAGAGCAGCAGAATGAAGAGTTTGACTTGACAAACTTCATGCTAGAGGAAGAGTTTTATCAAGAGCAAGATTCTCTTCAAGTAGTAGAGGAAGGAGAAGCTGCTCCAAATCCAAAAGAAGAGGAGCACAATCTAGCTGTGGAGGAGAATAGTGCAGATCCAAAGGCTTTGAGCACAAAGCAGGCTACAGGAGAACCTTCAGTTCTTCTTTCCACTTCATCTCTCTCAAGTTCTAGTACTGAAGAAGAGTTTGATCTCTCAAACTCAATATTGGAGAGTGAAGGAAACCATGGTCGTCAAGTTGCAGATCAAGAGGACACCATGGAAGAAGTTGAAAACGAGCAGCAGGACAGCAATGAGACAGTTTACCTGTCAGATTTGGAGGACTGTTTTGATGGAGAAGAGCCGGTTGAGCTTTCACCTTTCTCTCTTTCATCACCCACATCCCAAACACCAGAGCCTGCTGCCATGAAGGAGAGCATTCAATTGCAGCAGCCTGCATCTTATAGCAGCCCTTTGGAATCAAAATTGGAAGATTCTAATCTTCCCTGTTCTTCATTGGAGGAAGAGAAAGGACAGAAGGATTCCACCATTTCTTCCACATCATCCATTCAGGAGGGTCTACAAGAAGACTCCATTTTTGGAGTTGAAAATCAAAGCTATGGGCATATCAAGCGATCGGACCTTGCCCAATCAAGTATTTGGCTTCATTGGAGCCAAAGGAGAAGCCACAACCAGTCATGCTTGCTCACTAAGCATGAGGATGAGCTCAAAGTACCAAGGATCAGCTGCCATACCTCTTGATCCAAATGCAGAGCAACTAAAAGAGGTATTGGATTTGTTTTTGATTGATACCTTGATGATTTGGGTGGAAGACCGACTTCTTGTTGATTTTCCATCCATCCAAACAACCATGATCGATGCAAATCAATTGCATGGCTGCCAATTTTGAAGAAAGGAAGCTATTTCTCACAACGATTCGAGTTGCGAGGTTTGTTTAGCTTGCCTTTGCTTCGATTAGAGTAAGTAGCTAGGTTTGCTTTAGAGTAGAGAAGAAGTGCTTGTGCACACTCTGCATGTTCCATTTGGGCATGTATGATTTTCGATTTGTACATAGTTTTTGGTGTGTTAGTTTTCTCTTGCACAGTTCGTTCCAGTGGTTTTTGGTGAGAACAACTCCATGCCCGGTGGGTTTCCAAGTGGCTCAGAGGGCAGGTTTTCAAAGTTCAGATCAGTTTTCAGGCTACTACTCATGACTCCATGCCCAATGGATTACTTCAGGCTACTGATCATTCATCTAGCAGGCAGATGACCCCGCTGAGTCGCCAAAACTGTTATCCAAAATTCACCCCCAGGGTAATTTTGATAACATACATCAGAATATTCAAGTCCCAGGAAAATTGATTGATTCAGAGCAAACATCATGTTTACGAAATATTTTCTAACTCCCCGCCAAAGAAGGAGGGAGCAAGCTCGAGAAAATGCGAAAAGTTGCAGAAAGGCAAGTAGGTTGATCCAGAAAAAATCGTGAAAATTGGCTAAGTCCTGCTCAAGGTCGCCTTTGGGACGTGTGGGACAAAAAGACGCGGATCGGCCGAAAAGCCTCCAGGCGGCCCGCTAAGCATTTGGGACAATCGGGCAGAAAGCAAATCGCGGCGGGCGAGAAGCCGATCCGCCAATGGAAAGAGGAAAAGAAAATCGACTAATAGCTGAACTTTGAGAGGGGACAGGTTCGGGACAAGAGTACGCGAAGGACCGAACCGGCCGGTTCGGCCGAAATGGGAACAAATGGTTCGAAAGCAAATGGGACATTTGGGCCGCGAGTACGCCTGTGAACCGTTAGGCGAAAGGCATAAAAGGTCAAGGTAGTCCGAAAAGCATTCGGGACATCACGGGAAAAAAGACTGAACCACCAGATCGGTCGAAATGGGGAACTTGGTCCCAAAACAAAGTGGGACAAATGGGACAAAAAGACCCGAAGACACCGAAGGATCGGGCAAATGGGAACTTCCACGTCCAAACAAAGTGGGATAAGTGGGACAAATGGACGCTTGAACCGGCCTTTCGGCGAAATCAAGCACATTTGAGCATTTTTGTGCCAAATGGGACAAAAAGACGCGAAGGGCATGAAAGAGCCGGCAGGCCCGCGGACCAACCAAATCATGACACGTGTCACAAGGGAAAAGGTCAAAAAGTCAAAGGGCGAGTTTTGAGCACTCGATCCAAACCAATGAAATAGCGCCACGTGTCGGCCAAATAGGGGCCCACAAGGAAATTTCAAAGAAAGCCCACCGAAAGGTAGAGGAGAGAGAATCATGCAACCAATCAATGTGTGCCACGTGTCATCCAGTGGCGAAGCACGGAAATATTTCAAAATCCGTTTTAGTACATTAGTGCCCTAAATCTTCAGATCGCCATATCTTTTGATCCAGAGCTCGGATTTGCACGTTCTTTATATCAACGGAAAGCTTGTGAGATGCTCTACATGATTCTAGGATCAATCTCGAGTTTTGGTGTAGTTTGGAGAGAGAAAATTGAGAAACGGCTCTGACACGTGATAATGGCCAGAAGCGACGTTCAACAACCTGTTTTAATGCTAATGGGTCACATTCTTCTTCAGCACGGCCATAAGTGACATTTCAGCGGCCAAATTAATGCAAATGGGTCGCATTCTCCTCCAAATTGGTGAAAATATGGCAGGGTATGGGTTGGTAAGGTATCCCATGCCGTTTTAATGCATATGCAATCAATGAGGAATGGGCTGGCACGTTTTCCCACGTTCCTGTCCCCTGGGCTCGACCCAGGCAATGTAAAAAGCCAGATTTGGCTGAAAAATAAAAAGTTGTTCATCTTTTACCGCTCTGTCCTCCCTTCTTTTCTTCTCTAGGGTTGAAAATGGAGTTCGAACCTCCTCCCTTGCTCCGTAATGGCGTTTTGCCTCTTATTAATGGAATGATGTTACGTGCTGTGGGAAAATTCTAGAGCAACAAAACGTGTTTTGTGATGCATCGTCCATCCTTCCTCATTTTTGCTTGTTCTCTTCTTGCCTCTCTTCATCATGTATTTGTGCATGTTTGAATGTTCATTCAGTGGGTCCTGAGTTTGTGTTCATGGAGTTTTGGGACATTTTCTATGTGAAATCTATCCTTGGGCTCGTGATGCATCTATCCATCCTTCCCATTGCTCACCTCTCCTTGTCCCATGGCAGTTTTTGATAGATGTCCAAATTTCTCCTTCTCGGTGTATCACCGTTTTAGTGTAGGCTTTTGCTTGTTTTTCCCTTCTCTCTCTCTCTCTGTCTCCTTGGCATGGTTAGATTAGGATTAGATTAGCTTTTTACACTGCTGGAATAGCTTGTGGCGGGTAGTTTAGGAGCAGGAACAGGCCTTCTCTGGAGATTCCTCTCTCGGTTTCACAAGTCCCACGCTTGGAGAGAGGTTTCCATGTTGTGCAATCACACTTGGATGCCTAAACATCAACCTAGAAGCCTAATGTGCAAGGAGGTATTTTGTGATTTTGCATCAATAGTTATCAAATGTAAACTCTTTGTCTAATTCCTTTGAAATTATCAAATCAATAGAGAAGACATCTAACACATATCCCTCTCAAGAATTTGACCACAATATCACCTACGTGTCTAGATGTCTATACTTATGCATACCACAATGTCCATATTCCTACAGGGTATTACACACATCTATTTCAAGATTTAGTCACAAATCTAACATCGAATAAATCAATCTTACCATTTGGTCATCATGACGTTTCAAAACCAAACATCATGAATAATAAATCTTAATTCATCAGTGAAATATTTTTATCTACTCCATTAACTTGGACCTTATCATTTTAAGTCCCAGTAAATCAAGACCAATGAAATCATAGATTTATTGTAAATCTTTCTACCTACCTTGTAAACTTAGACCTCATCTGCCCAAGTCTCATAAATTGGGACCAATCAAATCATTAATTTATTGGAAATCTTTCTATATACTCAAGTTAATTAGACCTCGTCCACCCAAGTATCGTAAACCATAGGACTAATCAAATCATCAATTTATTAAATCATTCTATCTAATCCATTGATTTAGGACCTTTTCCTCCTAAGTCTCGTAAATCAAAACTCATCAAATCATCGATTTATCCCAAATCTTAGTATCTACTATGTTGACTTGGACCTTGTCCACCTAAGTCTCATAAAACATGACCCATCAAATCATAGATTTATCACAAATATTTTTATCTACTCCATTGAATTGGACCTCATCCACCTAAGTCTTGTAAATTAGGACCATTCAACTAACATAACCATGGACCTTTTTAAAAATAATGAGTCCATTACTAACCCTAATCCTTGAAAAATAAAATAAAATAAAAAAGCATAAAAATAAATAAAAAATCTCCCATACCCATCACTTCATCAAAGCACTATATGAAAATAAAAAACGTAGAAACAAAAAGCTACTTATCCTTGAGTACTCTCCACACTAGGGAGGTGTACCATCAACTCATCTAAACAAATAGCTTTAATTTTTTTCATCTATGCGAGATATCTCAATTATAACATCATCATATCTTCCCACTCTTTCCCTATAAGACACATGTTAATCTTTTTCCTATTAGGCATTGTGTACCTTATCACTATTGGTTTTTACTATTTCGAGATACTTTTATGTACGGTTTTTTCTATAAGCTTCTTGGTGGAAAATCCTCCTTTCAAACAAGCTCTCTCTTTAACGTAAATCACTAAAATTCTTTACCCGAATCTTTTGACCATCCATATCAATCTACAATGTTGAACCCTTGCATCCTACTAGTAGTATGAGGCTCATATTTGGGGTAAAATATTCCTTCCCAATAAGCATAATATCAACAAATAAGGAAAATCAATCAAAAATACAAAAATCCCTTATTACACCTTTTCTCCTTTGTAGTGCTTTACTAGTTGTGAGAGATTAGGAACAAAGAAGGTATCCTTGGTAGCATGCATTTTATGTTCGGTGTTGAGCCCTTGCCTCTTACTGGTGGCATGAGGCAAGATGTAGGGGGTATCTTTTAAGTACGATTAAACAAAATAATGCCTTAAGAAAATCTCACTCAAAAGTGTTAAATCCCATATATCCGAGAAGTAATTTAGTTGCTCATGAGAGACAACAAGTCCTCCAACCGGATCTTGCCAATCAAGTAGGCCATTAATGTATCTAAGTCTAGCCAAAATTTATAAAGTGAAATCATCTGCGGAATTGTTGATCAAATAATCCTAAGCGGAGATGAGTTACACTTTCCCAAACGGACCATTGTTGCACCTTGTATCTTTGCATCCATCTTCTTCATTTTCATATCATTATCTCCTTTTTCTCACGTCTGTCATGGCTCTTAGTGTTGGTCCTCGCATCTTACTAGTCAGTATATCTCCTCACTCTCTCATCTACAATCCATTTATTAATGGGTGACATATTTAACTTTGTTTGCCATGAGTTTGGAAAAGGTGCACTCCTTATTGAGTCAAAAATCAAAATAAGACAAAAATCAACTTAATCATTAAAATTCATAAAGACTCAAAAAATTCAAAAAAATCACAAATCACAAAAATAACTCAAAAAAATCAAAATCCCAAAACATTCAAATAATCACAAAATACAAACAAAAATTTACAAAACATCAAAAAAATCTCAAGAAATCAAACACAACTCAACAAAATCAAAACTTTTAACTCCAATCCTAGTAATCATTCCAACCATATTACAACTATCACAACAAATTATCTCACCCATTACATGTATCCTTGATGGGGCAAGTCAAGTCAATCATCTCCCTCGCGTGCATCCTCACTTGGGGAAATCTTGGCTCTCATTCTCTCCTTGCATGTCAGTATCCTTTCTTGGGGCAATGACCCTTTTCAATCTCAGATCTACCTTCGATGCGGATCGAAAAAATAACGTTAAGAGGAGTTTCTTAACTCCACTTTCTCTGTCTGATCCAATCCCCTTACATGTCAGTATCCTTACTTAGGGGCATCTAAATCTGCTTAATTATCACTATGGAACACATTAGGGCATAGTTGATTGTTGTTATTTCAAGTTGCGTTGCATTGTTGTTATTTCTTGACCAATTAAAATTATTTCATTATCATCCTGAATCATTTATATCGATGGTGGATGCTTTTATTATGTACATTGGGTTTGTTTTACTCTTTATCTTTTGTTTTTCTCTGGACCAATTATAAGTAGTATGTTAACATCATGGTTCTTTTATATCCATGATGCATACATCTATTGTGTATATTGGGTTTATTTTAATTTTTATATTGTGTGTGTGTGTGTGTGTGTGTGTGTTATGTGCGTGTGCGTGTTTACACACATGATGGGTTGAACATCATGATTATTTAATAAACATGGTGACAACTCTATTGTGTAATAAACAAAATAAGCTTGCTCTAACTTTCACTATCTAAATGAAATCTCATTCTATGAGAAAAATCCCTCCCATCCTCCTTTAATCCTTAAATCCTTCGCCTTTCCCCTCTTCCTATCAAATGATTGTCCACCACTTTTCTTGCAGCACCCTTTCGCTTGAGGGGAATTCCCTTAGCATCCATACTCGTCTGGGGCATCCAAATGATTCACCGGGGCATATCAAACAAGTCCACCATGCTTCCCTGCCATTCACTCACTAATCTACATGTGTCTACTATCTTTAAAATGTTATTACTTCATAATAACACTTTAAAGAGGAAAAATGTAGACACCCTAAAAATACATACCTATTTCTAGCCATCACTATCCTTTACATAATATGTCAATCCATATCCCTTTAGAATTAATTAAATTAAATTTTAATCATGCTTAAACCATACTCTTATATATATCCCTTGGATAATTTAATTATCTATTTAATTAAATAAATAGTTAATTATATAATCACCATCAACTTAGCTCCTCTTCATTATCCTAGTCACTCAAGTTGAACATCCCCTCACTCTACTTAACTTCTAGAACCCTACAAAGGTGGAAGCAACAATAATGCACGTACAACCACCTTCTCGAATAAAATCTTATTGCCAACCAAATATTCATTGCCCCTTAATGGATATTCAAACCATTAACTGCACAGACCAAATCAAATGGCTATTTTAGGAAAATGCATTCATGATCCTACAACTCATTCAAACCTTGATCCACAATCCATGGCCTCTCCTTCAACTATAAATATGAGGCTCTTTCCTTTGTAATTAAATCCTTGGAATATTTAAGCAATTGCAAAAAAAATTTGCTCATTTGTCATTCAAATTCACATACTGAAAGGATGTCCTTGTGTTCACTCTTGCTCGTAGCATTTCCTCTTCATTTGGAGACAAGAATCGGAGGATCAAAAATCGAACAATCCCAAGAGATCCAACAAATGTATTAACACTTCAACAATCTCATCTTGACATGGCAAGAAGACTGTAAGGGAGGTTTGCTTCTTCTTATTTGTTTACTTTTTCTTTTACTTTTAGTTTTTTCATTGCACACAAACCCCCCTTCAATATTCTTTGTGCTATAGAAGAGAGATTATGCAAGGGATATGTTGCACTTAATGCACTTGAGAGTTAATGTTTCTAGCTTCGATTTCGAGACGTAAAAAAAATCACCTACTATTTATTATGTGACGCCTCATACCAACACACTCAATTTCTTCTCGAATATATTTAATTTTTTTCTTATTTAGTCTTCATTCTCTATTGGTAAGTATGTTTTGCTCAATTTATATCTAGATGTGACTAAATGATGTGTGCATCCTAAAATTATTAACAAAAACTATCAACCACTTATTAATACCGATAAAACTTAAGCACTTATAGATGATTGAATCTTGTGTCTTCATCTAAATGATTGGATTATATTACCATGTTTATCGTTGAATGTTCTAGTGAAGGGGTCATGAATTTCTCGGTATGTGAGATGAGATACCTACGAGGAATGACATAACTCTCTTACACACAACACATCACATATATGTTTATATGTTGAATATCAATGTTATTACATGATAAGTTAGGATTGTGAATCGATATTGGCTTTGATGAGAGTGCGGTGAACTTGAGAATGTGACATGTTAAGTGGGAGTAATCATGTCAACTTAGTATAGAAAGGTTTATAGTAAATTTCAAAGACTATATACTCAGAGGTCCTTATGATAGACCTATTATTTAGAGTGGGAATGCATATCCAGTGGTACATATCTTCCCCAGGATTGTAGCCATAAGCACAAACATACTTTATTCATATTATTAAGTGTTATGTACTTCATGTTTTAGTTCAATGTTATCACATATATTTCATGTGGTAAGTGACAACTTAATATTACACATATAACTCACCCTCTTGCCATGTTAATTCAATTATGTTTTTGTTTCATCATATAGTATAGGCACTCCTTATGTATTAGAGAGGTGTAAAATGGATCGTCATGTTTTTCGCTGAAGAAAAAGTGTTTTGATGGTATTATCCCTCTTCTATACCAATGTTGCAACTTCGATAATATCTAGTTGATTATCAATACATCATATCAAATGGTTATTGTTGTACTTTTCTTTCTATGCCCTACAACACGGAAGAATATTTTAATGTACTCAAATTGTGCTATATTTTGTATTCTACCCGAGGGATAATGAGTGCAAATTTTTGTATGAATCATACTTTTATTGAATGCAAATTTGTAAGACATAATTGTAACTTGAGTTATCATAGTAAATGATATAATGATTAAAAAGATGGATTTAAATATAAATTATGTTTTGTATATATCCTTAGATTGTTACCATTGCACCTTTATTGTAAATTTAAATGTAAAGTTATTAATACATCATAAGTTTGTACGAAAATAGTATAATGACAATATGCAAATTTTATTGGAAATATGAATGATAAATGGATTTAATTTGGAGTTTCTAAGTTGGTAAATGCATGAGCTCTTATGAGTAAAAGGCATTTTGGCTTTAAAGAGAAAATGAGTTTGAAATAACTTAGAATGGATGTGTTGTGATTAATCTATTTGTTTAAAGAAATAAAATTGTTGTGTGTTTTCCCCTACATAAAGTGTCACATTAGAGTGCTTAAGATATTTTTTTAGTATCAATAGGGCTAGGAATGAAGAGGGCCTCGATAACATTCTCGATCATGAATACTGGAATTGAACTAAAAAAATTCGGATCAAGTTTTTGATATCGATTAGGAGGTTGCTATAGTCAAACACCAAGCATGATATTCACCTCGAAGACACTAATGTCCTATCTATATTGAGAGTCATTATTTTTAAGCATTAATTAAGTGATAATATGGAAATAAGATGTGTTTCCTTTAATTTGAATAGGGATGAGGGGTTCATTTAAGACACTCATGGAGATATATTCTCAACAAATTAAAAAATGACCATCTCTTGAAGTTTTACATATTTTATTATCATTAAAGGATTGTTATAACAACTACCTTTATATTAATTTTCCTAAAAGTGTGCTTGTATCCATCTTGTGTTTCATATGGAGTTATTTATATAAGGAGCTCATGTTGTTAATTCTCACAAATGGTTCTACATCTTAATGATGCATTACATTTTATAGTTTGAAATGTTGGTGGTTAAATAAAACTATTCATTATTTTTCAAAAATATCTTCACTTAATAAAATAACTACAAACCTTTCTTATGTTAAGATATCACAAGCCACTTCAAGGGCGATCTCCTTAAGAGAAAATATTTGATACTATAATAAAATTTCCTTTTCTTTTAAATACAACATCAATATATGTTCTGACCCTAACCTATATACTCAACATCTACCTCACAACAAAATAGGCATATGAGTTATCTAACTAAACTATGATCATTTGTTTCGATGTGCAAATTAGGAAGAACAAATGGTTAGGACATATGGGCCTTAACATGATTTTGGGTTTTTTAGGGTATGGATTTTGGGTTTCAAACATATTTAGATTTTCGGAGTTCTATTATTTTAGGATTTGGGTATTTTGGGGTTTAGTTATTAGGTTTTTGATTTGAGGTTTCATGTTTTGGGTTTGATTTTTAAGTTTTGAGATTTTTGGGCTTCAAGTAAGATAGTCGCATTTTATATTAATCAACCTTTCTTATTTTCACAATTTTTAGGTTGGAGGTTTTCAAGTTTTAGGATTAGTGATTTAAAGGGTTCAAATATCAAGGTTAATGGGGTTTTAAGTTCAATAATTCCAAGTTTTGGATTTGCATTTTTGTGTTTTTAGGTTTTCTGTTTTTTTATTTGGGCCTTTCGAGTTTCTGGTTTTTAGATTTTTTAGTTTTTGGGATGTTTTATATCAATATGATATTTGTGTTCTCATAACTTCCTCGTTCAAATTTTAGGTTCGAGTTTTTGAGTTTTAGGTTTTTCGAGTTATGGGTATCAAGTTTCAAAGTTTTGGGATTTTTTAGGTTTGGATCTTTCAAGATTTGGGTTTTGGTTTTTATTATTTTTTATTTTGGGTTTTGTGTTTTTATAGGATTTTGGTTTTCAAGTTTTGAATTAGATAGTCTTGTTTTATATCAATTTACTTATTGTGTTTTTAGAGGTTTTAGTTTCAAGGATTACGTTGCTTGAACTCGATCTTGATTTCGGGTTTTGAATGGGATAGACATTTTTTTATCAAGCTACTTCTTGAGGTCTTCGGGTTTTCAAATTTGAAATTCCAACTTTCATGTTTAAGGATTATAGATTTTATGTTTTTAGGCTTCAAATAAGATATATGTGTTTCAAATATCAATAAAATTTTCATGTTGCACTGGTCTTTGAGGCTAAGGTTTTGGACAATTCAAGTGTCGAGCTTTTTAAGCTTCAAGTTTTGGATTTTAAATTTTGATTATTAGGTCTCAAATTTTTAAAATTTATTTTCATTTAAATTTCATTATTTTCCTACCAATATTAAATGTACAATATAATTTTATACTTTCAAACTTATCAACTTCAAAAGATCCTTACACTTAGAAGAACTATTACAAACAAACTTGATAGATCCTTACACTTAGAAGAGTTATTACAAACAAACGTTCGCATTTATCATGTAAGGTGATTCAAATCTTAATTATGGACTTGGCACTTCTTATTGCTAGAAAAATACAAACATAAAATATCCATATTCAACTTTATCAACTTACGTATTCATTCTCACTATATATGACATATGCTTGATATAAAAAGTTGACAATTACTAATATTTTCCTTTCACATTTTACTAAATAATGCTAGACCATGTTTTCCAATTGTCTATGTCTTTATGTAAGGAAAATTGGAATAATATTAATCTAAGTGTCCTCAAACGTAACAAAATTTAATTGTCCAATAACGAGAATAACAAAGAAACACAAAAGTGAATTAAGTTTGTGTTAATTTCACAGCGTATTCTCCTCAATAACAACTCATCCTACTTAGTATCTTCTTCATCACCAAATAGAGTAACATCCAGGTGATCCAGCAAAACAAAAATAAATTGTTAAGCGAGGAATACAAGCTGTCAAGTACGACAAAAATACTCCTTGAATCCATCTTCCTTATCTAAGTAAGGGAGAGGAGCCAATAGTGGAGCATGGACTAGTAATGGTGAGGGTATTTGTGAAGTGAGTGACTAGTACATGTACATTTGTCATTCAACATTTGAAAAAAAAGTAGCTTATAAAATGTGTCGCATCAAATCACATCAAAAAATCACCAAATCACATGATGCCACATAAGTGGAAAAAAATGCATGACATAATGCCCTACTAATGGTCCACCCTTTTTTTCTTTTGTATGAAAAACTACTTGATTTAAATCCATTTAAAAACCACTTTCCATAAAATAAAAATGCTCAAAAAAATATATTTAGATTAAAAAAAAAAAAATCTTTTAAAGGGTATTTTTTTCAAAATTTGATGTAGTTAAATTTGTGTTGTACACCCTCAACTTGGGTGCACAATGCGGCTCCTCTCCCTTACGTAAGTTTGTTTCTTAGTTTCATTTCACGATGTTTTTTCAACATCAAGTCAAATAATGGTAATAAATATGGTGACATTAATTACAATTTATTGATTTAAAAGTTTATGGAAAGATGGTTGGACGGTGGAATGGAATCTCTATTAGTTTTATTGAAGATGTCGATATCACTAGTACAAATATTTTAAATACATCTATCTAAAATATGTTAAGAGATATCAATCTTGAGGTACCTATTTAGTTATGATAGATATTACTATTTTTTATTGACTTCTCAAAAAAAGACACAAAATTATTTAAGTGACATTGATAGAAGTAAAATTTATGAATGAGGCTGGGTAAGTGCACAAAGTTGGTGGACAATTTCGTGGACATAAAAACCTCGAAATAAAGGAACGCGATTCGCGGAACTGAATTCTAGGTTCGATAATTACCGAACCTAAAACCATGGCGCGATTATAAACCGCGATCGCGGAACTCGAGATAAAATTTAAAATTTCCTTGGTCCATGACTCGTTATTTTCCTCATTTTCATTTCGAACGCGACTTTTCCTAAACGTTTTCACTCGCGCTTTCAATACCATCTCAAAATTGCTCATCGAACTTCTGGATAGCGATAGATTCAACCATGCTGCCAAGACGAGGAGGTAAGTCCCCGATTGTAATCATTTTTTTGCATTTTAGGTTTTTTTTTTTGCATTTTAAGTTTTTTTCTTACATTTTCATGGGTTTTTTGAAATGTTTGTTTATGTATACAATTTTCTTGTTTTATCGGTTAGTCGGCAAGTTTGAAATCATGCAAACCATCAAAACATTCCTCAAAACCCACCGAACATTCCTCAAAACCCTCCAAACATTCCTCAAAACCCTCCTCCAGACATAGATCCGCCTCCTATGGCTCCTTCTGTCCCCACTGAGCTAGCAGGAACGCAAGATAATATCATTGGAAGAATCAAGAAAATAAAATTGTCATTGAGAACCTAATTCAAACTATAAGACAAAATCATGCTACAAATCCATCCTGCATGACTTTAGCCAATACATTGCAAACATTGATTGGCGAAGTCGAGTTTATGCAACCAACCAAATACATAGATGGAACACCTTTAGAAGTGATTGTAGGTGGTGGTATGCGGATAAACTATCCCATGCGGCCGTCAAAGACAAAAAAATTGGAAAAGACCTCATTTGTGCATTATTTACCGACCCTAGAACTAATGCCCCCTGTAGTTACTTGCAAACGGTTCCCAATCCATTGGTGCCATGATGATAGAATCAAAAACAATTTTTGGGACCGATGGTGGATGGTTTTTGATTATCCACCATGCAACAACAATGAGGTTCCTCTTTATTTTTTGAAGAAATTATATTGTGAGTTCGTGCTCAATGAGGTCTCGAATTATTTTGACTTTTTTGACTTTTTTGGTCGAGGAGGTGGCTCGCGTGAGTAGACTTGGTGCACACATAGGTCGAGCCTAGGATCCCCATGCCCCAAAACCCCCACCGCCTTGATTATCCCTCCTACAAAGTGAAGGATGTTGTGGAGATCGATACATTACATGCATTGAGGAGCTCACTTTGACACTCTCACCAAAGATAGCACCCAGTTGCATCCGGTGATGTTGGTGGAGGCGCCGATTCTAGTGCACCACACCACTTATGGATCATGTGGTGCCGTATGCACTTTACAGGCGAGACATCATTTCTTTGGTTCACGGGATTTCTTTTCTATAGATGAGATGTTGGGGAATGTTTTGGGCTGGAGCCATTGATATTGGTCTTTCACGGGTAAATTTTAAATAAATTTAAATTATATATATATATATATATACAATAGTTTAATTCACATGTTTGATATATATATATATATATATATATATTTGATTGTATGTCATGTACATACATGTAAAAACTAATTTTTATTTTATTTAAATAGCAAGAGTGGTGAAGGAAACATCCGGTGTCGACATGCTAGCTACTTATGGTCAAGGCATGTTTCAAATGTAAGTTTCAAGTTGTACAAACTTACATTTTTAATAAATCATTTAATTGCACTAGATTATTATTATAATTTGTTTCATGTGTATGTTGTACATGTATTAATATTTTCTCTTTTATACATAGAAGCACGGCGGTTCATCATCTGCTCGGGAGGTGAGGCTACTTGGCACGCCTCATATGAGTTTACGTCAGGTTAGTAAATCTCTTTACACTTTGTTTCTAATTACTGGAAGTTCACGCACGGATTGCATGCTTTGGACCTCTGTACATGAGTTTCACTTTCTTATACTCAACCTATATATTATTTAGTAGGAAATGCCAATTCATTTGATATAACTAGCCATGTATGTAATCATATATTGGTTTTACATGTCTCGGAGTACCACCACACAAATATCCAGACCATGGAGGGTTTTATGTTTCTCTATCTATATATGTTTTGTTTTGTTACGTGCATTTAAACTATTAGTACTAAAGTTATTAAAATGTATTTATCAAAGTTCCAATAAAAAGATATGATAAAGAATGCTTGCAAACATACTTGCAATAATTCTAAGAACAAACTAACAAGAAATATAATTTATGAAACTAATTTTACAAAACAAAATTAAATGATGCTAAATAAAAGAACAAATCAATAGCTCTAACAGGTGTGCACAAATAGGATAGTGATAAGTAACTCCTCCACAAGGATAATGGTCAAGAGTATAAGAATGGGAAGGGGAGATGCTTTCCTAGAATAGTCGGTCAAATGTAATTCATATGAGACACTACATGATAGTATATGACATGTCAAGTAACTCCTATGAAACAAAGAACATATAAGCAAGATGAGTCACCATATATCTACACGAAATATTCTAAGAAATAAATAATTACAAGGAAAATCTATACCTACATGAAAACACCCTGAAGTGTAGCTTAGGTTGGTAAAAATGAGGGTCCTTGAAATAAGACCATATGAGCTACCCAAATTACAATGAAACTCTCCAAAAGTAGAGAACATGAGAAAAACCAATGGGAAAAACTCCTTTAATTTAGAGAAAAGAAGAAAGGATGGATAAAATGCTCCCTCAGAAGATGATGTTGATATAGACCACACCCTTAAAATAGATCATAAGTGAATAATATTTCTGTCGGTGAATGGTTTGGTCAAGATGTTTGCAATATAATCCAATGTCTAGCAATATATGAGATAAATGACCTATCCATGGATCAACTCCTTGATGAAATTCTGTGAATCTATATGTGTTTGGTCTGGTGATGTTAGATAAAAGTCCTTCAAATTTGAATGATGCTCTAATTGTCATAGAAGATGACTATGGGTTACCTTGATTAAATACAAAACTTTGTCAAAATCTTATGAAGATAGATGGCCTTCGTGCTAACATTTATAGATCCTATGTATTTAGCCTAAATAGAAGATAAAATAATAACATTTTTATTCTTTCTTGACTAACTAAATAAGCCAGAACCTAGCAAGAAATTGTAACATAAAGTGGACCTATGTTATGAACATAAAGTGATTTTAGATTAATCTGGATTTTCTAAATACTAAAACATGGATTTCTTGACCTGACGGGGATTATGAACTAGAAAATGACTTGAATGTACCACCTGGGGTAAGATTGTATAGTAGGGACGGGAATGAATGTATAGTTTCCCTCCTTTGTATAGTTTTTTTACCTTCTTAAAATCTCAACATGTGGATTTTTGTATTTTTAGCTTATTTAATTCCCTTTGCCACTATTTTTCAATCAATCTTTATCACAATGCACGATGTATCTAGATACATTTATCAAACCTCAAAAACCATAACCATGGATGACATCGTCCTATAAAATAAACATTAGGTGGCTTGTGGGAACCCTTATACATTTCCTACATGAGAACTTATCCAAAGATGCCTCAAACCACATGTTATTCTCCACCTAACATGTGTTATCCAATTTTAGTGTAATCATATTTGACATATTATATTTGAAAATTCTTGACTTGATTTTTTTATCTTATGTAATATACAAGTTTAGCGGACAAATTTGAGTGCTTGTAAATGTGGGAAGCAATTCCCTAGATGTAGTGGGAAGTTACATACCTATATATAGATGGTGTTTCCTTGATGAACGTGAAAATATATGTTTAGAGTGTAGGGACCTTTGAGTTCCTTTACTATTATCTTTTTCAATAGGTTTCGATAGGAGTGCTAAGCTCTTAAGTAGATTTTAATATTGATTTGTACATGTTTTTGTATAGCTTATGACCTTTAGAGAGACTCTTCCATATATACAGATTTGTGGAGGCTACTTTGTAGATCTTTGCCATAACATCTGCAGATCCACTAACTGAGGTACACAATTTTTTAAATTTGTTAAATTTTGGAGGTTCATTATTTCTTATTAAACTTAAATCTACAATATCAAATTTTGTAGGTATATATGTGAAATATTTAATTTGAAAATTAATTATTTGTATGTAGCTTACCCCTCGTGAGTCTATTGTTGTCCCTGCAATGCGTCAACAACAAATTGATAGGGATCATGACATTGCGGTAAGATTTCACATGCATTTTAACTAAATTATACAAGTTTCTAAATTTTGAATGTATTTTAAAATTTTGGGTGTTAAAAACTTGTTGTTTATGAATGTGCAAGTTAGGTTGCAGGCATGCTTAGAGACACCTAGGACCACACGGATGAAATCCGTAGTGGCATCTCCCTCCACTACATCCCCAGGTCGTGGACGTGCTACTTCTAGCAGGGCGAAGAGAGGGAAGATGTTTCATGAGTAGATTTATAGTCCACCTGGATGTACATATGTGGTCATGAGTAGATTCACAGTCCATTATATATATATATATAGCCTTTTGCGACCGCATGTGGTCCCATATGTACATTATGACACGTGCTTAGTTCGAGATGTATACATACATTATGAACTTATGTACATATATATTTTCAGAGACGTGCATCTGGAGCACACTTTGTTTGATTCTTATATATATATATATATATATATATATATATCCATGTGTGTTGGTTAAATCATATTTATTTTGGTTATTTTGGTATTATTGCTAACTCTGAGAAAGTGGGTTTTGATCTCTGTTCGTTGGAACTTGTAGATGCCCCGAGTATTCTCTATCTGTGAATTTATCTGTACCCAAACTAGGTTAATAATATTTGTATTGTTTATTAAATAAAATTTAGTGTGGTCCTAACTAATGAAGCTTATGGAGAAGAAAATAGAAATATTTCTCCTTTGAACAATTGTATATATGGTTTGTAGTCTTCAAAATCCTCTAGATCCTTGAGAAATATGTATCCTTAGATTTATAGAAAAAGTATACATAGATCATAGTTTTTGTTTGTTATAAAAGCGATTCCTCCATATATGGAACTCCTATGGATATCTCTGCTACGGTTTTGTTTCCGAGGCTATAAATTTGAACGCTAAAAGAGGCAGTGTTTCGGTGCGCGAAAGGTTCGTTGCTTCCGGGCTACTTTGTTTGGGCGTAGTCCCTTAAGAGCCATGAGACCAAAATATCGTTCAACTTTGACGGGTGACTACTTGGACTCCGTGGCACCTAGAGAGGCCTCATCTGATTCGACACCTCGGCGTACGAACCCTCTACAATAGCCTCTCTCATTTTTTCCTTCTTATTTCGGTGTTTTTGCTATCCTACTGTTTGCAAACGCGCGAAATAGTGCAGTTGGAGCCAGTGTAAGGTTATCAAACGCTATATTTTGCAAACGGTGGGTCATGGCACCAAACCGACTACGTCGACACGTCCGGGTGGCTAGGTGAACGCTAGAGGAGGTGGTGTTTCGATGTGCGAAAGGGTCATTACTTCCGGGCTACTTCGTTCAGGCGTAGTCCCTTAAGAGCCCTGAGACCAAAATATCGTTCAACTTCGACGGGTGACTACTCGGACTGCGTGGCACTTAGAGAGGCCTCGTCTAATCCGAAACGTTGGTGTACGAACCCTCTACAATAGCCTCTCTCAATTTTTTCCTTCTCATTTTGGTGCTCTCGTTGTCCTACTGTTTGCAAACGCACAAAATAATGCAATTGGAGCCAGTGTAAGGTTATCAAATGCTATATTTTGCAAACGGTGGGTCGTGGCACCGAACCGACTATCTGCGACATGTCCGGGTGGCCAGGTGAATGCTAGAAGAGGTAGTGTTTTGTGCGCGAAAGGGTCGTTGCTTCAGGGCTACTTCGTTCGGGCGTAGTCCCTTAAGAGCCTTAAGACCAAAATATCATTCAACTTCGACGGGTGACTACTCGGACTCCGTGGCACCTAGAGAGGCCTCGTCTAATCCAACACCTTAACGTACAGACCCTCTACAATAGCCTCTCTCATTTTTTTCCTTCTCATTTCGGTGCTCTCGTTGTCCTACTGTTTGCAAACGCGTGAAATAGTGCAGTTGGAGCCAGTGTAAGGTTGTCAAACACTATATTTTACAAACGGTGGGTTGTGGCACCGAACCAACTGCGCCGACACATCTGGGTGGCCAGGTGAACACTAAAGGAGGCAGTGTTTTGGTGCGCGAAAGGGTCGTTGCTTCCGGGCTACTTCGTTCGGGCGTAGTCCCTTAAGAGCCCTAAGACCAAAATATCATTCAACTTCGATGAGTGACTACTCGGACTCCATGGCACCTAGAGAGGCCTCGTCGATCGGCACCTTAGTGTACGGACCCTCTCAATAGCCTCTCTCATTTTTTTTTTCCTTCTCATTTCGATGCTCTCGATGTCCTCTTTTGTTTTGCAAACGCATGAAAATAGTGCGGTTGGAGCCGGTGTAAGGTTGCCAAACGCTATATTTTGCAAGCAGTGGGTCGTGGGCACCGAACCGATGAAGCTATGACATAGCGGCACGTCAGAATGGGCTGTGAATGCTAGAAGAGGTGGTGTTTGGTGCGAAAGGGTCGCGTTGCTTAGGGCTACTTCGTTTGGGCATAGTCCCTTAAGAGCCCTGAGACCAAAATATCGTTCAACTTCGACGGGTGACTACTCGGACTCCGTGGCACCTAGAGGAGTCGTTTTCAAAATTTACAACATTTTCAAAATTTACTTGACTTTTTCAAAATTTACAATTTTTTCAAACAATGTTCAAGCTTCTCTTAGCTTCGAGAATTTAAAATTCTCTACTAACAATGCCAACCACGTGAAGGTGGAAGCTTTTCTGGCACCACTAACCTAAACATAAAATTGTTAGTCAAAGAAATTTAAGTTTCAAATCAAAACCATATACTATCTATATACATGACACACAAAATACACAAATTTAAAATAAAATATATTCAAACTTAAATCTAGATCTTTAAACTAAAAAAATTATATATATATATATATATATAAATTGAAACTTGAAATTAAATATATACCAGACATGAGCATTGTAAATTCATTCCAATGAACCATCAGGATCGGATCTACTCTGAATAGCAGACAAGATTGCTTCATGATCTGACTCTCGAACCTTCCAAAGAATCTTGTTATTAGGTCTTCCTCGATATCTATACAACTGAATATTTGTCGCTAGAACTAGATGTGAATATAAGAGTATTTTCCTGTGTGTCTCAAAGTCTTCAAACACCCAAACAGAGGAGTTTTTTAATGGATACCGTCGAAGCCAAGTTCCAGTAACTACCATTGACCCTGTAGGATACTCAATATCTTCGCCATCTATAATAGGAGAAGTCAACTTCTTTCTTTCCTCAATGCAACGACATAAGAAATAGTCTGTTCCTTCTTCATTGTCTTTTGTTGCAATTACTGCAAACACATGTCCTACAAAAAAATAACCAAGGTTGAACAACTCAAATTTAAATTACATATTAAAATTTCAATGGACATAACTCAATACAAAAATTAAATAAATAACCATAAATACCTTGTCACACCAAAATCAAAATTTCATCAAAGTCCTTGGATGTTATAACTTCATCTGCAGAAACAAGTTGTAATGCTTGTGGAGGTTGATAACTAGGAAGCGGAGTTAGAGGCCTACAAATCCATCCTTCCACCCATTCTTGTGAATCACACTCAGCAGTGACAAATTCGATACAAGATGCACAAAAACATGTCAACTTTCTTGTCCATACGGCCCACGAAGTAGCGTCTGAGCTACAAAATGAGTGCATATCACTGGACCCAGTGAGTGTCATACAATCCTCGTAGTTAGCAATATGTTTTTCCTCTATCAACCAAAAATATCTGCAAACTGTGGAATTTTCTTGAGAACCTCGGGCCATGTTGTCAGTACACCATTCCACTATGCTCTTTGCATCTTTTAATTTAGCACCATCTTTGTACTTCAACTCTTCTCTTGCAAGAGCTCTTTTCACACATGCCCCTGCACCGTCATGCTCTCCTTTTCCATGTCCAGCCTCAGTGAAACTCCAAATATGTTGCACACCCATCTTGACATGCATTCTGCTCATCTAATAAAACATTTGTGCATTCTTAAACTGAGACGTGTAATTATCTGACCATATATAATGTTGTTTGAAGTGGATGTCCCTATCAGACAAGTTTCCATAAAATAACTGGAAACACCCTTGCACAAATTCAGTAGAATGAGTATGATCATCACTGATATAAAAGTGGTACTCTCTTAAAATTTTTCGATCATTCTCTCAGACTTTGTTAGGGAGAATGTAGAAAATGCTATATGCACAAAAATGGTAACTTGTATCTTTGAGTTGTAATATTGCGATTGAATCTCCATTTGTGGTTACGCAATGTGTAATTCTCTGTAAAATCGACTCTTTGAAACAATAGTACCAATAGGAAATGTGTCTTTGCATATCTTGAATTGTTCATCCAACTATCGAGCTCTATGTGTATGCTTCGCATACTCATAAACAATTTCATCCTTAAATTTTCTCATAAATTGAAAAATGGGCATTTGTTTTGTAACTAGCTCACACCGTTTTGACTCTTTTCCATCTTTCAACTGGTATGCAACTGATTTATATTTATCAAATTCAACTAAATTATGTCCTATTGTACCTTCAATTTGCTCATGGATGTAACTTTCCAATTTAGGTAATCCGCCGCATGTACTACAACTTCCATCTAAACAATCCTGACTATAAAAAAATTGTCCAACTTCTTTTTCACAAAATATAGTAGGAATGAAATCCCTGGAAGATATTGGTGGAACTTGAACACCACATTCAGATAACATAGTTTCAAAATGAAAATTATGAAGAATACGTAAAAATTTAGCATAATGCATCGAAATTCAACATGTTACCTACAACAACAAGTGGTGCAAGCATAGTTGATTTTCACATAGAATGGTTTCAACATTTCAAAAAAATGTTGACTAATTTTAATTTCCAGATTCTCTTGTTCAAACTTACGAAAAATTGAGTTTGAGTCATATCTAAGAAATGCTTTGGATGTGGTTCACGATTAGTAGAACCAACTCTCTATTTTATCACATCTCTTGTATTAGGTGAAACTCTAGTGTTATCATGCCAAAATTTAATAACAACTTCTCTTATAGCATCGAATTATTTTTGTCCTTACGCGGTGCTCTCTGCGAAAAATGCCCAAAAATCGACATTATTGAGTGATTGAAGATATTACGTCTTTCAATTGCTTTCATTAGAGTTTTTCGATTAACTTGCAACATTCGACTTGTTTGCGTAATCAAACATTATTTTTTATTGATTCACTTACAACACTAGTAGCAAGCACATGATGCACAATATTACTATCCCTAGTTTGTCTCTTGACACCAACAGTGTGATATGTATCATGAAGGTTTTCAACAATTGTAGAGGTTTGACCACGTATGTTAGATGTTGTCAATCCTAAGGTGTTTAATGTAGGTCTCATTTTAATCAATTTCATCAAACTAACCAACAACTGACATCTTTGAGAATCATTTAAAATTTTAAAATGATTATCCCAAATTTCAGTGGCTTTTCTTCTGATTTGTCGTTCAGAAAGTTTGTCAGACATTGGTTTCAAAATGTTTTCATCAATTTCAATAAAAAAATTAGGTTTTTTATGTAAAATCCTAGAAGGTGTTTTTGTCAAATTTTGCTTGTCTACAATTTCAACATGAATTTCCTTATTCACATTTTCATTGTCTCCTTCAATTTCAACATTTGCTACATCATGAGTATTTAATTCTTCTTCAACATTGATGGTAAAAACTTCTTCATCATGAGTATTTAATTCAACTTCAACATTGATAGTAGAAACATTACCTAGTTCTTCATTCACTTACAATAGTTGGGATTGAAGATGAACCTCTTCTAGATTCACGAAGTTTCCGCATTCGCTCAACATTTTGAATTTTGTTGGCCTTTAATTCTTTTGGTATTTTTTTACTTAATGACTTCCTTTTTTGACTTCGTTTTTGTGTCCCCCATGATGTTTTGCTTAGGTGATAAGAAAAATGTGCTTGGAAAAAGACAAATTTCACATGATAATTAAATGCACGGTAAGGTCGAGAGAGTAAAAATCACATGGTAATTCGGACATTGGGATGTGTGTAAATATGATTTATGAACCGCGAGAGCGCTTTATGAACCACGAGCGCGCTTTATAAAGCGCGCTCGCAGTTTATAAAACGCGCTCACGGTATTGTTAAAAAACCTAATTGCGGATCTATCTCGCGAACCTAAGCCTCGAAAAAACTTTTTGTTTTTCCCCAACCAAAGCTATGGAAGGTCATTATGAAGTGTAAAAGGTCAAAAAACCTCAAATTTGCTCTTCCAAAGACTTAAACCATGCTAAAAAACTGAAAACATTTCACAAAAATGGTGCCATCGCGTAGGGTAGACTCTTAGCTTTGTAGAAATATTGTTTTTAAAGTGAATAGAATAAGATAAATATCATTTTATAATTTCTTACTAATAATAGGTCTTTAAAACATTTTTTCCCATGAATGTTCATGTCTACGTTTAAGACTGTAACTTTTGTTTCACTTATCAAAATATGATAAAACTTATACCATCCCAAGCGTGGACAAATTCTATACATGTTAAAAAAAAATGATTTCGATATTTTTTGATATAGTTATGGCGGGTGAACGGAAAGCGCTCCATTTTCTAAATATTTTCAGACCACTTTCACGGAAAAAATCATAAAAAAATATATTGCTAAAAAAAATACAAAATAAAATCCATCCCAAGATAGACAACTACATCTAACGTTTCTCCAAAGGAAAAAAAAACAAGATTTGGTCATCCAAAATGCGGGCAAACGGACTACAATCTTATAAGTTTTTTCCAAAAAAAAAAAAAAATCATATAATTTTAAGTGTTTAATATAGCTAAACTTGTCCGTTTTTACAAAAATTAGTATTTTAGAAATTAGATTCTGAATGCTACGATTCATATTTATATAAATTTTTCTAATTTAGAGTGCGTGTATAGCTAATAATCCCTACAAGTTGAGATTTTCTTTTTTTGCAATATGACGTCCACGGATGACCCTATATTTGTCCATCAACTTCTTGCACTTACCCAACTATCACATGACTATCAAATAATGTCAAATTTAATGTCGAGAATCAAATTGAACAACTCACTCCATTACTGACCTTGACTACCATTGTCGAACACCTCTCGGGTGCAACTATTGGTGTTAAAAATTGTCTACTTTCTCTTATTTTCTTATAAATATCCAAAACATGTCAAGAGATATTAATTTGAAGGACTTTAGATTTTTCACTTATCATATTGATTAATAACTCCATTATATTATTTGTTAATTTTCAATAGATCGGTGACAAATAACATCAATCTAGCTACACTATTTTGTTGGTATCAAAATAATTTAGTTGGGAAAATGGGGTCTCAAACTCTATAATATGTCCAAGATTTTACTATGACTTCTCCAAAGACAAAAACTTATGGTTAAATGGATGTCAATTATATTTTCACAAACCATGTTTATTAGTAAGTTCATTACACTTTCTATTGATTTTCCATTGATTTTTAGTAAATGACTTTAATTTAGCTCTACTATCATGTCGGTTCAAAAAAATATACTTGGGAAAAAATAGCCCAAACATTACCATATGGCCAAGATATTACTATTTTTGAATTGACTTCTCAAATATTTTTTCATTTCAAAGTTAATAACCAAATAGACGTCAAATTTCATATTGAGAATACAAGTGAACAACTCACTCAATTACATTACTTGGTTGTCATTGTAGGAATGTCTCTTGACACAATTATCATTGTTTTAAGGTTTGTCTTTTTGCAAATACACGATAAATAAGTTTCTTTTGGAAATCACTATTTTATTCACTAATGGCATCATTTTCATGTCACATACTTGTGTAGGATGACAAAAACATCTTAACATTTTAAATTCATTTGCTAATACTTATGGTTTACAAGTTAATTTTAGTAAAACAAATGTCATATTTTCAACATAACCAAGCAAAAGTGCATAACACTAATACCATTTTAAAGTTAGTTTGGTTAAAGTTGTTTTCTCTTATACTTACCTTGGTGTGCCTACTGTCTTTGAACCTTCCATCAATATACTTTTTGTTATATAAGAGAGATTATGCCAAGAGTATGTTGCACTTAATACACTTGATAGTTAGTGTTTCTAGTTTCGATTTTCAAGACGTCAAAGTGAAAACTATGTACCTTTCAAACTTTACTATCACCAACAATATAATTACATGATTGTGAGTTTTGGGAACCTTGACTACATGGTACCAACTAAGATTGGGTTGATTGAGTTCTTATTTCTATGAAATCTAAAAAATGTGGGCAAAATAACATCAATTCCAGCATGAAATTATTTTTGTTGAATTTAGAATTCATCCCCTTCATATTTCGGTGCGTTTTCCATGTAGTGATGTTGTTTCACAAATTAAGATGTATGGCGAGATATGATAATTGAGCATAATTGATATCCATTGAAGTCTCTTTCATTACCTATGAAATTATGTGAATAAAGGATTAAGAACACTTGGTATGCTCAATGTACATCTTTCTTATATGATTTAGTATCGATATCAGTCATTTGCCTTCTAATGCAATTTCTATTTTTATATTTCCCACATGTTGAAAATGAGATATTGATAGGGGCATTAGGGATAGGATCAAAAATTTCTACATAAAATCACCTTGGGCGAGAATCATCACAACAATTATTAACAAAATGCATCACTACTTGGAGCATTACCTTCAAATCTAGAAGATGTATTTATTATACTCTCAATTACACTAGTTTTATTTATTTATTTTAGATTTCCTTTGTCAATTGTGAGGATGCTTTCATCGGCGTTGCATGGACACAAAACACTTTCTTTAGCGACATCAACGCATATATGTAAACGTCTTTATAATAATGTACTAGAATCATAACATTATTTTGCGTTTAGGTGTCCAATGTAAATATGAATTTCATGGTAGTATAGTAAATCAAGGTTCCTTACAAAATCTTATTCAATTAAGATGAGGATCAATGATGTGCCTTTATTCACGGAGAGATGACCTAACACAAAGATGGCATCCTTGAGAATGATCAAAACAACTCTTTGCTTGATGGTTCAACTTTATACTTGTTTCTTACACCTCAATTTTGGATACACAAATGGACTCATTGTCTTACTAAACACTCATGAGTTATCATGAAAGAGATCTCAACAAATTAACTCTTATGTTTTATGTTTTATTTCATTTTTCTCTTGGGAGATCTTATTTGAATTGTGCTTTTCTTGTAATCTTATTACCCTATTACCATATTCATTAGACATTACTATATTTCTTGTTTGAAACCTGCATGTAACTATGAAACCCAAATTTCATGGCCTCTCGAGTTTGAATTTGACATTTATTTATAACTTTTTACATTTTTAAACATAAAATGCTTTCAAAATTTTAATCTCAACATATAACTAACATTCTTTATATCAATTTATATATAAATTATATTAAATATAAATTAAAATTTGTTGAAATGAAAGCTGGCTTGTTTTTTTAATTCAATATTACAATATCAATACTGCTCTACACAATTTAAAACGCAACACTAAAAAATTACCATCACTAAAAAAATATTTGACGGACGTAGGTGGCCGTCAAATTTAAAAAATATCATTATTGGCCCCTTACTAAAATAATCTACTTTCCATAGTTTACCCCACTAAAATGGCGCTAACTATTGGAATCAACCACAAGTGAGGAGTGGGCACGTGTCCATGCCTCCCAAACGTGACCAACCAAAATCTAAGAATTAATGCGGTTCCAAACTACGATTGCCACGTCAACATTTGAGACCGACTCATCGGGATTTATTTTCCGACGTCCGGCCAAATTTTTAATCGTTCGGGAAGCAGAAGGCGCGGCCCGCATTTATCCGGTCTGCCCCATGTTGGCGGGTCCCACAACGGCCACTTTATTTAGTTGCAGTTGGAGACGGTGAATTCCCAACGTAACACGTTAACTAGCTACTTTGATGGTTTTCACCGTACGCAAAATACGAAATACTCAGGATATTCCTGCCACGTCGCATTTCTGACAGTCTGGCGTGCCACAAAATAACTCGGAATCTTTTTTTAACACGAGACAATAGAAAAGTGGTGAACACATAACTATTAACAAGTATTCTGTTCGTGACGGTCGACTTTGCAATTAACGACGAGAGTTGGTGACGTTTTTAAAAATTAAAAATAATATAGCCGTGACTTCTTTTGAAATTCTAATGCGCCCTTTAAAAAATATTTCATATATTAAATAAAATAAAATCAAAAAAATAGTTAGACATGCCAACTTGTATGTAAAATCATTGTTTTTAATACAGAATAAAGAAATAAATTTATGGTAAATAAGGAAAACAAATTTATTGGGAAAGAGATTGAAGGGTGAGCAATTTGAAGTTATTTCTTTCAATTCAATAATAAATGTTTAAGGTGTTTTTCTATTAATGGAATTATCTTATTTAGAGATATGAAAATTGTTAAAATAAATAATAATATTTTTATTTATAAAAGATTAAAATTGACAATGAAATTGAAAAAATATAATATAAAATAAGAAATATAGAGTGAAGCACAATTCCACAAAATTTAAAAGATAACAATAATTAATTTTCATGTAAGAGTAAATATGTGAAAATGGTAAGATTTTAGTAGTAGTCAAATATATATGGAAAGAAAAGAGCCACGATTATTTGATCCTCATAAAACTTATTCCAATATCTAAAGAGGTAAAAGAATCACACTCTAAATACAAAACAACTCTTAGTTTTAGGGTTCATAGAACAAATTTAATAAATATGCTCTTAAGGAATATGGTGCTTCATCTTGTGCCAATGGAACTCTCATATTACGAGGGTAATTGGAGCCTATTATAACTTGGAGGTTGGATGAACACTTCCTCAAGCGAAGATATGAATGACACTTAACATAAAGAGGTTTAAGAGGCACTAACAATTTGGACTATCGGTGTGATTTTAAAATATCGTCCCTAATACCCTTATTTATCTCTTTTCCAACTATATTTGTTGCATAAAGAAAAAAATAAATAGAAGAAGTATGTCCATATCAATATCTATAAGGCTTAATAAAATGGATTCCTTAGTATACTAATTAAAAACGGCATTAAAGTAATACTTAAGTTTATAGAAGTCATCTCAAAACGACTCTTAAAATGCACTTAAAAAAATAATAAATACGTTTTAAAACTTTAAGAAAATAAATAATTATAGATGATGTAGATATAAATAAAAATATATATTAAAAATCAAAACAACATAAATATAATAAAAATTGCATGAGTTAATTTTTATATAAAGTCATTTATAATATGAATGAGAGGAGAAGGAAGACTAAACAAACAAACAAACAAACAAACAAACAAATTCATTCGACAATTAATCAATCATTTTATTAAGAAGTTCATATCTATTAACATATAGATAATTATATATTAATATTTATATATTACCACAAATTAAATGTATTAATGAATATGAGATTAATTTATTTAAATGAATAAAGTTTTTTAGACTCATAAAAATTTCCAAAATACATAAAAAGATATATTTACTAATATTAAAACATTTATTTAGATATCACTAATATAAATATATATATATATTAAGGGGGAAGAAAAGTTATTATTGTACTTGAATATTACCAGTACCACTATATAAGAGAAATAAATTAAAGAATTCTGTCCTTCCACAACCTTAATAATGATGTCCAAATAATGTGAAAGGGATGAGAACATCAAAAAGAAAGGATCCCATGAAACTGACTATTATCATATTGTCATCATTTGTGACGAACGACCATCATTGATTTTTGGCAGATAATGCTGAGTGACATTTCGAATCAGATATAAATTAATAACAGTGAGATTTTTCATAGGATGCCTCTCATCCCAATCCCATGTTTTGTTGGTTTACTTATAATTGGAATAAAGGCATTGAAAATCTCAATTGAGTAATACTCCTTCGAATAGTAGTAACGTGAGAAAGATATCATAGCTAGTGCAACGCTGGTCATGCACTAGATTTTATAATGATGACAACCAAAAGCTTTAAAAAATTATTGAAATTTTATGCAAATGATTAAATACGTGTGAATAGAATATGATAGAAAGATGGGCTTTTAAAACCAATTTCATTATTATTTTAGTGATTAGTCAATAACATCAACAATTTAGTGTTAAAGGCGATCACAATTATTTATATGCTATTCTCATATTTAGAAAAAATATGTATTTGACAATAAAATAAAATATTTTTGTTAATTATTTATAAATTAATATTAAGTTAAAATATCGATGTAAAAGTTATATATATATATATATATATATATATATATATATAGCAATATTAGACGAAGATATCTATAATAGTCTCACCTTCAACGACAACTCAAAACACCATGTATACGATTGCTAAGTTCTTTAAGATGGTCATGGAAACATATAATGGATGTGTATATAATTTTAAATGCATTCACAAGGGTGTTTGCTAACAATAAATATAAAGCATGCATTCTTAATAGTGCTATCGAGTTTATCCTTATATTCCACATATTTAAAGATCACATGTTGTAGTAGATCCACATTTAAACATGCTTGAGATACTATTGCATTAGGAACAAAAATCACGACTTCAATCAAGTCCTTAAGGATCAACACCTTAAAAGGCCACATATTGTATAAAACACACCGGAAAGATGTTTGGAGCATAGTAACTAAATGCAACATCTTCACTTTTCTCACATTTCATATTGATCAAGGATATAAACTCTTCATTGAAGGAGAAAATACTTGGTCATGATGAAACATTATTTCTTCATAATGTTCACGTTGATGTGTGCATGTTAGTGCATGCTTCTATTAACGAGAAATGACTCAAAAAGATTATTCTATAAATTGGATATGTTTATAAGGAGCAAAACATTCATACATTAATGTGTATAATGATTTTATTGAAAAGCTTTATTTTGATGCATTGTTAACGAGTTCTCTTCTTGTTACTTCCCACCTCCCCTTGTAATGTCTTATTTTCCATTTGATATTCATGAGCACCAATACTCATAGATTTTCCTACCGTTCACATTGTGTGCCATTTGCTCCTCATCTGCCCCCAACTTGATATTCCTCAACACCTTGTCATGATAGTCATTCCTAGATGTTGCTTCGAGTCTATCACGATCTATCCACTATGTTAGCAGTTTGAAAAATTGACCAACCAATATAATATTTAACACTTTTTAGATGGTGTTTTTATTCTAGGTTGAAATTTCAAAGTGCTAACTTATGTGATATTTAGATAACTTTGATATACACTTCCTATTCATATCAACATCATGAATATTGCATATATTATGAGATTTCCAACATCAATACCCAATCTTCTAGCATTATTTTCTTCATACAATCTAATGGGATAATTTCCGCACAATCTAGGTACCCATTACCAAGTTTTATAAGATCACAGTTTGATAGAGTTTTTAAAGAACTCAATCTTCTATCAACTCTATGAGCACAATGCGGAGATTCCACAATACAAGTGGTTATTGAGATTCATTGATTGAAATGCACTATTTGAAAATAATTTCATAAAGTGGGTATAGAATATTAGTTAGCTCTTCTTAAAAGGGAAGAAAATTAGCAAATTAGAAAAAATATTATCATGATACCTAATATATATTTTTTTGAAAATGGATTAAATAAACATCGTGCCTAAACCTCATGCACGTTTGGAGTTCCCAATAAAGTCATCTTTTGACATTTAAATATTAAAAAAATCCTACACTTAAATGGTTGGCCATTAGTCTTATAGACTACGTGTTGTGGATTCAAGTTTTGATGAGCTTGCAATATTAAATTTGGTCGAGTCTATGCGCACAAGAGCCAAATCAACACAATATAATAGTATATTCGGGATATCAAACACACAATACATGGCTATTATATAGCCATAGAGATAACCAAAAAACCTCCTAGAAAATGGGAAGGTGTTACTGACAAATAACCCATAATACTAACTAATAAACTATATGCGAAGTTATAATGTTATTCCTAACAATATACTATCAACAATCTTACCGTATTAACCATACAGTTAACAACTAATTAATTACTATTTACCTTTCAGTAAATATCAAAAATCATGTGAACATTAATTTCCTAACATTCCCCCCTTAATGTTTACATGGTAGAAAACAACTATCACACATCTTTTATAGCTTGCTTGGTCGGTGCTTGTTCATGATCTTGGTACAACACTCGAACTGAAGGTAGAAGAAGGAACACATCAACTTATTATCAACCATGCGCTGTCGGGAACACATCTGACCGACGAGGATGGGAACACGCTTTGGAATCATCTGCTTATCAACTAGTTACTCTAGGGAGCACATTTGACCTAGTAATGTGGGAACTCAAGTGAACACATCCGAACAACGTTAAATGTTTTCAGAGGCTAACCACAAACCTAGGTATGAATAGGAACACATTTGATTGTTTAACCTTTTCAAGACTCATCATGTTGAATTTTCTGTGCTATCTCATTTCTTCACTATGTTATTACATCGGGAATAATGTAGGAATAACCACATATACCATTGAACAGAACATATGACATATGTTCTTATTTTTTTTACACCACGTTGAAATCCACATCACTCTAAAGTGAAAAGCACACACATGCCACCAAATTAGTCTACACGGCCTTGTCGTTGGTGACTGAAGAGAGGTTGTTGGTTGTCTTCCAGCCTTCGATGCCCCTGTCCTCCATCATACGTGTTGCTAACTCAACAGAATGAGAACATGAAGCACATATGTTTCCACATTGAGCTTATTATTTTCTTCACTCACGCAATGTGAAAGCCTTTATTTTGCCAGACGTCGGTTAACATTGAAAATGCGTTCATAAGGCAATTTTTTTTCATATTTTTAATTTTTTTTGACAACTTGACTATTTTGACTAATTAAAAATGACAATAAACAAATATCCTAAAATCACCTATTTGACAACAACAATACCATTAAAAAAATATCGACTCTTTTACATGACCTTGATAATATGACTCAAATAGCTTACGATTGACAAGACAAAATGGTGACAAATGACTTTTACAATACAATACATTTGACTATCAAGACTCTAAACAAAAACAAAATAACCTTTTTATATATACATATACACTAGCTTTAGTAATTTGAAATTTAAAGGACATTACAAATATTAAGACGACAAAATCACATACTTACATTAATTGACTAATTTAATGGACCATTTATCAAACTTAACCAAAAAGAGAATACTAAAAAACCACTAAACAATAACTATGACTTTTAAATAAACTTATGGACTTTGAGGAGATAACTCAGCTTGAATTAGGGCTTGAGGTGGTCCATTGGCGAGAGAATTTGGTGGATGACATGACACAAAAAGCCACATACATGCAGAATAAAGATAACTGTAATTTCATGGATGGGAGGCCATTGTGTCTTAGAGGGTGCGAGTTGGATCACAGGGGGATCACGTTCCCACTACGGTGAGGAGGGATATTCAGATTCCAGTTGCTACAGAAGGTTTGATTTTCATGCAAATAAATGTTGAGCTTGTTGACTCTAAAATGTTGTATGCATGTCGGCACACATGACATGTCCTCACAAGATAACCAATCAAACTCTGCAAACTACCTTCACATTCAGGTTCAGACACCAATGATCAAGAGGAATTGATAAGCTCGGGAGTCGAGCTTGCACAACAATAGAACTCAATTGATCCCAATGTTCAATGCAAAAGTATACAAATGCAAGTTTGCATGAAATGCTTCCTCTCCTTTATGTCTGTTATAGACCCAAGCCACAATGGGATTCACAATTTACATACACCGATCCAAAGACCTCCTAGCAGTGAATGACGCATCAGCTGGGGCACTCGTTTGGACGTTGGAGGAACAAGAAGCCAAATTTAAGTGAAAGAATTTGAATGGGATAAAAATAGCTTGTTATTCACACTTATGCGGCCATGGAAACACACAGTCTTGGACAACGTTCTTCGGATCTTTTCACATGCAAATTTTAATCCAAAGACTTGCAAGTTTATTCCAACATCCCCAATACGATGTTGACAAACTCGATATATCCAACACAATGAATCTAGGGATCCAATGCAAAACGTTTTCCTATATACAAATATTTATGAAGAAACTCATAAATTTGGGCAAGATTGCAGACTATGGCATTGCCCCTGTTACCATTCTATTTACCTATAATAAGCACAAAACATATCTTACTCTGATACCAAATATTAAATTTGGTCAGAGTCTATGCAGCACAAGAGCCAAATCAACACAATATAATAGTATATTCAGGATATCAAACACACAATACCTATATAGCCATAGAGATAGCCAAAACAACCTCCTAGAAAATAGGGAGGTGTTACAACAAATAACCTGTAATACTAACCAATAAACTATATGCGACATTATATTGTTATTCCTAACAATATAATATCAACAATCTTACCGTATTAACCATACGGTTAACAACTAACTAATTACTATTTACCTTTCGGTAAATATCAACAATCATGTGAACATTAATTTCCTAACACGTAGTGAAATTGTGCATGAAAAACATTCTTTTCCTTAATAATTTAAAGAATACGGGTTCCGACTTAAGAACCAAGTCGATTCTAGTGGGCGGTATGGAAGTTCAAATCATAGATGGTGTGGATGCTTTCATCATTATGAAAGGTCCACGGAGTTCACCGTCATGCAACAATTGACTAATTTGGCTATGCGAATCATCAGCATTACTACTAGATGATACTCCATTGTGTTTGTTTATATATTTGATTTCTCATCTTTTCTTATTCTTTACTATTTTATAGATACTTAAGGTAACTTTGTAAGGGATGAATTTAACTATTTTTATAATCCTCTGTAACATGTTATGACTTGATATAATAGGCTTCTATTGCCTTTAAAAAAACTCTTGTATAATATATAATTAACATTTGCATGTATGAGGTTACTGAAAGTATGTGAGGAGGAATGCCGATGTTCAATTTATTAAATCGTTTATAATTATGTTGCAGTCTTTTTCAAACAAATCACGTGTCTTCTACATAGTTCCACATTTTACATACATGTTTGTAACATGACATCTAACAAAAATTTGCTTTTTATCATTTTTATGGCTCTCCATACCATGTTCCAAAGCTTACATTTTGGCATAAATTGGGATAACGCTAACAAAAGTTCTGAGTGAAAAATTTACACTTACAAAATACATTATAATTCTTCAAGTCTTTATTAAAAATAATTTTGTGAATATCCTACAATCATCTAGTGTCCTATGACACCACATTTTGTTGATAGCATATACAAAGCACACAAATTATTCGACCAAATTCCTTGACTAAATGTGGTGTCATAGAACAAGTCTAACTTAAAAAGGACATATAACAAGCAAAGACCGTTACTTCCAAGAATAAATATTCACTCGCATGAAGTAAAGAAAAGAAAAAGTATTACTTTTTCTCTTTGATTTATTGAGGCCAAGAGTGAACTCATCAAGCCTTTTCATAAAAAAGCGTGATCATCAACTTTAAGAGTTGTTAAAGCCTTAGTCAATTACAATTTTCTATCGATTTCCGACGAATCCTACGAATCTACACTAAAAACATCCAAACATTGGTTGATCCTCTCTTCTTTCTATTTCCCACTGATTTTCCAAAATTGGTGTAATTGTAGGTGGGACAAAATGGTCAACTAGAACATACAAAAATTGGTTGAGTTTTTTAATTTTTTTCCAAAATAAATAGACGAAAGTATTTACTGAGTGCCTAAATGAACCTACCTAAGTCTATGCCAACAATACTAAGGGTTTTTTCTCTCGTTCCGTAATAAGGATTAAGTGGTCAAGAGATTAGAAGTCCTAATCCCATGTCATGGGTATTGGATTCCTAGACATACATTAAGCGTTTTATTTTTCGAAATAAAGATGCTTTTAAGAAAAAAAGTAAACATCAAAACAAACTAGAATTATTCTAAGTCGTACCATACGGGCACGGAATTTGACGGTCACCCCTGCCTGTCAAAAGGAAATTTCATGACGGTTTCATGATATAGCTCCCTTTCAATTTACGTTTTTAGTAAAATTTTAAATTGTCAAAAAAACTTAATTGATATATATATATATATATATATATATATATATATATATATATATATATATATAATTTTAAAATAATTTTAGGATGATAAAATATATTTATAAATTAAATTATAAACTAATTAAATGAAAAATTAGATATTATAATTTTTTTCGTATATTATATTTACGATGCACATTTAATCTACCGAATGGAGTATTCAATTAGTAAAAAACACTATTAAAAACGTGACTCGGTTGTTTGAATCAAAAAGAGAATGTTATTTCTAGTTGTCAAAAAGGAAACAAAGTGTACGGGGTATACCAAAGAGAAAGCATATCATTTGTTAAGGTTTTGAATTTTTTATTGCTTGAATTATAGAAGCCTGCCATCTTAAAAAAGGAATTAAATTTCAGGTTCTTGAAAAAGTAGCAAAAAACTTCACGAAAACAAAATTTTTTTACATGCCTGCATTCTCGAAAACAAAAAATTGAAGAGCGAATATATAAAAAATTCAAGGTATAAACAATTTCAGCTAACGTAAAATAACAAGGCCTCAATTGCTATAATTATATCTTTAAAAAAAGGCTCTGAATTTATGACTGGCTAATAGAGGTTTGCTCAAATCTTATATTGATCATAGTCATTAGAAATTTTTTGTTGTTTAATCTCTCGGATTTGAGCCATGGGAATGATGGTGAGCCCTCGTAATTTTATGTTATTGAATAACAAAAAATATTGATTTCAAGGAGGGCATTTTTCAAAAATATATCTAGAAACCCAAGCCATTTTTTACCACGACAAGCTTGGAAAGAAATAATCATGTACATGTATAATGTATTGATGTATGTATCTCAAGCTTCTTCTTGGATGTCCGCAACAAGATTCCTTAAATTTTCCACAACAATAAAAAATTGAATTGAAACTTGTATAAAAGTTAAATTGAAACCTGTAGATTGCAATTGGTAATGATAAAATGAAAATAAATATACTCACAATATCATTGAAATTAGAAACTTCTATGTTTTTAGAAAAAAAGCAAAGACAACGTGTGAACTCTGAGTTTAATAAATTCATTATTCACAGAAACTTATTTTAGTTTCTAAATTTAAATTGGGAATTATTAAAAATCATTATCAATATGATTTATAGAATATTTTTAAAACGAATAAAATCAAATCCTATTTCATATATATATAGTAATAGACCTTATATATTATATTTGACTATTATGAAATTTTACGGTTTTTAAATAATATCAACTTGCTGAAATACGTTTTATTAAAAAATTACCTGCCTAAATTGACGGGTTTGTTTTTATGAAATTGTAATTTACGGTTAAAATACCAAAAATGGTCTACGATACAAATCAAATTCAGTGCCCGGTACCATATACTTAATGTCGAAAGGAAAAGCACATGCCAAAGCATATACGTAATGTCGAAATATGAATGGATACAAGTCTCTCCGTTTCACGTTTTGATCTCGGAAATCATAAATTATACTAGTATTTCTTTAATTTCAAGTGAAATAATGTTTCATGCAAAGTAGGCTAGCTAGTTGGTGCTCATCACATATGTTCTACAAGCTATTTGATGATATCATTTTATGTCAGTTTTGGCTCTCGTAAAGACTAATTAATATTATGGTGTTTGTGTATGTTGTCAATTTTGCCTCGGGCAAAAATGGACAATATGATAATACCTTGAGACCGAAGATTCTTCCATAAAGATTTCAGGGTTATCAGGATAACTTCAAACTTTGAAAGCCTTGTATATTATTCCGGAAGGTTTCGGGATCCTCTGGGATTGTTCCTTCTTTTTCATATCTTGGAGGTTCAAATTGGTCTCGGAATGAGAAAATTGCCTTTGGAAGGACCCATACTTGCTCAACTCAAGCAAGACACAGTTAAAATTGGCATATGTTTTTTCAGGTGTCTTGTCATACCCTCATGTCTCATTTGTTCACAGAAAAAGTTCGAAGTTTAAGAAAGGACAACGTAAGGCTTGAAAATTTGTCAACACCAATCACAAATGGGCACGAGCTAAAAGTGGCCGAGCTGCTCATTGAGTTAGTTGGCATGTGTTAGTGCAATTTACGTAGAGTGAGCTCTGCATCGAGCTCATTTCGGTGGTTGAATCTACATTTAGAAATTAGGAAATCGGGATAAAGTGAGCAATGAAGGTCGTGGAGTCATCGCAGGACCAGAAGCTCGGGAACGAGGCAGGCCGAGTTGAATCAAGCTTTCGGAGTTTAATTTTGGGGATTCTTTTCGGACAATTCTGTTTTGGAATTTCAGAGATTTTTGGGATTAAAAATGTTGAGCAAGTTGAAATTCCGAAGCCAAGGAACCTCGGAACTTTGAAATTCGAAAAAAATTTGGGAAAAATTTCGGAGAAATTTCAAGCTCGGAACCCAAACTCGAAAGTCGAAAAAAATTTGGAAACTTTTTAGAGAAAATTTAGAAAAAAATTTGGAGAATTTTTGGAAAAATTTTGAAAAAAGTTTTGGAAAAAAGTTTCGGAGAAAATTTTCGGAACTTTCTGGTTCGGAATTTCAGACTTTTGACTTCGGAGATTTCTTTCAGAACTTTCCTCTGCAGAATTTTAGAGATTTTTCTTTCGAGTTTTGAAGACTTTATTTTTGGAATTTCTCCAACTTTGGCTTCCAAAACACAGAGCTTAATGTCTACTTCCACATCAAGGGGAAAAGAGAAGATGAAGTAGGTTATTGAGATATGCAAAGTGAGTTCAAGGTGCAAGAACCACCATTTCTAAAAGTGGATGAGTCATTTTAAAGAAGATAGTAACAACTCGAATTTGAACCCAAATCAAGTTGGGCAGCCATGAGCAGAAAGATTCGAGCTCAAAATCGGTCAAAATTGCGCAGGTTGACTTGATCAAAACCTTTTGCAACAAATTTGCTATTTTCATGGGAGCATGTTCCCTTAATATTAATGACATTTCTATTTTTAGTTAAGTGTTAGTTAAGGGCCCAACTGTCATGGCTCAACCTAAAAGGCTTATAAATAGTTGAGTATAAGGAGTATTGAGAGGATAGAGAGAACAAGGATATATAGATTATTTTTGAGAGGAGTTGCTCTTCAAGCTTGGAAGAGTGCTTCTAAGATTCTAAGATACCTTTTAATTACATTCAGAGTTACACTTTGTTGTTGAAAATCGATTTATTGTGTTGAATGGTTAATCAGTGTTTACTTTGTGAATTTACAAATCCTTAGTGAGAGTGATTATCCTACCTTTATTTCAGAATATTTATTTCATGCTATGAAGGAATAATACTACTATCTTTTATGTCAGTTGTGGAAATCTTATTTTCCTTCTGCGTTAATTTTATGTCATTATTATCCCTGGTTGTAGAAATAGATGTTTGATATATGCATGTGTGGTTTCTTTATGATGAATTAATTGTGTGTCGAATCTGATTTGATCTACCCTTATGAATACTCAAGTTTAACAGAGGAACATCCACATTGGTTTGTGGTATTTTGTGCCCTTTCTAGTTGTGATAGGTGAAGGTGGTCAGTGATGCAAGCATACCTCCCACATTAACCCTTCCAGATGTTGAACATCCCTTAATTTGGTGCATCACCACTTCTAGTATAGGTTTTATTTCCTTGCAAATCTCTTTCCCTAATCCCATGAAATGTTAGCATAGGACTAGATAACCCTTTTATCTTGCATTAGAAGTAGTGTTGTGTTTAGTTAGGAAGAGGAAGCGACCTTCTCTGGAGGTTCACCTCGAGCCCAAGTCCCATAGCTTGAGAGGTGATCCCATGTGTCCCAATCACACCGAACGTCCTGTTCACATTCTAGCCATTCAGAGGGTGCAGTGATTTGGTGACAATAGTATATATGTGTATTTATTGATTATTGGTATAGATTAGACTTTTATTGACACATGTTTCTTGTATTTTGATAAGTTTTTAATTTGTTCTTTATACATTTTATGCGACTTTCAATTTTGTATTATTCCTTGTGACTCTACCATTCTTGATTGATTATGTGTGGATTTCTATCATGGCGTCCATATTTAATTCCCCTTTCTCTTGCTTTCTCTCTCCTCTATTGTTTTCTCTATCGCCCATGTTTTTCTAATTTTTCGGAAATTTACTAGAACCATAGGAGTACGATTTAGGTTACCAAATTTATACCACTGCAATTTTGGTTCATCATCTTGCGGGCCATTTCGACCCTTGTTTTGGGTCCCACGAGGTTTGTGCGAAGATGTCATAATGTCTTCCTTTGTATAATTTGGCCTTAAAACCCTAACACATCGCTAAAATAAAGTAAAAACATAAAGTGTAATAGTCTTGGATTACCAACCCTTAGAAGTTGTGCTAAATATGACTGTGAAATCATGGCTCATGTAGTTCTATGTAGAATAATATACCTCCCAAGGTAAGAGAAGACTCTAGTTTCTTTCTAACCTAAAGAAAATGAAATTAACTAGATATGAATTTCTCTCAAGCCTTCTTTTTAGTACAAACATGTGAAATAAATGGATTCTCATAATTGTATAGATTATCTATTAGAGCATACTTGTTCCTAAATGATGCTTGATCATGTCCTTGTTGGAGAATGTGAATTGTCTATGTACTTGTTATTAAAATGGATCTAGGGGCTTTGTATATATAGGTCTCCCTAATTCAAATTACGAACCTATTTGCACGTGAAATTCAACCTAAAATAGTGCAAAAGATTAACATGAAGGTGCTCATTCAAAATGAAATCTTGAAACTAGAAAGGATAAAAACAATGGGCCCAATACTACACAAGATGATGTTGATAGTGTCCTAAAAACAAAAAATGGAGAAATGAAATACAAAGAGGAATCTAAAAGCAAATAGAGGCATAAAGAGAGAAAATGGAAGAATGATAGGAGTTTATAGGAAAACACAAAAGAATAAAAAGTTTAAAACATGAGAAGACGAGTTAATAAGATCCTAATTTAAACTAAAGGTCCATATGTACAAAGCCACACTAAAAGATTGCAAAAACAAATCTTATCCAAAATTAGGTTTTTATATATATGTATAATAATATTCCTGGGACGTGATTACATAACGATGTACTTTTAGTCATTTAAATTTGCATGGCATATTCCTATCATGTGTATATTATTATGTAGTATATTGTCATCTTTGTACAAATTGTGTCTATACATAGTTATATTATTACTTCCAATGGCATACCATATGATTATTAACTTATGTTTTGGACATATTAGGGTTGTGTAATACCTTAAATTTGGTTTGAGAACTTGACAATGTCACTTTATGTACTAATATTGATATATAGTTCATTTACCCATATTTGACCTATTTCAATGATCTTGTTGATCTATCTCGTACTCTATTATCACGCCAAACAACAACCATTATCTAGTTAAACTCGTCATAAATCACTTGATCTATTATTGAACACCAACATAAATTTCAACATGTCTCATCCCAAATTTTAATCACACCTTAGATAGGTTTGTAGCTCTTAGATGGGTTAGGTTATGTACCAATCCACCCCTAAAACTTGTTCATTTGCACTCTAATGGTCATATTTTCATAAGGGTTACTTTTCTTAACAAACCTAAACAATACTTATGGGTGGTGCCGAGAGAGAAACTCGAAAAAAGGTCAACTATAAATACAAGCATACCTTAACCTATTAAGGGTACCTAACACTCACCTTGGACATACCTAGGAGATCTCTAAGAAGGTCAAGAAGTACTAAGTTTTCTTATTTCTTAGAGCATATCAACACAACAAAAGCTACGAATTTAAAGTTATATATATCCCACCCTAGATCACACACATAGATGAAATTTGAATTATAAGGTCCAAAGTGCATGTTGCAAGGTGTTAGGGATGAATCAAGGGCTCATTCATTTCTCAATTAGATTTTGTTGCATATCATTGCAAGCTTAGGAGAACTACATGAATATAAATTATATTTAGGGTAGTTTTATATAAACAATTCTCATCCATCACATGTGTGTATTGAGGTTAGTCCGACTCAAATGGACTAACCCCATTTTTATGTCAAACGCACAAAGCCAAGATTTCAAAAAAGTGTTTGCACCCTAATTAGATTTAACTTGTAACCTAATTGATTTTACTGAAATAATGCACTAAAGGATGTAAGGATTAACAATATGTGGATATTATGATTAATTAACTTTCAACATTAATTATCACAATCATAATAACGCTTTTATATTTATGATAGATAAGACACAAACTTGACAATACAAAGGAATGAGCGCACTTGACTAATTACATATGATTATGGAAGGTTCGGGAAGATGCACTATAGGAACATAGAGATATACACTTGATTAAGCTTAGTTTTAGAGATCAGATATGGAAATCAACCTAGGGTGGGATCATAAATTTTTCTAGAGCTATGGTATTGACCCTTTTGTATGGTTTTGGACCTTCTCAAATTTGGGCTTTGTAAATTTCGACAATTTTGGTTGTCTAAAAATATTTGTTCTTGTCAAACCCTAATTTTTGATCATGCCGCAAAGCTCTTAGAATACTCGATCATCGTATCAAACCCTAGACATGGATGAGAAGTCTTACAAAACAAACATTAGTTGGGTTATGGGCACCACGCGTGCATTTTCGATGTTAGTACTACTTCAAAGAGGCCTCAAACCGAACATCATTCTCTCTACCTAGTGTGATATCTAAATGAAGGCAACTATATTTGAAAACCACCTTTGATAATGTTTGAGTCGAGTTTTCTCTTGTTAAGATATTTGGAAAAGGGATGTTTGAGTTCTCATAGAAGAGAGAGTTTGATGTCTTGACCTAGTAAAGAGCTTCATACTTATAGAGGCTGTTGTCCTAATGACTTGTAGGTGTGTATTATGAGATTTAGGGAGCCTTAGGTGCCTTTTACAAGTGTTGGAAGTGAGTGTATCAATGTAGTGCCATAGGATTTCCAAGTTAGCAAATGAGGTAGTGTTTACTTTCTTATATAGGGTTCCGTAGATGATTTATTGAAGAAAGGTTGACCTAGAGATATTATAAGACCCAACAAAAGATATGAATTTAAAAGTAAATTTGGAGGACATGTTGGTCCAAGACCATACAAATCGGCTAGGACTGGATATACTATCATGATGAATTTGTACGACCATGACCAAGGAAGGAAAACATGCAAACTGAAGTTTGGGACTTGTTGCTTGATGTTTTTCTATGGATTTTATGCATTGTGTTCTCAAAATTTGATGACATGTCAGTGTGCAAGGATAAATAAGCTAAACACGAGACCTTAGAATGTACTAAGTGAGAACGGGTAAGTTATACTTATCTTTAGCATTAATGCATTGTCAAAACTAGCAGTTTCAAAGAGTGACTTGCTAAATTTGAGTGTCTACACCAAGGAGTTCAACCATATATGATTTCATCACAATTAATGTAAAATTCCAATTTTAGAAAGTAAATCTATTGTTTAAGTTGTGATTAGGGCCCCTAAAAAAGGACACCTTTAGTCAAAACATTTACATAGCTACACAATGAAATCTTGACAACAATCCATTATAAAAACAACAATAATTATGCATTTATTTAGAAACATGGTTATATCAACTAGAGAGTGATCGATAATAATTTAGTCGACCTACACACAAAATTTCCTACAAACTTACAATAATCAAACATCACGGTGTTTTCACAAGCGACTCAATCATAATATCCTTCCCTTAGACTTGTACAAAAATAAAAATGCAATACTTATCAGTAACTACATACTTAGACTATATCCTCTCTATATGGAATCAAATGCCTTATATACATGGGTGAATGTGATTAAATAACTACTTGATTACCTCATAATAACAATATACCCACCTAATATTAAATGTATCATAATAATCTATACAAAGATACGATCCAGTGATCATAACACAACTTGATGTACTCGAGTCATCTCAATGGTTATAACTATGGGATTAGGGATGATCCATGTCAGCTGATTCAAATTGTAAGATTCAAAATTACACACCGCGAACACAAAATTACATATAAGACTATATATAAAATTGATTCATTGAATCTTTGTGTGCTTACGTATTGTAAATCCTATAACCTTGTGGCTTTGAGGGTACATGCACATAATTAAGTAGAACACATATTGTTAATGCCAACCTTATAAAATATTTGCAACATGGTAGAATTTACTTGTTTGTTATAATCTTTAACATATACACTTTGGGTTCGATACGTTTTGACAGTTTCAAAACTACGTGAGATTCTTGATTCATTCGTTATTCACAAATTGACATGAAAAGTATTTCAGTAAATCTTAGAAACCATTTCTTCTATAAAGAAAGGACACTACAAGGAAGTTATTATTTTGTGCACTCTTCACATCATTACATCTCTAAAAGGATTATTGAAGACTAACATTAAAATTTATGAAACAATGTGGAGCTATTTTATTGGCTTACTTTTGGCTATTTTCAATAAAGTTTTAGTAGAGATTGGTTATGCGAAATACAAAGTTACATGGAGTATTTTTACGAGTAAAAACTGGACAAGGTTATCAAAAACTGACATTACAAATTACAAAGTAACTTGGAGATTTATTATTGGCTCACACTTCACAATGCCTAACATGACCTACCAAACAACTAATATTGAAAGTAGTATAAACCGGAGCTTTCTTATTGGTTTGCACTTCATGGTGACTAATAAAGGTTATCTAGAGTCCAAAACTCGAAAAACCATACTTATGTGGTGTCTTCTTATTGGATTGTGCTTCATAGTGAAACATACCTGACAAAAATATCATATAATACTATGGGGTCTGAAGAATCATACATACGTAGAGTATTCTTACCTTGGCTCACCTTTCACACTTTGACATGGTTATAGCTTCTAAAAGGGAAACAATATGTGAAGCTATCAAATCTCACCACATGGCATTCATGAGACTTAGAGGTGAAAAAATAGGAAAAATGCATGGGAATATGAAGAGAATCAGGAAAAGTGGTGAATTAAAGCCACATCAACTATAAAAATCCATGAGTAGCTCAAAGCCTCAAAATCAATGCAAAACGTATAAATGGCTAACTAGACTTTAATGTTGCAACAATATACCACCATTGTAGAAAAAATTAGTAATATTTACACAAGTTAAATCTTGAAAGGATTTCATACTCAAACACCTAGTATTCGAGCTATAACTGAGTGTTTAAAGTCTAAATTCAAGTGATCACAAAGAAAAATAGAGTATTACCATTTTTTGAGATTGAGAGATTTTTATACCTATAGTTGCTCAAGTATTTTAAAGTTTATCATCAATGGAAGATTAATTACACTCTTTCTACTCAGACCACCTCTTTGGAGACATCATTTTTGACAAACAAGTCATTGATGTAGAGCATTATACAACCTTGAAAAAGGAGGTAGAAAAATCTAGATTGATAGACGCACGAAGATGATGTAGAATAGGAAAAACATTGTGCATGGCTGATCTAGTGGTCATTTGACAGAAATGGCTACATATTTTAGCAAGAAAACCAGAGGTTATGCCTTGTATCAACTTACTTTTGAGACATATTGGGTGATAATGTAAATTGTATAGGATGAATTCTAAAATCCAAAGGAGGAAATTTAATTTGTAATATAACTGAAGAGGCTATTATTTCTTACTACCATCTCCCTCCATCTAATATTCAATTCAATCAAGAAATAGTGGAATAATGGGGAAAGAGCATTAAAGTTAGGACTGTGCTTAAAGATTGGGTAGAGGACCCAACTAGTTTCAAGTCTAAAGTCTCCATAGATAAGATGAATATAAGATATTTCATATGTGGAGTGAGAGTGGGAATGGCCCTAATGAATAGACTATTTGGAGCACCAAATATTGTGCATGTCAATTAGACATGGGTACCCCTACTAGCCATGATCATCAATGATGAAAGGATACCTGATTTGGCTAGAGTTCTACTATAACCTCTACAATAATCTTGTGAGTGCTAGGAGAAGAAGGAAAATTTCTATATGATGTCTTACTTGCTTGATGTTATACATCTGTAGTACACCAATTTTAGGGAGTTCCCAATTAGTCACCACAACACCAACATATAGTAGGGTATTTAGCAATATACACATGCATAACTATAGGAAGAACATGGAGGTGATCTTGTAATAACTACTATCATGTGATCTTCAATTCCATACATGACACCCCTATGCCTAGGGTAAGTCAAATAATCATCAATTTATTGAAAACTTGGGGAAATTTATGGTGTTACCCAAAGTGTACAATGATAATAGTAGAGGGGATTCTCTCTATCCCATTTAGACTCCCCATATATGTTTGAGACAAGCTAGTTGAGTAGAAAATTGTATATCAGTTTGTTTATGACATCATTCACGTGACAAAGGAACAAACTACACAAAAGTCTACTTATCCTCCTCTTCCTTTCTTAGTAGTTTTATTGGTCTTGAATAATTGGAAAAAGGCCAAAAGGGTGGAAACACATAGGAGATCATTCCACTTGGAGTACCATAATTTAAGGGATTTTGACTTGGCAAGAAGGGTAGAAAAATTCTCAAACACACCCCGGTATGCACACTTATAACTATAGGCATTAAAGGTAAAAAGATGATTTGGTTTACATGAATGAAACCAAGGATCAAGTAGTGGTTGTTCATATGAGGAATTTCAGATTCACATATGAACGTATTAGCAAGAAATGCAACCGAGTTGAAGGAATAGAGATTAGGCCGAGGCAAATAGCCAGAAGTAGAGGAAGAGGAGGATTCAGATGACTAAGGTATAAACCCCAAGAAACTCAAGAAGTTTCTTATTTGAGTGCCTCCTTCATCTAAGAGGATAGCTAGTACTTCTCACTCTACTCCTCCAAGCACACAAGTGTCAAGTCCTGTAAGAAACACAGGGGTAGTTGTAAGTTCACAAGTGACCAGTCCTACTATAATTTCCCCTGGTAAGTACTATTACAACTATGGTTATTTCTCCTTTATTTGATCCTTCATCGGTTCATAGTTCTATAGGAATGGTTTCTCCTTCTTCCACTCCACTTTCTCTAGGACCTTTCACTAGTAGTACTCTCATTTCTACTAGCTCTTCTTTATAAGATGAGGCGGGGGTGATCATGGGATATTAGCTCCCCCTAGTTTTCAAATTCCTCCATCTTCCCCTGGTTTTCAAAGTCCTCCTCCCTCTTCCCTTGGTTTAACTACTCCTATTATCTCCCCTTATTTTTGCCTCTCTATTTTGGAACAAATTTCAGTTCTATTTCTTCTTCTTCTTCACCTATTCCTTCAATTGTTTCTTCCACTCCTCTTTCATTTAAAATGTGTTTAGATATGTTTTTTAATTTTCTACTTTAAATTAATGAAGTGAAATAATAAAAACAAAACCAACGTCGGAAGGTGGCGAGGTTTATTGATACCATCTTGACAAAGATGGATGTTGATGGTGATGTTTGATCAAGATTTTCATGTTCGAATGAATGTACAAGTCCTCTTGTCTCTACTAAGTAACATGTGCTCAAAGACACTAAATAAAAATGATTAGATAAATGGATAGATGATCTGCTCGGCGAAGGTCGATTCTAGGAATCCAAAGGGAATTCCTTGGAGGATGTCAACTTTCTTTGTAACAATTAAGTGAATTGAAAATAATATGAATAAAGACAAAGATATATGATCAATATAGATATGTGGATAGTAGATGAGAAGATCTAGAACTCCAAATTGAAAGGCAAGTCTGTACAACTTCGAAGGTGGCCCGAAGAGGGTTGATACAATTTATACATGTTTGAAGTAGTCATACCAGAAATCCTCAGTCTCTTTTTGGATTTCATGAAGGAATTCAAATTGATCCTCAATGTCCTCAAATCGATAGAAAATTGGATTGCACGAGTGTAATTTCACGCAATATGTTGTATCATTCCCAGAAGAAATGGTGATTTACTATGGAAGATCATAAATGCTGGTAATTAGATGTGAGCGACCAGGAACTGCCATCTAACAAAGAACTATACTTGGACACAACCACGTTAAATGAGGAGAGTTCGATAAAATATGATATAAAGATGAAAGATTTATAGAAAGGTAAATTTGACAAGAATCGTGACAATTTAGGCAAATTGTTAGTGATTAGGTGAATTGCTAGTGATTTCTGTAATTTTGACAATTTTGATAAAAATGAGAGTTTGAATCTCTAAAACAATGTTTTTGATTGATTTCAAATCTTATGATGACTTAAAATGAAAAAGAGAGATATAGGAATACCTTTGGATGGATGAAGAGCTAAAAGATGCCTCAAATCTTTAGTGGGAAGGATATGAGTTGATAAGTTTTTCGGTCATACTCCTGGGAAGTTGGGTGATGAAGATGTCTTGGACTTTGTGATGTCGAGGGACGAAGTGCTGGTTCGAAGGGAAGTCTCAAATCAAATACTAAAGCTCATAAATCGAAGATCCCTAAGGAGAGCACAAAGGTGATATTTATAATCACTGGCGATTTGGTTGGATCACCAACGATCTGCTTTTTATGGGGAAACAACTACAAAAGTGGTTAAAACCACTTCTAATCAAGGATTTTTGTTTGGGATGTGGGTAAATGACTAAGGGGATGTTGAGGGACTAGGTGAATATGTTAGGAAGGTTTTGAGATTGTTTATTTGGTTTTTTTCTTATTTTATTTTAGTCTCCAATTGGTTTTGAGTGGTTTTAAGAGGAGTAAGATGGGATTTTATAGCTGTGAAATGATGTTTACGGGGTGTGGAAGAATACTTACATGGAGTAAATATTTTTGGAGATTTTAGACTTAGGAAAAAGGATGAGTGAATTTAAATAATGTGCTTTAGATGACATGCTTTGATTTAATATGATTGCAGAAAGAAGGTGGTGAAGGAAATTAGCAATGCAAATTTTGAGTGTCTACATTTGCCCCTTTTTGTCGAGTAGTTTGGTGTAGGAAAAGTGCTAGACAAAAATGATTCTTGATAGATTGATTTATATGGGTGGTCCCCCTAAAAATGGGGTGACTATCAGCATAATCTAAGGAACACTAGTTTGATAGGTTTGGTTTGGATAAGTGTGATATGCGTTTCTTTTAAAATTGCCCCAAGATGGGGTATCAAAACGATAGGTGTTACCACTATGGAATCAAGTGATAGGGGAACTATACGTACCCAAAATTGAAGAGTCTTGCTGATCACCGGGAACAACATAACACATACCCCAATGATGATACAGTCATCCTCGCAAGTTGTTTGGGGTCCAGGAAGATCTCTCCAAGTATGCGTTATCATCCCGCATGCCCACTTAGCCCCCTGCGTGCTTTGTTTTCTCTTTTCCTTCTTTTCTTGGCCTTTTGCTCTTGATTTATGAAACCGCCAGCGGCCGCCTGGTGGCGGTCTGTAATCGCCGCCCGCTTAGGCGGCGGTCCTTACACGTTTTCGAGAATGCTCTTTTAACATGAATCACGTAAAATCAATGATTCACTAGCTTTTTCACCGCCATAAGCTTGCATTAATGATTCTGGTTCCTGGAATAGTGTTTTGCCATTGTTTATAGTTTACGAGTTCTATTTAGTTTTTACCTTGGGTAAATGCAAATACTATAAATAGATGGCTTGTGCTCAAGCAAATGGCCCCTCAAATTTGCCTATGAATTTCTCATTGCAATAGGTTAGTCTTTCATTTTATTTAGAATTCTTAGTTTCTTTCATTGCATGCCTAGTTAGTGTTGTTTTCTTTGTTAGGAAGCTACATATCCATCTTGTGCAAATCTTTGTTGATATTTTATCTAATCCATTGGAGTAAAATAGTTTGTTTTCAATAGGAAGCCATTAAAGTTACAGGTTTTGTTCTTCAAACAGGATAGTTTCAGGTTCTGGACGTTTTATGTTGCATGACTCGTAATAAATCCCGCTAGGAATTACATAAGCCAAGCTTTGTACTCTTGCGCTATCCCTCTCCTACTCGCATTGTATTCAGTCTATATCTTAAGCTGCCTTTGTCCCAATATCTACTTGTTGATGCTAACATTACACGCTTTTTTTGGATCCACGTGAACATGAAGGAACAAGGAGATCACATTGAGGGACATAGCCACACACACACCATCGGATTCACCACCGCATTCTGCAGAATCCGTGTTCTAGCTTTCAAAGTTCTAATTAGAAACATATCAAATAGAGTAGCCAATCACTTTATTTCAGTCAATTTTACTTTCGATATTGCCAGGGAAGCTGTGGGGATTGATAGTTTCTGAGAAACTATGATTCATTTCTCACTTCTGAGGTAGGATCGAGAGTCTTGCAAATAGACTAGATCAATTGTTTCATTATTTAGAATAGGTTCACAATTGCACAGACAAGTAGCCACACTCGGTTACTTTGTTTGTTTTAGTCTGTTATTAGTATCAATTGTTAATTTCTAGATGTATTAAAAGGTTACTCTTTCAATTTCGTTCAAAAAGTTCATCAGAAAAACAAAAAAATATAGAAGTTATATAAGTTCTAGATATATTTCATATAGTCAAGTTTTCTTTGTTGCATATAGTTTACATTATTGCTTTGTATGACAATCATGGGACCTAGAGAGCCCAGGGAATACGTATTCGAACCAATTGTGCCCCAACCCAATCTTGACCTTATCGGGAGACATACACGAAACTATCCTAGGACATCTTCTATGTATTCCACAACCTATAGACCAAATCACGCTAGAGCTCGATATTGATTGGAGCCTTCGAGCAGTCATCCTTGCTAATCGATCTATCACACCGGTTTAGGTTAGGAGGGCCTTCTTTGCCTTAGATTCACAATTTCCACTAGTGCGCGTCGAAGACATTAGATTGCCTAATTAGCTTGTCTGAATCCCACACATATTTAATTCCCACCGGCTATCTCGGCACGACCTCGGGAGGTTGGGTGTGAGGAAAGGTTACTTGTAGATTCCTATGCTCGCTTGTCACTTTTCCATCATACAAAATTGGTGAACCCGACATGAACTTTCTACTTTCTGGTCTGGAGTCAGATTTCTATTGGTTCTTTCAAATTAAAACAAACTCTTTCATATTTACTGGCACATTAGCTTTCACCATCACGTTCGCTCCTTCCCATTATTTTGCGGGTATTCATATACCCCCCGAATATGTCGGGATTCGATGCATATGGTAGGCCTCTCTTAGGTCTTGAGGCATACTACGCTCAACTAAATAGACAGTCATCACCCTCGCTCTCGGTGTGGGGTGACAACTATTCAAATAACCAATTATCAACACAAACTCCATCTCCAAGGGTCAGATATAGCTCATCTTTCAAAACAGAGGAGTTGGATCAGCTCGCTCAAACACAACAAACAGAGCCTTCAGGCTCGAATAATATGACGTTCACAAGAGAGTCTAGCTCATCTCCTCAGGTACTACTTAGACCACAAATTAGTAGACAATCTGACCCATACCTAGGTTTAGATGATGAACATTCGGTATGTTATCTTAGGAATGAACAACATTCTCGAAGTATGTACCCACCTGTAGGAGGTTTACAAACACAACCCGAGGTATCTTTTCAAGAAAATACCTCCATGCCACTATATATAGGAAATGCCCTCGGGGAAACTTGGGGGCGGCGATCAATTCATAGCAGGATATCACATGCCTATACAACACCATGATATACAACAGACGCCGCTAAGGAAAAACATCGTGACTTCACCAAATGAAGTCATTTCAACGTTAGTAGAAAAAGTGAGAGGGTTAGAACTTGCTCAAGCAAATCAAAATTCCCGAATTAATTCATGCAAGCAGGACCTCTTCCCGATTTGTCCAAATACAAAGGTGAGGGAGATCCGAACGTACATATCAAATCTTACACTACAGCCATCCGAGAACCGCTCCCATGGGATGGGACCTCTTCCCAATTTGTTGTTAAAATATTCCCAAAACTTTGGAGGGCATCGCATCTCGATTGGTATTATAGAATACTGAGGCTTCCATCCATTCATTCAAGCAACTTGTGTCGAGTTCATCAAGGCCTTTGACATGAACAAACTATTAAGGACATGAATCGGGGAATTCTTGCACATTAAGCAAGAACACAATGAACATCGCCCATTTCATCCAGAGGTGGCACACGGTTCTCTATTCTTCGATAAGTGCTCCAAACATGGATCAGATGGAACTATGCGATCTATTCCTTCATTCTGTCAGTAGAGAGGTAAAGGAAGAAGTCCAGAAGTTCCTGCTAAGAACTTACGATGAAGTACTTGAGAGTGCTCTCCGAATAGATCAAGCGACAATCGAAAGTGGTCGCAAGACATATGGAGCAAATGGGAGGTTAATCACCTCCAACCAAAACACTACGACTTATCCTACTATCATGAATGTCAATCAAGGACCTAAAATCCTTAACAAAAATCGTGGAGTGACAACGGATGGAGTAACCAATCGGAGCTAGAAAGGTAAATGTTGTGAATACTCCACCACAAATAAACAATCAACGAAACAATAACTTTACTCCAACAATCAATACAAAGTGGATTTTAATCATCCAACAACAACAACAACAACAAAAAAATAATGGCGAAGCCCTACACGGATCCAAATCAAAGTTCAACTAGGTATCAAAACCGTAATTCAAACCAAAAACAACAAATGCAAAAATTTAATAGGCAACGATTTGATCAAAGTTTTAGGCCACAATATACACCGAGCCAACAAACTAGGAATTACAATCCTAACTCCTATTGTGGTTTTCACAAAATCTGAGGCCATGACACTAGAACATGCCGTGACTACAATAAATTCATGCAACGTTTGCCAGAAGAACAAAGACAACCTTTCATAGATATGTTCTTGGCAGATCCTGCCTCACCAGCGCCAAATACTTTTACAGGGGTAGTTTCCCCTCAAAATGCACCCCTCAAGATCTTCAATGATCCGCTCCCAAATCACAACAATAACAAGTTAAATCCAAGTGGGACAAACAAGGGTGTAATTGCAAGAAACAATGATCATGAAGCTTCAACTTCACTAAATCCATTAGTTGCACCACAACTAGGAAGTCAACCACGACCTAAGATAGTTGGTTTAGTGGAGTTAGATGCCGAACTACCCGTAGAAGCTGTAACAAGGACACGAGAGTATTCCTCTCAGCTAAGTCCAAGCTACCCGCTAGAAACAGACAATATCCAACAAGTATTAACAAAACCCGTAGGTGCTTATGATTTAATTAATGATCTAACAAAAACCTTCTCACACATCTCCTTTTTGGACTTATTAAAAAAATCCCCTGCTCACATGGCTGCTCTTTTAGAAGCATTGGGTTTAGGTCATCTAATTAGCATCATTCCACCTCTCGAAACATAGTAAATCATATAGACTTTGATATCCATCCTCCGGGGCAGCCGGATAGGGACATCGAATTCATATTCGAAATAAACAAAATGCCCATAGACGCTGAGATTGCACACCGAGGTGATCCGGCCTTACACTTACAAGTGTGGGTCTATAACAATTATGTGAAACGCGCACGATGGTTGACGATGGGGCAACAGTTAACATAGTCCCTTTCTCTTTCCTTCAAAAGCTAGGGTATGGAGAAACCAATTGTTCCACGACTCGAAATACGCTAAGAGGCTATGACAGCCTTAAAGCCACTTCCATTGGAACTATAATACTACCGGTCACCTTAGGACCCAAAACAATCTTGACTGAGTTTTATATTATAGATCGGGAAACTAACTATAATATGATCCTCGACCGACCATGGATACACCGTATGAAGGCAATCCCTTCTACGCTATTTCAAGAAGTAAGATTCTTGCATTTAGGAAAGGTGTTCATAGCCAAAGGTGATCAAAACCATTCGATGTACACTTGTCGACCTAAAGAAAAGACCAGGCATACACTCGAGTTTGAACTCCCAACAAACCAACTTAATAAACCTACCGACGCGAAACCGAGAGAAGAAAATTGGTGCCTACGCAGATCTCTTGAAACTATGAGCCTAGCAAGGCAACCCCAACCCCCAAAGATGAGGCTAACACTTTGTAGAAATAGTATCATTAGGAACTATGTAAAATTGTTGAATTACTAGAACGGGATCTACCAATGTTCCTACCATATGATTCTGTAGGCATGGGGTGCACCCCTAGGTGTTGGCTCTCTTCCGGTAGTGGATCTATGCATGATAGAAGTAGAGAATGTTAACACAACAAGTGTCCCAGGCGCCCATGTTCCCGGCTAAGTATTGGACTCTCCATTTCGATGGAGCTAGATGTCATTACGGAGCTAGAGCAGTGTAATCCTTACTTCTCCCAGGAAAATTCCTACCATTTTCCTTTAAGATAAAATTTGAATGCACTAATAATGGCGCCGAGTATGAAGCCCTTCTCCTTGGCCTCATCCTAGCTAAGAGAATCGGTGTTGATAACATCATAGTGTTAGGAGACTCGTGATTGGTAGAAACCAAGTCTCGAAATATATGAAACCAAAGTGAGCACTTACACCTCTACAAAAAGGCTATATTAAATTTAAGCAAGAGAATTTGACTTCATATCAATTGAAGCAATCCCGCACGAACAAAATCTTCTCGCCAATTCAATAGCAACCTTAGCATCGCGCTCTACTCCAAATAGTAAGTTAGAGGATACACATTTCATGGTATCCCTTCGTGATGAACTATTGATAAAAACAATGTCAAATCCTCTTTTAAATGAAAATGAAAACAAATCTGCTATCTTAGACCACATTGATAGTGATGCAACCACTCTTGATTACTTAAACGCCTATGCGGCATTACATCTCGCCCATCATGCGGTAGATTTATCTTTGATCCCGCATTCATCTTCCTATTACGGGAATCCCATGTGAGCTTCCCCTACAAAAGGAACTCAACATATACATAGTTGAGAATGGAGACGAGTGGAGCTACCCCATCCCTTCTGAGTTTGAAGAAGGTAACGCTTCTCTAATCGAAGAAACAATTGATATTAACATCAGAACGGAAGATGAACCAAGGATACTAAAGTTAGGATCCTCGTTAACTCCATTAGAAGTAGAAATACACACTCGAGATCCTCAAAGGAACATCGAAGGCGTTTGCATTTAACTATAAGGAAATGACAGGAGTTGCACCCCACATTGCGGTACATAACCTCGTCACTAAATCAGATGCAAAACCAATTAAACAAAAATTGAGACCAATGAAACCCAAGGTAGCTCTCATGGTAAAAGAGGAGGTAATAAAGCTCCTCCAAGTAGGATTCATCAAACCAGTCGATTACTCTTAGTGGGTATCTAATATCGCTTGGTTCTCAAAAAGAATGGAAAGATACACATCTACATAGACTTCCGAGACATTAACAAGGCATGTCCTAAAGACGACTTCCCATTACCATCTATAGATGTCATCATTGACGCAACAGCTGGATTTGAGCTTTTATCTCTCATGGATGGATTCTCGGGATACAATCAAATCAGAATATCCGAACAAGACCAAGCTAAAACCACATTTATAACTCCTTGGGGAACCTATTGCTATCTTTGTTATACGCCATTCGGTCTCAAGAATCTTTGGCGCTTACATACCAAGCGGGATATAGCGTATATATTTCATGATCTTATTCATAAAATTGTGGAATCCTATGTAGATGACTTGTTGGCCAAGGCCAAGAAGCGTTGTGACCATCCGGAAGTGCTTCGCGTCATTATTTCACGTTTGATAGAATACGGAGTCACGCTAAATCTAGAAAAGTGTGTCTTTGGTGTGAAGGGGAAGCTCCTAGGTTACATTATATCATCACGTGGGATCAATGTTGACCCAACCAAAATTAAGGTTGTTCTCGAAATGGTCCCACTTTCGAATGAATCGGAATCGATCATTTCTCCGAAAACTTGGTGTGATTTGGAGATTCATCCGGACTTAAGTTTCGCCATCCATCCAATCAACAATCTACTCAAGAAAGATTATAACATTGATTGGGACCGAAGACTATGCAATGAAGCTTTTAATGCGATTAAGCGTTTCTTATTATCACCACCTACATTAATGCCACCTAATCCAGATCTTTGTTGATTTTATATTCGTGAGCCACCAATGTCTCGCTAGCTTTGTATGTTGGCTCAAGAAGGCGATGACAATAGGAGCGTGTGATCTATTTCATCAACAGGACATTGCTCGATTATGAAACACGCTACACACAAGTAGAACGAGAATGCCTTGCCATAGTCTTGCAACAAAATGCTTAAGACATTATATATTAAATCAAGAAACAAAGGTCATTATTAAAACATACCATTTACGAACTTTCCTCAGTAAGGGTCCTTGTCTAAAAAAGGTTGGGTGCTTTATAACCTTAATGGATGAATTTGAATTAACATTCGTAAATCAGAAGTCGGTTAAAGGACAAATCATCGTGATGGATTGGTTAGGTGATAATCCATTAGACGGAGGCGATCTAGTAGATTTGGACTTTCCGGATGAGTGCGTATACTACGTCGAAGCGACCTTCTATCTCTCGAGTGTCCTTGGTACACCGATATCATTAATTATATCATGGACCATACATATCCGAAGGTGCTACGCCACAACAAAGAAGGCGGTTACTCATTATCGTAGCAAATACGTCATTATAGAGCAAGTGCTCTATCAAAAATCATTCGATGGAATGCTTCTAAGATGTGTCGACATAGAAGAATCCAAGAAGATTCTCCACGAATCTCATAGTGGGATGTGTGGAGGCCACTTCAGTGGCCATGCCATCGCTCAAAAATACATCGAATGGGCTATTTCTGGCCTACTCTAGAACACGACGCGAGTAGAGTTTGTACGAAGGTGTCAAAATGCCAAGAATTCTCTCATGAGATTCACATGCGGCCACAACTCTGCAACCAATCGCTACTCCATGGCCCTTTTCTACGTGGGGCCTAGATTTAATAGGGAACTTCTCCCTCATCTACTGAGATGGCCATAATTTTATAATCATGGCCCTTGAATATTTTACCAAGTGGGTAGAGGCTATGCCTCTCTTGCTCAACATACTGGGTTCTGTAATCGCCAAGTTCATTTTAACCAAATCATTTGTAGAGTACGGTGTCTTGCAAGTCATTATCTCGAGATAATGGGACTTCTTTTAAGAATGATGAAGTTCTCGAATTATGCGATAAATTTAAAATAAGCCATCATACTGACCTCCTTGTATTACCCTCAAGCCAATGGACAGTGAGGTGACAAAACAACATTAAAAGCCATTCTCCTTAAAACGGTAAAAGAAAACAAGCGAGATTGGCATTTGAAGTTATATCCGGCCTTATGGGCACACCAAACCTCTATAAGGACACCAATAGGAGCGACTCCTTTCTCGCTAGTATTCGGGGCAGAAGCAGTTCTCCCGCTTGAGGTTGAAATACCCAATCTCCGCATTTCATTACAAGGGATTCTAGATGAAGATGCTTATAGAGAAGCACGTCTCTCCCAACTAGAAAGTCTAGATGAAGCTAGGTTAGATCTTTGAACAACGACACAAAGTCTCTTGACCGAATGTGCCGGCGGTATAACAAGAAGGTCTATGAGAACGTGACATATATGAAGATGATCTAGTTCTAAGGCTAGGCAATTTCGGATCGACAAAAAGACCGGTGAAGGAAGGAAGTTCGGCCCAAATGGTTAGGCCCATACCGAGTCATGAAGGACTATGGAAATGGTGCATGCATATCTCCTATGTACTGTTTGGAAGGTGAGGAATTTGGTGAAAGCTAAGTCAATTCCTTGCACCTCAAAGCGATTCTACGCGTAAGTAGCCAAAGCACTACTTGTATAATTATATCTACATTGCATCTTCATATAGATTAGGATCATTTTGTCGCTTGTTTCGTATAAAAATTGTGATCAAGGAATTTGTTCTCAAAGCAATTCATTACAAACGCATGATGTTGTTGGCATAAACGCTCTAATCATACTTCTCTATTTCCATGATATCATCAAATTATTTAGGAATCATTTCATCAAATAAAGCTAGATATGAAAAGTCTTAACTTGGTAACCATGCAAGATTTACGGGTTTATTCTCACTTTTGGTTTCTTCTTAGGATAGGTGTCTTGCCTATGGTTTGTTCTAGAAGCTTCACGTGTCACATCTATCCCGTATGAATATCTCTTTGGAAATAAGAACACACTGACATTTTACTCAAGTAAACAAGTCAAATATAGAATCAAATAGAAAATTTTAAATTTACACATTTCCTTGCCCCACCAACCTTCGGTGATGAGCTTGCGTCTCTTACTAGTGACGTAGGGTTGGGAAAGGATGGAAATGCCCTTACTCGCCTATATCTTGCCTATGGTGATAAGCCCATACTTCTTACTAGTAGCATGGGGCAAGGTGTAGGGGGTCCTCTTGACAAACAAACGTAAAAGGTCATAGACAAACAATTCAAATCTTGAAGTCTTGAGTCAAAAACAAATGAATCAGATGTCCAAAATTCCAAAAGAGTTCAAAATCCTAAAAACCAGATTTTGTCTACCATGTGGCCATCTACGGATCTAAGTCTAGATAAACCACAAAGCAAGTTACATCCCAAAACTATGAAGTCACTCGAGTGGAGTAAGCTTGTAGCATCCTAATTTGGTTCCACCAAAGCTTTGTCTATCTCTCATCACTGCCATTTCAACACATTTCACAACTTGTGCCCTTTCTAGCTCTCGGTGATGAGCCCTCATATCTTACTAGTTATGTGGAGTTAGGAGAGGGAAAGTCTATCTACTCATCGTACCGGTTTGTCTTCACCACTTTGCCAAAACAAATATGAGGCATCCAAAATTGCTTACAGAAACTAAGATTCAAAATCACATTGTATCTACATTATCATATATAAGCATCATGAAATACAAAAAGAAAGTAAAACATTTGATATCATTTGTTCTCCATTGCATACATTCTAAAAATCATATAAGCATAATATCATAGTTCACATGAGGAAACGGAAATGCAAGTAAGCCATAAATGCCAAAAGTCTGATCCAAAATAATAATATATATATATATATATATATATATATTTATATATATCAAAATTCTGTCCACAATGCCATCATGCGTGAAAGCATGGTCAAAATGCTCAAAGAGCCCAGTATATACAAAAGAATATATCATACAAAATCTAGGAGAGCTAAGTGGCTTCTCAACCCCTATGAGACCCCTCTAAAGGTGCACGCGCAGGCCAGACTCCGTCTACGCCGGCGCTTGAGTGCATGGAGGCGCGGGATCCCGAGGGGATGCGGTCTCGCCATGAGAATGACTCCTCATCGGGCGCTCGGCTGTCCTATACCCGCTAGCTCCGTGCGGAGAGTCGATACCATCCCAGCCACACATGCGGCATCGGGCAAAGATGTCGGTGTGTCTGCACTACCTTGAGACTCCCAGTGTCCACGAGATAACTTCTGCGTGGGTCCTCTCCATGGGGATCATCAGGTTATCGGTGCATACCCTGCGAATCAAGTCCTACCACTCATCGGCGGTCTCTGCAAACAAAGGAGAAAACAAATTAGAAATAAAACAAGAGATAAAATACAAGAGCAAACAAAAGGAGAGATAGTCAACTAAGGAAATCCTAATTAAAAACAAACATTAAAAGGAAAGGATGGTAACTTACTTGGATCACTGAGGCCTCAGGATGGATCTCTAGGTCGGACCCGCCACGGATGCCGCCACGACTGAGGTGCTCCCCCGTGGCTGGGCAACGTAGCGTCTCGCAACGGACTCATCCTCCCACCATGTCCCCTGGGAGAGTGGCTCCTCACGAAACCAAAGTCTCCCTCTCTGCATGTTGCTCGCCCTCTTGCTGCATGATATCACGAGTGTCATGCCACTCAGATCACTTTCCTCCTCGGTCTCCTCCTCTATCTCCCCCTGTAAACTCCTCGGACTGGAGTCTATGTCGATGGGGTCATCGCTGTTATGGGAAGGACCCGCGTACGCTGAAGCAGGCAGTGCACGAGGTGCACCGGCTCCTACCGCAGCACGTACTACCCTCATGGCCGCAATAGGGACCGCCGGGAGTAATAATTGTCCAACCCCGGCCTCTAGGACCCCCTCACGGCCTCTCGAACCGACCAGTATATTGGCTCACCTGGGGAAGCATGCCCGTGTAGGGTAGAGCCGAAACTCTTTGAGGAACTTGGCCAAAGGGGTGTATCTCCACTCGCCCCACTATGTCAATAAGTCATGTCCTATGGTGGAGCGGGAGATCAAAGTAAGAGCCTCCTCGCCCCATATACCTACCATGGTCTGATATGGTGTGGCCTCCATGTCATCGGTGGTCGAGAAGCAACCTGGCTGATGAGGTGCTCTAAGCACCGACATATCTGTCCATTTGGCTGCCCTCACAGCTCCGGGATCTGTCACCTCTACACCTCTACCATAGGGAATGAAGTGCTCGTAAACCCAACTCATGACTAGGGTCGGGTGGCTCAAAGACTGCCCCTGTAAACGGACTACCCTGTATAAGTCATGGTAGGTAGTCCCAAGTATGTCTGCTCCCTAGGCGTAAATCCGGCCATGGCCCTCGATCTGTGCAATGATGGGGGACCAGCAATATAACAATGTGTCTCCTCCCTTGTCCCCGATCAATCTCGAGGCAAGGATCCCCATAATAGCCTGGCGAAGCAAGGGGATGGGCAAACTAGGAATGGATCAAACTCTGACCCCCTTCTTTGAACCCATGGAGATGACTGCATCTCCCATATAAGTGGCCCACTGTGCTATCTGGGCCCGTGAACTGCTTGTCTCAAGGGTAAGACATCTCCCAATGATCGGGACCCCCAGAATACGATAAACGTCCTCTAAGTGATGGTCCACTCACCTCGGACCCCTGGTAATCGGAAGGTGTTCCGATCAGCATCCCAATAGGAGAATAAGTCACAAATAATGTGACTAGATGGTGCAACATGTGGAACGTGTGAGATACGCAGTATCCCGACCCTCAAAGAGTGTCCTCCTCATCCTGTGAAAGTGCATCTAGTACTACCGAGAGCGGTCACAATCTCTCTCTCGACTCACCTTTTCGAATGTACTCGTCCCTCTCCTGCATACACCCAAAAACACACAAAACAAAGCAAGTTAGCATCCAAGTAATACTAGAAAAATCATGAAAACACATAGAAATGCTAAAAATGCAAAAATAATCTCAAACAGATGTTCTTTTGGAATGCATGCAAAACACAGCACTGAGCGGGGAGGTGGTTTTAGAATCGCCACCTTAAGGGTAGCGGTCGTGTAACCGCCGCCACAGGCGAGCAGAACATGCCGTGTCCCGAAAACCCACACGGGTTTTATAACTTAAAAAGGCCAAAAAATGTGAAAAGGGACCATTTTAACTAAAAACAAAGCCTACCCAGTAGGTGCCCCCTAGATGGACCTTTTAAACCTAACATTTTCAAAAATAACCCCCCCACGACAAATATTTTAGCATTTTAAAATTGAGGGGGGAAAAATGATAAATTGAGGAAAACTAACTTGTGATCTCGCGGGACGATGGTCCGCTCGCGGAGGCATGATCGCTACCTCCCATCACGAACGTTTTGACTCTACTCTCGCAAGAAACCGTCACCATAGGTCCAGAGCTCATAATCAATCAAATCAACACGCGAAATGAATAGGAAAATGGGCCCACTTTCATATATATAACAACGACTTGTTTTAAAAATATTTTTTCGCGAGTTTGGAGCGCGCGGAGGTAAGTTCTTACCCCGCACAAATGGTATGTCCTCATTTCCCATTATTTTAGCATTTATTTTCCGATCTATTTTCTCTATTTGCACTTGAGTTCTCTTTTCATTTTATAGGGAGCGGGAATTTTGGATGGCGTCATTTTGACACACGGGACGCATCAGTATAACTTTCAACTTCCCATTTGGGACCGCCATTTACTCGGACCCACCGTTTTATGCCTCTTCATGGCTAAAACACTTCTCGAGGGGGAAATATGTACGTACCCAAAATTGAAGAGTGCTGCACTACCGAACGACGTAACACGTACCCCAATGATGATACAGGTCTCCTCGCAAGGTGTTTGGGATCCATAAGAGCTCTCCAAGTATGCATTATCATCCCGCATGCCCCGCTTAGCCCCCACGTGCTTTATTTTTCTCTTTTCCCCTCTTTTCTTGGCCTTTTGCTCTTGATTCTGAAACAGCGCATTGCCACCGCACTGGCGGCAGTCTCTGTGCCGCCGCCGCTCGGTGGCGGCGGTCCTTTACACGTTTTCCAGAATGCTCTTTTAACACGACTCACGTAAAAATCAATGATTCACCAGATTTTTCACCACCATAAGCTTGCATTAATGATTATGGTTCCCTGGAATAGTGTTTTGCCATTGTTTATAGTTTAAGAGTTCTATTTGGTTTTTACCTTGGGTAAATGCAAATGCTATAAATAGATGGCTTGTGCTCAAGCAAATGGCCCCTCAAATTTGCCTCTGAATTTCTCATTGCAATAGATTAGTCTTTCATTTTATTTAGAATTCTTAGTTTCTTTCATTGCATGCCTAGTTAGTGTTGTTTTGCTGTTAGGAAGCCACATATCCATCTTGTGCAAATGTTGTTGATATTTTATCCAATCCATTGGAGTAAAATAGTTTGTTTTCAATAGGAAGCCATTAAAGTTACAGGTTTTGTTCTTCAAACAGGATAGTTTCAGGTTCTAGACATTTTATGTTGCATGACTCACAATAAATCCCACTAGGAATTGCATAAGCCAAGCTTTGTACTCTTGCGCTATCCCTCTCCTACTCGCATTGTATTCAGTCTATATCTTAAGCTGCCTTTGTCCCAATATCTACTTCTGTTGATGCTAGCATTACACACTTTTCTGGATCCACGTGAACACAAAGGAACAAGGAGATCACACTGAGGGGACATAGCCACACACACCATCAGATTCACCACTGTTCTGCAGAATCCAGGTTCTAGCTTTCAAAGTTCTAATTAGAAACATATCAAATAGAGTAGCCAATCACTTTATTTCAGTCAATTTTACTTTCGATATTGCCAGGGAAGCTGTGGGGATTGATAGTTTTTGAGAAACTATGATTCATTTCTCACTTCTGAGGTAGGATTGAGAGTCTTGCAAATAGACTAGATCAATTGTTTCATTATTTAGAATAGGTTCACAGTTACACAGACAAATAACTATACTCGGTTACCTTGTTTGTTTTAGTCTGTTATTAGTATCAATTGTTAATTTCTAGATGTATTAAAAGGTTACTCTTTCAATTTCATTCAAAAATTTCATCAGGAAAACACAAAAATATAGAAGTTATATAAGTTCTAGATATATTTCATATAGTCAATTTTGCTTTGTTGCATCTAGTTTACATTATTGCTTTTGTATGACAATCACGGGACCTAGAGAGCCGGGGAATACGTATTTGAACCAATCATGCCCCAACCCAATCTTGACCTTATCGGGAGACATACGAAACTATCCCAGGACATCTTCCACGTATTCCACAACCTATAGACCGAATCACGCTAGAGCTCGATATTGATTGGAGCCTTTGAGCAGTCATCCACGATCGATCTATCACACCCGATTCAGGTTAGGAGGGCCTTCTTTGCCTTAGATTCACAATTTCCACTAGTGCGCGTCAAAGACATCAGATTGCCCAATTAGCTTATTTGAATCCCACGCATATTTAATTCCCACCGGGTTGTCTCGGCATGCGACCTCGGGAGGTCGGGTGCGAGAAAGGTTACTTGTAGATTCCTATGCTCGCTTGTCACTTTTCCATCATACAGGGAACCAAGGGGTTTGTTGCCTATGGACATATGATTCATAAGGGTAGGTTGCAAGGGTAGGAAATTCAAGTGATGGGGGGCCAAAGGGATCGTGTCCCATAGACGTATGAAATATCCAGATGTATTTTGATTTTGATATTTGATTTTTAATTTTTGAGGATTCGAGGTCCTTTTAAATGAAACAATTTGTTGAAAAATGTGATAGAGTGGTGTTGATGTGAAAAATAATGATTAAGAGTAAAAATAGGATGTGATTCATAACAATTGTAGACGATTGAGGTGAATCGTAAGCGATCTTTGCTGTGAAATTTTTGGGGAGTCTGTAAAATCCCTAGGTCAGCGGTGAACAGTTTATTTTCGTGACTTATTTTTGCTATTTGGAAAGATTGAGTGAGTGATAAAGGTGGTTTGGAGAAATGGTGTCATCGAGAAAGTAAAGGAAACCCACACAGGAAAAGGTAAGAGCTTAATTTTTGTTGTTTTTGTTGGTTTTTAGCTATTTTGATGTTTGTGTCATTTTGAGAGGTATAGAGGGTTTGTTTTGAAATCATCGAATTGCTGACAATTCAAGTTGATTGGCAATGATTCAAGTGAATCACCAGTGATTTTCTATTTTTTGCGACCATACTTATTTGTTATAGATCCGTGTGTTTGATGAAGTTTTTGATGATTTTTGTAGTAAAAATGGATTCTAATGTGTGTTTTTGTGTGTTTATGGTTGCAGGTGAATGCGAAGTTGACTATTCGAGATAGGATTCCATTGATCCTAGTAGAGGTACAAGAGGATATGTCGGATGATGATTGGAGTCATGTGGAGGAGGTGGGGTTTATAGGGATGTGAGATTATAGATGCATTCCACAGATGTTGGGGGTTATTGTTGGCATTGATGGAGATATGGGATCTAGCCAATTGTATATTTGGTTTCGACAGTGAGATCACGATCACTTTGGAGGATACCCATAGGATTATGAGACTTCCAGTCCATGGAGAGGGTATCTATTGTATTGATGAGACAAAGAGAGAGGATGTGATGAGGAGATTATACGGAGATGAGGTAGATGATGTCAGATATAATTTAGGGGTTTTATTATCAATCTCTATATTTTACGGAGAGAGAGGGTTGTACACAAATGACTATGTTGATGATGGGTATTTCATGTTTTGCTTTACCTGATTCTGGAGGGGGAGATTTCCATGGATGATGATAGGGGTGGTTGCAAAGATGATGGAGCATCGTAATGTGTTTTCTTGGGCCCCTGCACTACTAGCATGAGACAAACACAGAGTTGTCATCTTGGAGGGTCCACAAGAGGTTTGGGATAGATGTTGCATTTCTATTATAGTGTTGGGCATTCAAGCATATTGCTATAGATCATCCACATGGTTTACCATGGGGAGGTGTAGACATGATTAGGAGATCATCTGGATTCATGAGATGATGAGGGGATGTAGGACAGTTGAGGGGGAAGAGGAGGGAGGCTCATTATAGAGAGATTCTTATAGGGTTACATGTGGGAGATGTTTTGTGGAGACCATATGTTGATTTTCCAGTGTGGCTAGGTTTAGAGTGTGAGCTTGATGGTTTACAACAAGAGTCTTTGGGTGTAGGGGAGGAGAGGGAGAGCTTGTCAAATTTATCCGTGTTAGATGACAATTTGGTTTGATATAGGATGTGCTTGAGGCTCCAGTATTTTATAGATGGGATGAGGGAGATGTTGACACTCCCAAGGAAGTTGTGGGGTGGAATCCTATTATAGTTGATGAGCAGGGAGCCATGGGTCTAGATGAGCATGGTGACTTAGTGCCAATTGATGATGCTAGAGTGACTTCCGATTACAAACGATGGTGGACTAGTTCCCATGCACGGTTTGAGAGGGTTCGATTGGTTTCAGGAGAGGGGGAGAGTGTGTGCTTGAGTAGAGGGAGCACATGATATTTTTGATGTTAGTGATGATGAGGAGGGTGATGGAGATGAGGAGGACTTAGAGGCTACGGTCACACGATGATGATTGAGAAGGCCACAGTAGAGGCCGAGAGAGATAGTTTGTGGAGGAGAGATATGATTTGATTGGAGTGAGGGCTACTTTGATTAGTGAGAGGGATGGTGCTATAGCTTGAGCAAGATAGACTTAGAGCATAGTTGGCATAGGCCAAGACTAATCGATATCGGTGTATACAACAACAAGAGACCTTGAAAAGGGCTCATGGTATTACAAGATCTTTGATATCAAAGTGCGGAGTTGGTAGCTCGAGTGCAGGCTAGTAGCAGATTAGTGCCCCAAGAATGATTAGATATGCCCATTATCAGTCTTTATGGGCATAATTGGCTTATTATGAGGATATGGTGATTCATGAATTTCTAAATGCGGTTCTTTATGCGAGATCATATGATGCAATGACGAGTAGCTCTTAGTGCTAAAGTGGGTAGTGTGGTTCAAACCACCGCAAGGACTAGATGGAGGAGATAGTGTTGACGGTGGTGCACATGGAGGTGATGGGAGTGTTATTCACGCTAGCAAGTTCCTGGAGGTGCCCAATTTACTAGATAGTTATTATATCTATTTGTGTTTGATATGTATATGACTCTTTGTGAAGCCTTGATATATAGTTTGTGATATATGGAGTGAGGGGACTCCTTGATGATGTATTTTGAGACTTTGATTATGATTATATATATATATATATACATATATATATATATGTATATATATACATATATATATATATGTATATGTATATATGTATATATATATATACCTATATATATACATATGTATATATATATGTATATATATATATGTATATATATATGTATATACATATGTATATATATATATGTATATATATATATACATATATATATACATATATATATATATACATATATATATACATATGTATATACATATACATACATATATATATATACATATGTATATACATATATATATACATATATATATATATATACATATATATATATACATATATATATATACATATATATATATATACATATATATATATATATATATATATATATATATATATGTATGGTGATCTATTTCGGCCTATGATTCATGTGTTGATTTTGATGTATGTTTTGATATGTTGTAAATTGATGTTTATGTGATTGGATTTGTGGAATGTTTAAATATTTTCAATGTTTTTAATTGATGCTTTATGTGAAATGTTTATACGACTTGGACATTTATATGATTTGGATGGTGATGTAATAAGATGGTTGTGACTTAGATGGTGGTGATGTACTCTTACTTTTTTGAAATGAATTAAAGGTAAAATGATTGCTTTGACATGGATTTGATACATATGTGATGGGTATAGAAATGTGAAAGCACTTACACTTTTGGCCTTAACAATAAATGTTAACGCAAGACTATCAATAAGTAGTTACATGTGGCGACCTCACTATAGAGATGAAGTGATAAGATGTACCTTCCTAGGATGTGAAAGGGTTTAACATGTGTAGGTTGATGTGGGAAAGAGGGTTCTCCTTTTTAATAGTTTCATAGAGAAATGCCCCAGCTTGTACATATTTTATTTTTGACGTAAAATGATCGATGCGGGAAGTTTGATTTGATGGGAAAGCTGATCGATGTAGGAAGATTTCCTAGGATGCTTTGATATTTGAATTTTTGAATGTTGATCAATGTGGGAAGCCTTTTTCCATGGGTAGCCATCCTTCGAGGGAGTGGTATACAATTTTGAATTTTTGACTTTTGGTTTTTATAGAGGTAGCCGTCCTTCGAGGTATTGGTCTATATTTTTGACGGGTAGCTATCCTTCTAGGGATCAATATATTATAGTTTTGAATTTGATAGGAAGCATCCATAGATATTTTTGAATTTTATTTTGAGTTAAGGGCAAGACCCTAATAGATTGTTTCAAGGAGGAAGAGACATGTGTATATAACCTACACATACATGCCCCATGATGTTTTTAGTTGGTACGAGGTAGGTGGATGTAATGATATGGGGTTACTACTAAGGAGGAACTTGTACAAATGAAATATGCGATGAACAAATATGTGGTGCTCATATTTAAGGTTTGTAAGGAAAGTGATGGAAAACCACATTCTTTCAAATCATTACGATGAGAAAATGAATGTTTTATGGTGGGATAAGATCTTTAGATGTAACAAATATTGATGAACGAAAGTTAACAATAGAAAGGCCACAAGTGTAAGGAATTCAAAGGTTCCTTTTCAGGTGTACCATCAAGGGAGGTTAGATGATATGCTCCCAACCCATACTTATGAGTAATGACGTATGGACCGATCCAATTAGGGAAAAATTTCCACGTTTACTCCATTATAAAGTAGTGACATTTTGATTTTCTTTGAGAACAAGATCACCAATTTTGAAGTCACATTATTTTACATGTTTATTATAGGCACATTTGATGTGTTCTTGATAGACTTGATGATGTTCAAGGGCTGTTAAATGTTTTTCATCTAATAACTCTAATTTTGCTAGACGGTCTTATCAGTATTATTCGTCAAGGATGAAGTCTTTGAGTGATACATAGAGTGATGGAATTTGAACTTCAAGGGGTAGAACCACCTTGGATATGTAGATGAGTGAGAAAGGCGTAACACCTTGTATAGAAGTAAGAATGCTAGTTTGATAAGCCTAGAGAGAAAATAAGATTTGGAGATGCCAATTCTTGCTTGCTTCGTCTACTATTTTCATAAGGATTTTATTGAGTGTTTTGTTAGAGGCTTTGGCTTGACCATTTTCTTGGGGATAGTGATAGAAAATATAAGTTTGATGTTGATGTGTTGGAAAGTTTCTTAACATAATTGTTTTTGAAGGATTTTCCATTATCTGTGACAAGTTTATGAGGAACACCAAAAGCGACATATGATGTATTGATAGATGAAATTGATGATTTGATTTACTTTAGTTGAAGTTAAGGGATGGATTCAACCCATTTTGTAAAGTATTTAGTGGTTGTAATGATGATAAAATGATGTTTTGAGATGAGCGAGGATTGATAGTGCCAATGAGGTCTAACCCCATTGTGAGAAATGCCATAAGTCATGAGATGGCTGCAAAGCTTGACTAGGAACATGGATGAGATCTGAATGTTGTTGACATTTGACACACTTCTTGATGTACACACAACAATCTTGATTGATGGTAGGCCAATAATAGCCCAATCGTAAGACACGTTTAGTGATGACGTTACCATTAAAATGTCCACCACATATACCATCATGGACCTCTTGGATTTCTTTGATAGATTCATGAGACTTAAGACATATTAATAGAAGGCCATTAAAACCACGTTTATATAAGGATACCACCTATGATGACATAGTGAGTAACACATTGAAGAAATGATCGTTTAGCATTTTGGGATAAGTCAGAGGAATTTTAGATTAGAAAGGTAGTCAAATATTTGAGAATACCATAGATTAGTTGGATGATTTTCGATAGTGTTGATAGAAGGAGTTGATTTTCATGTGAGGGTTGATCAATCTGTGAATGAATATAAATAGTTTAGAGTTATCATTTGATTCTTGATTGATAAGGGGATGAGAGATCCTAAAGAGAAGCCATGGTGTCTACAAACTTATTAGAGGATCATGGAACTACTTGAATGGTGTAATGATGAAGGCTTCGAGGAGAAATTCAACATTGGCTTTATATTTTTGCAGGATTTCATTTTTACATTGATAATTATCCTTTAATTTGATTAATGATGAGTTGTGAGTCTCCATAGATTTTCAATATTTGAACACCTAACATGATAGTGGTTTGAAGACCCATGATTAAAGCTTCATATTTGGCCATGTTATTAGTACATTTGAAGTTAATTTTGAATGATAGAGGAATAGGAGGTCCCCAAGGGAGGTATGATGAAGATACCTACCCCTCCCCTTATTAGAATTTAGATCCATCAAAGAAGAGGGTCATTTTGATAGGTGTGAATTCATGTTCATTGATAGTGTTGATAGATTTGTCGGGAAATTATTCATGAGGTAGATGAGTTCAGGAAGGGTGCTTCGGGAGAAGATATGTGATGGAATTTCATTTAATGGAATTTTGTGATATAAACTCAAGGTCAAACTTTCATAAGCATAAGCCACCGAGTTATGTGATCATTGTGATATGGTTTAGAGTGCATGGTTTTGAGTGGGTTAAAGCTAGTGACCACATATGTTTTATGATTGAGGAGATAGTGGCGTAGTTTAGAGGTTGTAAAAAATAAAGCACAACATAATTTTTTAGCTTCGGTATAATGGGTTTCATATTCATGGAGTGTGTGATTATGTAATAAATGGCTTGTTCATGACCTTGGTCATCATGATGGGTGAGCATGGCTCCTAAGGCATGATTTGTGGCAGATATGTAAAGATAGAATGGATCCCCTTCACGAGGAGGTATAAGTACAAGTGGTGATAAGAGGTATTATTTGAGTTCATCAAAATATTTTTGATAATTAAGATCCCATTTGAAATCAACATCTCTTGAGAGAAGATGATGAAATGGTTGACAATGATCGATAGTTGAGATATGAAGCGTCGATATGACTAAATTTACCTTAAAGGCTATGTAATTGTTTGAGAGTTTTGATGGAGGAGGCATTTCAATGATTGCTTTAATTTTGGTTGGATCTACTTCAATACCTCGGATAGATATGATGAACCCTAAAATTTTTCCGGTGAGAACACCAAAAACACACTTAATAGGGTTAAGATGAAGGAAATATTAGATAAGTTGAGTGAATATTAAATCAAGGACAATGAGATGATCTTTGCATTGTTTATATTTCCTAAGAGGTCATCAACATAGTCTTCTATGGTTTTGTGGATAAGATCATGAAGATATATGTCATGGTGCACGTTGATAAGTGGCTCATGCATTTTTAAGTCCAAAGGGCATAACATGGTAGTAAAAAGGTTCCCCAAAGGGTAATGAAACAATGTTTTATGTTGATCATTAGTGGTGATGAGGATTTGATTATAACTAGAAAATCCATCCATAAGGGAGAGCATTTCGTGGCTGGTTGTTAGATTGACTAGTTGATCAATTTGGAAGAGGGAAATCATCTTTAGGAAGGAGAGATTGAGATCCCAAAAGTTAGTGCAAATGTGTAACTTTCTGAGGCTTTGGTTATGGATGATGTTAGAAACCCATTGTGGATAGTCAATGGGTATGATGAAATTAGCGAAGAGAAAAAGACATTGTAACTCTTCTTTGATGAGAGATATAATGAGGGTGCATCCTAAGCTTTTATTTGACTAGTTTAGCATTGGGGTAAGTGATGATGTTGTGTATGATGATGTTTGGATCGATACCTGGCATATCACTATATGACCAAGAAAAGGCTTGACTATATTTAGATAAAAGGTGGTAAAATCATTTAATTCTTGTGGATTCAATGATTGGCCAACTTTAACTATGTGGGGTTCTTGAGGGGTTCCTAAGTTAATGTGATGGTGGATTCATTGAGAAGGGTTGATGTGTCGGGTGGTAAGGATTTTTGAAGGAAATGGTATTTTTACTCTCCCATATGGGAGAGGATATCTTGATTGTCATGGCATTGAAGGATATCAATGGTGGGTGAATCTTCTTCAATCATTTCTGGCCAAATGAGAGGAAGTGTTTTGGTGACATGGTTGGATTGATAAGTTAAATGGTCTAAGGAAATAGTATTGACTAAAAAAATTAGGTGGGATGGAGATGATATCATTAGTGTCCATGGGGTCATCGGATTATGGATGGTGATGGTTCTAATTTAGTGATACGTAGAGATGTGGTATGTGTAGATGATTTGGTAGTGGGCCTTTCATATCCTAGGTCATATTTCTCATGTGGTTTAAGGGAATGTTAGACAATTAAATCATGTATTCCATGTATTGTAAGTGGAAAAAACCAAAGCCTTTCCATGCATAGTGATGGAGGTACATTTGTGTAAATATTTGATTATATAAAGATTGAAATCTGATAAGAAGGGCATAACATGATGTTGATGAATGGATTATGATGAAGGTCGGTCGATTCCTCCATAGATCAAGATTGGTTTTCAGATGTTGCGGGGCCATAAGAGATGTGTATCCGATGTTAGGCTCATACATAGGTTGTTTTCTGGTCTACCATACATTTTAGGTGTAGGTAGTGAATTAAAGCATGAGGAGACAATACTCCCTAGTGAAGATATGTTCCATAATCTCTCGAGGAGGAATCATCTAGTATTTGGATGATGGGATGGATGTGTTAGTGGATTATCCATTAGAGATTTTAATTTCGATTTAGGTATAAGGACATCATTTGGATGGTATGTCATATTACAATCGGTGAAGGGATTAGGATCCACAGGGAATGTGAATGTTTTACCCTCATGTTCATATTTAAGACATGATGAAGTGTTGAGGGGACACAATGCATGGTGCATATCCAAGGTCCTGATATCATATTATATTAGGACTCTCTTTATGATGTAGAAGAGTTTAGAAGGTTTTGCCAACTTTAAGAGGTAAGAATGACGATACCTAATATGGGTGTGATTGTGTCATTAAAAGCTCAGAGTAAGACTAGTTTTTGGTGATAATGGTGTTTGGTAGTTCTAAGTTAGTTGAAATCAATAGATGATATGATATTGATATATGACACCCCATCAATCATGACCCTTTTGATGAGGAAATCATTGATTTGAGTGGTGATGAAGAGGGATAAGTCATGATCTTTTTGCTGAAGTGATGGTATTTTAGATGATTCAAAAGATATGGCAGAGGATGATTTGAAGAACCTACAAAGTTTGTAAAATAGTTAGGTCATTTGTGGGTATTGATATAGATTACAGGGATTTGATCATAGCTTGTTTTTGTGGAGGTTGATGTTTGAATAAGCTATAAAGTGACATTTAATTGGAGCTTGATGTAATTATTTAATGATGACTTTTTGTATTGCATTGGAGGAAGGGTGGAGCAATGAGGATAGATTTTAGTTTTGGCTGTTGTCGATTGGATGTCTCAGGGAGAGAGAAATGGAAACCTTAGATTTTATGGATGAAGAAGAGGTGAGTTATGGAGGTGGGGGGATGGTAACAAAGGTCTTAGATTTATTTTGTTTTGATAGATTGGACTTGTGGGTACATGTGAGCATGAGTAGTGATATGGACAACATCAATTGATGGGTAAAACCTTGTTAAGGTTTTGGATGTGGATGAGGGTGTAGTTATAGATGGTATGATTTTTTAAATTTGTGTAACTTTGAAGGAAGAAGACCTTTACTTTCAAGTTTTTTAACGACTACGTGAAAGGATTTATAATATTCTACAAAGTGTCCTAACATTTGATGGTAATCACAGAAAGCTTCAAAATTATACCAAGATGGTTTCCAACCTTATAGAGCTAGAATATTTAAGAGGGAGGTAACACTATGAGTGATTGTTGGAGGATTTTTCTAAAGGTTTTTCACATAGTGTCCTTTAGATGTGGATGTCAAAGGCAATGGTGTCTCACTTGGTTTAATATCTCAGGAGACAGTATTTTGTGATGGATTGTTTAGTCTTTTTTGTGGATGAATATTTTTGAAGGTGTAGGATAATGGGTGATTTAGATGAAGGGTGTGGACCAAAAGATAGATGGTTGATTTTTAGATGTTTGTGGGGATAGTTGGATGATTTCTAGATATGACAATAACCTTTTTAGATGGGGGTGGAATAATTTTTGAAGGTTATGTGGGTGATACTATGCTACACAATCATCATATGAACTTTTCATAATTTGGATAATGGTTTCTTTTGAGGTGTTTGTGAAGATTCTTAGATGAGATGGGTGAAGAGGTGGTAGTCATGGATGTAGAAGATTCATTTTGGATGATAAGTTTGGGGGTTTTGATTGTTTAAAAGATATTGATTCATGGGTGTTACTAGAAGATGTGGGTGTAGGTGATATGTAAATGTTTTATTAATAGTGTTTATGGTATGGTGGGATTGTACATTGTTTTATTATGGTTGAATACTTGATGGGGAATGATTTGGAAAGGGATGTTTGAAGACATTGAGGTTATGATTTTGGGGTGTATTAGGATTGTCTAAATGTAGTTCACCCTTATCAATCAGATCTGGAGGACATTGTTGAATGACGAAACGATGTCACCTTTAACTCTATGTCATTATCCCATACTCAAGATGGTTTTGAGATGGATGTGTGAGGATGTTTTGGAAGGGAGATCATATTAGTGGAAAGGATGTATAAAAATTATCCTATGGGGTTATAGCTACGTTGTTGGAGGTTGGGATTGTTTGGTGGTCGAAATTTTTAGAGGCGGATTTAACGATTTTGACATTAGATGATGATTTGGATTTATCTCGATTGGGAGATGGTTTGGATGAAAATTTAGGTTTCAATTTCTTTGGTCTAAGTTTGACTATGCCTTCTTCAAGGGCTCAAAGTTTGAGTTTATGGGCCATGGTAAAAGCTTCATCAAACATTTGAAAATATTGAATTTGGAGTGTAAATGAAATTTGTTTGGCACATGAGCATGAAAATAATTTGATTAATTTGTTTGTGGGAGTGATAATGATAGTTGATTAATTATACCCCTCTAGTGGGAAACAAATTCTGCGATAGACTCATCTTCAAATTGTTTAATGGCATAAAGGTATGTAATGGTGATTTTAAGGGTGAGATGTTGATCGAAAAGTGTTCAAGGAAGAGTTGGGTGAGTTTGTGCAAATGAGAAGAGAGAGTATTGTGGGATGTTGTTATACCTAGTCCAGGGCAGGGCCGACTAGAGACATGGGAAATGTCCTAAGCATCAAGTCTTGGTCATGGGCTATAAGATAACAAGCATGATGAAAAAAATATCAGATATGTTGTTGGGGGTATTCTTTGCTATAAAATTTGAGAAATTTTGGAAGCTCCTAATGAGGAGTGGATAAGCTTTGTAAGGCATGGATGGGTGGATAGGTTCATTACATATTTTTTCATATGATAATGTGTTCTTAGGGCCCATGGAAGTGACTTCAAGGCTAGATATCCTATTCATTAAAGCCTAAAGAGGGTCCATTTGTGGTGGTTGTTGTGTGTTGGATGAGGATGAGCCATGTCTATTAAATTAAAAATGATTAGGCACTTTGGGTATGGTTGATATTGTTGAGGGATATTTTGTTGAAAAGGAATGTTTTGTTGAGGAATGTTTGTAGGGATGTTGTAAGTGGGTTTTGAAACTAAAGGTTGTGATGGCTGGATATACTAGTACGAGGTAGAGATAGATACATTTAGATGAGGTTGTGGTTGTGGTGGTATGTGTTGAAAAGAAATGGATGTGTAGATATGAGGCTATGAATAATGAGGTGGGTGTTGGAAGGGAACAAAGGTAAATATCAAGGATTATGATTATGGTATGTTTTGAAAGGGAATAGAGTTATGGATAAGAGGTTGCGATTGCTATGGTATTTATTGGCAAGAAGTAATTGGTTGTGATGGTTGAGGTATGTTTTATGAAATAAGTGGGATCGAGGAATGTTGTGGAGTTGGATGAGTACTCGATAATAAGCGCTAGTGTTGATTAAAGGTATGGATGTAGGGATGGACATGGTAATGTTTTGGAGAGGTGGAGTGGTTTAGGAAGATAATGGTTGAGATACGCTAGTAGGGATGGTGGAAGAACTTATGGGAGGTGTTTGGACAGAGAGGAAGCGGAGGGGTTTCGTGGATGAAGATATGTTTTTACTATTTTGAAGGGGTGTGGAACTAGTCAAGGGATCTGGTGAGGATGTTGGTTGTTGAGTGGTTATGTCTTGTGAAGAAATCACGTTAAGGTCAAAAATAGGGTGAAGACACAACATTGGATGTTTCTAGTCAACTACTAGGAGGATAAGAATATATCTACTAGATGAATGGTTTGTGATTCAGATAAATGATATGGGAAACACCACATGAAGGATCGGGTACATAAGAACATGGTTTAGGTAATGATGATTGAAGATGAACACCCCTAGCTGCAAGGTATGCATTAAGGTGAAAAGGTTTGAATCCAATATTTTTGAAAAGACGGGATCCCCACTATCAAAGAAACGGGGACTAAAAGGCTTAGGTATCTCGGATGAAGTGGATTGGCTACTAGGAGAGTGTGATTTTTCTTGATCGTCGATCGGGGTGATAAAATAGCTCGCCATTTTTCTAATAAACACGAGGCATCCCAAAGACGTGTTTGGATGTTTTCAATGAATGTTGTATGTATTCGTCATGTTTTTGATGTCGAGACATAGTTTCTTTGAAAGTACAAAAACTACAAAAAAGTGGGACACGAGTTATATGCTTTGACCCTTAGATACATGATTGTTATCTTGTAAGCACCATGAAATAAGCAAAAAATCACCTAATAAATGAAAAAAACTAGATTGGTTGACTACAAGGAGAAAACAAATCACACAAAAATATTTTTCTTTTTTGATTATCTTGATTAATTTATAAGAAAAGTAAAATGTGTAAAAGCGATTGACAAGGTCTAGGAAATGGCCGTCTATGGATTGTTTCAAAAAAATCTTAAATTTGGAGTCCTCGATATACTGTTATCACAAAATCATAACACCCCCGAATGGCACTGGTTGTGGATGGGGCATTGGTGTAATTTGTGTAACATTGGGTTTTCTCTCGGTTTGTAGGACTTGCGGGCTTGAAATAACCCTCCGAGAGAAAGCTAATTCTTACTCCTAATCCTAATTTCCACAAACTACTCCTAATGTAGGCACATAAACTATCGAATCATATCCTAACTTTTCAAGGAGATAGAGAGAGAGTACATGAAAATAAACCTACACGAAGAGCGGTGATACACCGAGAAAAGGAGGTTACTAATCATAATGCAACTACCTAAAATGGAGATAGGTGAGAAATAGAGATGGTGGAAAATATGCATCACACACTGGAGATGGATTCACATAGTACACCACTTCATACTCTAAATAAAAACAACTCCCAAAATCTATAATAAACATCAAGAGTATGCACAATATATCATGTAGTAAAGAGATGCAAGTAGAGACAAGAAAACATGCAAAGGATGGACACACTGATACATCATAAAAACACGTCTATTGCTCCATTAAAGGTTTTCATAAGTACATCATTAGTGGGTAAGAGATAATAAAATTCCATTAAAAGCATGGAGAGGAGGCTTGAAGCTCCACATTCAACTCAATAGAGAAGAAAGAGAGAGTGGGCAAGAGAAAAAATGACTAACTCCTTTACAAATGAGCCCCTCACTACAATTTATAGGATGAGAAAGAGAGAGAGAAGTGTAATCCTGAAATATCCTTTCCAACTACTTATAAGTTTCAATAAATGAGGAAAATTATGATATTTGATTTGCAAAACCTTCCTCATCTTTGTCCCATAACTGTAGTTGAAGAAAATGATGCTCATGCCCATTAAATGTTCACTCAACCACTGGAGGTATCTTTTTGGGCCCGGGTCCATTTTATAAAAAAATCACCATGAAATATCCATCAATTTATGAATTTATTGATTGCTATGCAAAGGTCTTGGAACTATGATTCCAATGAGATTTTTTTGTGAAAATCCGTTGAGGGGCGTAAAGATATGGCCTTCACGGCTAGTAGTAGCTATTTGGGAATTTTCCAGGCTTGACTTGACCTTCACGGGATTTGTGCATTTAAAAGATATGATTGGAAATGAAATTCAAATGATTTTTATCCTTACCCATGCTCTTGCATATCTTATAATTTGATTAGGTCATTTAACTTTGGCGGGGCCCTTTTAATTTTCCATTGGATTCATTTGGTGGGGGTTTGATTTTTAAAGCATTTATATTAGCCCGGCTTGGCTAGCTCGTGAAACTTGCTCCTTCTATGTACCGCTACCCCTTTACCTATATGTGCCAAGTCTTGACTCACAATGTTCTTCAAACTCGGTGCTCACACATCCACACCAGCTCAAATCCTTTCCATGCGTTGGGTTATGGTTTGTATGATTCTCGCATTGGGTTGACCGCCACCCCCTTCTAATGTATAGCTGACTTGGTGGCCATTCCATACCACCAACTTGCCTCACGTGTATTTCGGGGCTTGAGGCCCTACGGAAGAACCCAACTTATGCTAGCCCATTTGCTCGCTCCAACTTGGTACCTATGACACGTCCCTCACCGCACTAGTTCCCACCATGAGGCCCTCATGCACCCTCTCGCGTCGATGCGAGTTCTTACGAACTCCGTCAGACCGTATAGCTCGCCCGGTCCTACATTGACCGACCTCGAGGGTTGTTGACCCCCGCCATCCCCATGATGTATGTGTTAGTGCAGAATCACAACACCCCTGAATGTCCTAGCATCTGAGTGGGGGCATTGGTGTGATTGCATAACATTAGACCATCTCTCAAGTTGTGGGACTTGCAAAACTTGAGATGGACCTCCAGAGAAGGTGGTTCTACTTTCTAATCTACCCGCCACAATCTACTCCAGTGCAGGAAGAGCTAATCTATCCTAATATAACCATTCCAAGGGGATAGGGAGAGAGAGAGGGTGAAAGAGAGCCTACACTAAGTGGTGATACACCAGAAAAGGAAGTGGTTGATCACAGACCCAAACTACTTGAAGTGGAGAGAGGTGAGCTAGAGGAGAGGGTGGACAAGATGCACCATGGACCAGAGATAGATTTCACATGGAACACCACTTCAAAACCCATTAAGCATAGCTCCCAGAACCTATAATAAACATCAGAGTATGCACAATATACCCTACAACGATGAGAGGTAAGAAGAGACAACAAAATAAGCAAGGATGGACAGAAGCATCACAAAACATATTTTATTGCTCCAAAAATTTACACAGTACATCATCAATGGGCAAGGGGTAAGAAAATGCCATTACAGAGCCATGAGAAAAGGCTTAGACTCTGCATTCTACCCTAAGGAAGAAAGAGAGAGGGGGGCAGAGGAAAAACAATGACCAAATGTTTGATTATGCCCCTCCTTTACAATATATAGAAGAATGAGAGAGAAAGAGAGGGAAAATCAAATTCTATTCCAACCACCCCTACAATGCGTTTAATACACCCGCAAGTGGTGGGCTTTACTGCAAGACCCATACCTTCATTCTGCTGTCCCTTACTGGGCAAGAAAGAGGCCCATTCTTCATCATGGCGGCAGGTGAGAGACTTGACAGTCCCCAAAATTAGTGGGCCGAAACATTAATGGATGCAAGTGAGAAGCGATGCCGAGATCTTTCTAAAATGTCCTTTCCCGCCCAAATCTGAGTTTCCAATCGAAAGATATAGCTAAATCTGAAGATTAGAATTCGCCGACACGTAATGTTTAAAGAGTTTTTCTATCTTTGGGTCCACGTGGTAGCCTCGTGCATCTTGAAGATTCAACTCCTTCCTTTCGCTCTTGAAATCACGCCGGAATGACACATGGTGGCTTCCACGGGCTCCTCATTTTCCTTTGTATTTTCCTAAGTCCTTCCCATTAGCGGAGACACCGTGCTTGACCCAGAGATGCATGGAGGTTCGCGCTCATTGAAAGCGCCCCCAGATTTTATCTTTGAAGTTGTATGGTCGGAGACATGTGGAGGCTTCCATGAGCTTTGCACTGGACCCTTCAACGGCTGTAGACACCTATAATTTAGCTTGAACAATTTAAATACTTAAATTGTGCTAATTATCCCCTTTCCGGAAATTGGCGACATATCATCAATAATTCTCATATTCTCTTCTAGTATCGTTAATTAATTACAATAAGTAATTAATTAAGTTTTCTATTCAAAAAAATACCTAATTATCAACCTTTCGTTAATTAATCCTTCCTTCTATCTAAAATAATTAATTATTATTAATTAATTACCTTCCCCTTTCATTAAACCAATAAATCATTATTTAGTTGATTTAATCCTTCTATAGTCTAAATCATGCTAATATTCCTCTAAAAAACTTTTATAAGCTTGCACATCTATTAATTAATCATCTTGATTAATTAATAAACCCCCTTTATCCACATGAGTCACTAAAGGACAAGCTAAACTCTCCTAAAGTTAACTCAACCCTTTCTAAACCCCCTTATCCACAACTAACTCAACATATCTATTATCCCACATGTAAAGGGATGTAGAGATTCCTTTATCCATTGGGCTATATAAAGAGCCCTCCTCCTACCTTTACACTTACACCTAATTCTTGAGAAACAAAAGAAAGCATATAGTACATACACTATAAGCCTTTTGTCATCCTTAAGCATTTCATCATTAGAAGAGCTAAGCCTCATTCTTGCATTTCATCCATTTAAGCTTTTGGGTCATATGGAAATAATCAAAGTGGTATTGTAGCCATGCTTTGATGAGCTTCCATTCCTAATCCCTTAAAAATCAAACAATCAACTTTGATTGCCATGAATCTACCTAGGTTCAATTTAGTTGTTTTGGTAGTCTAAAGAGTAGAGGTTTTGATAATTAACATGTTAGTTTGATTTCCATTTCAAAGTTTATGATAATGTTGTTATTTAATCTTGCTTAGCTCTTAACGTGATGGTGTTTAGATTTTGATTTAACTTTGTTATTAAGACTACTAGGTGTTAGTTTTAATTTTCTTAACTTAGTTAAACAAAACCATGCACACATTTGGCACACTGGTGGGACGGATCCTTAGTCCCTTAACATTCTAGCTTGAATTCTATTGTTTTGGCTAACCTTTGATATACACATATAGTAAATAATGTTCAATTTCTTAGGATTTTGCTAGTATTATATGTGTAGGTTCTCATTTAGAGCTATCATTTTAATGGGTTGTTGTCAATTTCAAGCTAACTTACTAAAATTTGAAGTGTTGTGAGCTTTTTTGTGTCTTTGGCCATACTTTGATTGTAGGAGGGGCACATGCACACTAGCCCTAGCATAAGCACACTAACCCTGGCGTAGGCACCTCTCGGGTGGCGCAGGTGCCTTTGTCAAAGTTTTATATCTCTGTTTGGATACCCGGCACACATACCATAACCCTAGCACACACAACCTAATCATGGTGTAGGCACACCAAACGGGTGCGAACACTCTATTAAATCTTTGTACCTTCATTGCAACGGAAAAACACATCGGGTTGGCGCATACACCCTAACCCTGGTGTAGGAACCTCTCGGGTGGCGCAGGCACTCTATCAGAATTTGGTACTACTTTTTATCTACCCTAGTGCATACGCCCTAACCTTAGTGTATGCACCTCTTGGGTGGCATAGGCACTCTATCAGAATTTGTGCTTTTTTATCTTCCCTGACACACACACCCTAATCCTGGCATAGACACCTCTCGGGTGGCACAGGTGCATTGTGAGTTTGAAAAATGCGAGGGGGCGTATCCACCTAACCTACATGCACATGCCTAAGCTGGAGTGCGAGATGTCTTTCAATTTTCTCAAATTAAAGTGTTAAAGTGATAACTTCTTTGCAGGTTTTATCTAATTAATGCCTATTTTTGTAGGGTATGTTTACATGCTTTTGCTAGACTAGATAGACTTTTCATGCTTTCTTATAAGAGTAAGGTCACGTATGCTCTTCCCTCACGTCCTTTGGGGTGATCTTGGGAATTAGAAATGATTCTTAAGTCTTTTTGATGCTTTGAAATTGTTAAGAATATCTGAATTGGAATGAGTTAACTTGGTGTGTTTGAAATAGGTGTTTTTCCATTTGGTATCTTCTTGGATTTTAGAAAACATCACGTATGCTCTTCTCTTGTGTCCTTGGATGATCTTGAGAATCAGAAATGATGTTTATTCCCTTTATGGAAAATTACTAACCCATTGTGTAGGACCAAAACACATGCTTGTCAAAGAAAGGTGGAATCGAAACAAAATCAAACTACTAATACAGTTGTCATACAAGTTGCCAAAAGGTGTTCAAGCAAACCACATAAAAATTAAACAAGATAAAAAGAACACCATATTCAAAACACTGTATTGCAAGTTTTGGAAAAGGGTATGTCCCTATCCACTCAACTAGAACATAACCCCTTTGGCATAACGCCTTAAGCTATAACAATGGGGGTGGTACCAGGAACCCCAAAGTAGTCCATGTAAGAGTGAGCCTTGTGGATAAAGCGGGAAGTGCTCCACACAACCTACTTGACTAGTTGTTCCTTGTGAGTTAGCGTTACTTGTTTGTCCATATGGTGACCCCAGTGATGGTACACATAGACGTACTAGTTGCCTACTGTGCTTGAAGGGGGTAAAGTAAAGCTGAGATACTCCCAAATTAGTCATTGTGACTTTTTGGGTAAATCGAGCTTGCTTAAGACAACTTTGTAACACCTAGGAAGAGAGAACCACCTAGGAGGATATTCTTTGGCTAGGAGCCCACTTTGACCATTTCAAAATAGTGTTGAGTTGTGAGTCATCATTCATCATGAAACATGGGAAGTGTTACTTTTTTTTTCACTTTCCTTAAGGCGAGGCAAAACTCTGCCGAAGTAAAGCCAACATTTTTCATCCCCATTTTGATCTACTTCCCTCACGTTCTTTTGACACTTTGTTGATCAAAAGAAGAGTGACTACCTTTGCGTTATCAATTGATTGTTTCTGCCACTTTTTTGTTTGTTTATGCCCATCCATGTTTACGGATGGGTAAGTTAAATGTCTAAAGTGTGTGGAGACGTATTCATATCATTGGTGGCCTTTGTGATCTTGATACCCATGTCAGGATCGTCATCATAGTTAGGTGTGGTTCATCATCTTGAACTTCCTTGGAAAGGTTACCTTGTTTATATCGTATCACTACAATTTTGGTATTTACGTCTTGTTTCTTGTAAACTTGACCTAAATATCTATATTGTAAGGTTACACTATACACATTTTAACAATTCTTAGTTATACTATAAGCTTTTAGTTTGATTCCATTACTACCTCAATTTTGAAAAGTGCTACGTGTTACCACTTGTGTGTGTTATATCAATATCATCTTGATATCAATACCTTACTTTCTCGCAAAGTTTGGTTAACATATCTTGGTGAAATTTTTGTGTCACTCACAAATTGTAATTAACACTTTTGGGATATAGGTATTAATTGAATTTGAGCTTGCTTCTAGTATACCTTGTTAGGAGGTCACATTAACTTCTTGTTCATTCCCTTGAACTTGACATAAGTAGGGACATCTTGTTAATTATCTTATGACACCAACTACCTTTTTGAAGCAAACCTAGGAAGTACTTCATTTGATTGATAGGCTTAGGTACCAAACATTGTGTCACTATTGACTTATCACTCTATCACATTGGTACTTTAACATTTATACTCATTCATATTCTTGACATTCTTTTTACATTTCACTTAGGTGTGATCACAAGTTTTGAACACATTTACAACATACCTTGGTGAAACTGTTGCACATCATGGCTCCTAAAACATGATTAGGGCTCAAAAAGAAAACATTCGAAGCACAACAAGCACAAACTTGGGAAGCCTCAAACAAACAAGGGTCAAACCCTTTTATTGGTCATGATCTTGGGCCTTTATTTTCTGTAGAAAAAGAGATAGAAGACATGATAGATCATAGTGGTGATGAATTGGAATCCCCACATGCAGAGTTTGACTTTGACCCCACCTTATTAGATGAATTCCTTTTTAGAAACAAGGATAGGGTGTTGGCACGAGTTGTAGAATTGGGAGCCAAAATGCCCCAGAACATGAAACAATCCCACCTACAAATGATGCTAATGACGAGGAGTGACCTCTTATCAACATGGATGATATTTTAACACATGGACATGCTTCTACCTCCAACACGGGAAATGATAATGTAGTGGGACATAGAATACCCTTTATTAAAGTGCCACATAAAATCAGGTTAGGACACAAGAATGTTGAAGAACCTCCACAGTATGAAGAAGAAGAGGAACCTTTGGAAGAAGAAGTCACTATTCAGCAACAAATTAGCAACCTTAGTTGACAATTAGCCTTGTTAACCTCTCATGTACAAAAATAAACAAAAAATAATGTCCAAAATACAAGGCCTAAGGTCAAAATCAGTGAACTTCATAGGGAAAATCAAGGAGAAGACAATATGGAGCATCATCATGTATATATCCCTGCTTCTCCCACTAAAGAACAATTACTCACAAGAAGTACAATCTATGAAAGAAACACTTACAAGCCTTCAAGAGAGAAATGTGGGGAGCATCAGAAAATATCAATATGAAGAACTATGTCCCCATCCATTTGACAAAGCTATGACACTTCAACCCTTCCTATAAAATTCGACATGCAAAAATTCGACAAATATAGGGGAAAGGGAGACCCATGAGATCATGTAAAGGATTTCTATATGGCATGTCAAGAGGTGTCCTATAGCGATAATTATCTCATACGAATCTTTCCCAAGAGTCTAGGAGGCCAAGCCTTGGAGTGGTTTACTCGTTTACCTCGGGGGTCTATTTTTACTACACGGCTAGCGGCGAGAGAGGTTTGTGCGTCACTTCTCATATAATATAGAAAGTGATATCACCATGGAAGACTTATGTGGCACCAAACAACATCCTAATGAGACATTCACTAGCTTCCTACAATGGTGGAGAGGGATAGCCAGTCGCTTCCCTTGCGCATTCCCTGAAAAATAGTTGGTAAGTATCTTTGTGCCCAACCTAAATCTAAACATTACTTTCCACCTTCAAATGCATTGTGTTCACACTTTTGAGAAGGTCATTGAAAAGGGTGTTCAAATAGAGAAAGCCCTTATCGTGAAAGAAACTCTTAAATAACACGCTAAGGTTTACCAAAGCGTTAAAATTGTGGAGAATCTGAAAATATTCAATAAAAACAAGAATGTGGTGGGAGATGGGATCATAGATTCCAAATGCATGCAAATGGTTCAAACTGGTCAACCTTTTAAACTGACCAAAGGACCTATTCAACCACCACCTAAACGTAGAATGTTCACTCCTCTCAATGAGCCTTTGTCGGTTATATTGAAACAATTGGATGCAGCTCACATGGTGACTTATCCCATGACACAACCCTTTGATGACAATGCTCCAAAACCATCATGGTACAAAGAGCATGACTATTGTGAATTACATCATGTCAAGGGACACAAAACAAACAAATGTCTATGACTTCGTCACTACATCCAAGACCTCATCGAAAATGGGGAGATAGAAGTGGACAACCCGAGAAAAAAATTAGACGCCTAATGAAAAGATGGGGATATAAAAAGAACCATTCCCTAAACATGGTAAGTCAGAGGAGCCAAATTTGGATCGAGGAGAGTCATCCCAGAGTTATAAAGTAGTGAATTATCTATATACCAAGAAAGACAACAATCATTATGATTTTCTCATTAGATGTATTTGCTCTCCTAGTGACCATGTGAACACCATTGAATCAAGGGAAAGGATTGCCTTTGTGTGGTAGAGGTGTGCCCACCTCATGATTCTTGAACCCTCTCCATCAACCCCGCAAAATGGTAGGTACAACCTCTTAGAACAACTTGAGAAGAAATCTACCAAGATTTTGATCTTGGATCTTCTTAAGATATCAAATGTACATAAAGACATTTTGTACCAAACTCTTTAGGGGTCAGGAGTGCCACTAGAAGTAGATCCTACACATCTTCAGGCCGTGGTAGCAAACATTGTACCAACTGAGCACATTGCCTTTAATCATAGGGAAATCCCTACTAAAAATCCAACACATAATATCCCCTTATATATTGAGGTATTCGTTACCCGTCAAAAGATAAAGCAGGTGCTTGGACACCAAATTAGGATTGAATATATGCACGTTGAAGTTAGTTAAGAAACTGGGACATACCGAAGAAGACCTCGAGTCAAAAATCATTACCATAACTACTTACAAAAATGTGGAAAGAGATTCAGCTGGCACAATCACATTACCCATGGAAGTCGGTCCCACTTGTCATCACATAAAGTTTCATGTCCTAGACTTAGAACTCCCATACAATATGCTTCTAGGTGAACATGGATTCATGCCATGCAGGCCGTGCCATCAACGTTCCATCAATGCATTAAACTAAAGCATGAGGGACACACTATCATGATACTAAGGAGATTTAGAGCCCTTCGCTCATTGCAGAGCTCTCAATAGTTTTACATGTAAGGGTACCTATATGTGTCCCTCTGCTGATATAGTTGTTCCTCTTCAATTTGAAGCCATGGAGTCCCAGTAGATTCAGATTCCCTCAGTTCTTGCACTCATGGTGCCTCTACATCAACTTATCCTTTTGATTCATGGGAGATGAGGGTTATGGAATACGGTTGTGGAGAATATAATGTGCAACAAGCCCTTTTAGTTTCAGACCTCTCATTATCACCTAAAACTAGAGGTCGACCCAACTATCGTTTCAGATGACCTAGAGATGAGCAAACTATTGGGTCATTTTTACCTGGAGGTTTCTTTGGCTGAAGAGAAATTGTTGGATCCACCTACAACTTGGGTCCCAAAGATACTCAACCAACTTGCTACCAAACCCTTGAGTATGAGAAATCTAGTCGAATGATGTACTCCATGGGCTACAAAGGTCTAGGATGCGGAAGGAATGAGCAAGGATAGTGAGAACCAAAGTGCCTCTCTCACATTTAAAAAAGAAAGGTACAACATTAGAATTCACCCTTATGGGGCATATCCCAATGATCAAGATGCTACTTGCTGCGAACGTGGAGATAGCTCGACTATTTAGACAACGATCTGATTCCCACTTTGTATCTAATACGAGGATCTTGCCTCCACGAACCTATTCATAAATCTTTGCTATCATCACCATAACCCCTCGGAACCTATAATTTACCTCATTTACCCTTTCCTTGTTGAATGGGACCAACAACATCATATGTCACTAGATCTATTTGAAAATGATGAAGCTATTGTAGAATTCATGGGCATTTGGGATACAATCCCCATTGGAGATCACAAAAGGGATTCTATATTGACTTAGATACCTACACCTACTTTGAGAGGAAGCTAAGCTTCATGGTCAAAAAAATTTAAGAAAGAGCGAGGGAAAAAGTTCCAATGCAAAGCCTCAGAAAAAGTCAAAGTCCAAGTCACATAGTGAAAACCTCTTTGAGGCGCAAGACAAACATGTACAAAAATAAAAGGACAATAAAAGTGACCACGCCAAGGATGAAAATCTCGTGGAGACATCCTTGGACAAAGATATCAACCTTCCTCCCGATCCTACGCGTATGGAGGATTTGTCAAAGTTACTGGTAGAAGAGACTATTGATGTAAACATTGGCACAGAAGATGACCCAAAAATAGTCAAGTTGGGAGCTTCACTCTTAGCATGGGAACATAAAACATTCACCATGCTATTGTGGGAATTTATAGATGTTTTCACATGGTCCTATAAGGATATATGGGGCTTGGATCAACTTTGGTCATGCACAACTTAGTTGTACATGCAGACGTTAAGCCTATTAAGCAAAAGCTCATAAAGATGCACCCAAGGGTGGCTCTCCTAGTTAAGGAAGAATTAGAAAGATTACTTGCAGTCAGGATTCATTCGGCCCATTGATTACTCTATTATCGTTCTGTGCAGAAAAATCCCGTTGGGATCGAATCCGCACAAATTTCAGGAGACATAAATAAGGCATGCCCTAAGGATGATTTTCCATTACCAAATATTGATATGATTGTGGATTCAACAACAGGATATGAAATGTTATCTCTTATGGATGGATTTTCAGGTTACAATCAAATCAAGATAGCCGATGAAGATCAACACAAGATGGCTTTTACAACTCCTTGGGGTACCTTCTATTATCAGGTAATGCCATTTGGTCTTAAAAATGTAGGAGCTACCTATCAAAGGGCAATGACGGTAATTTTCCATGATATGATCCATGATATCATGGAAGACTATGTGGATGATATCCTTAGGAAATCTAAGACAAGGGAGGACCACCCTACTATTTTGTGGTGTATCTTTGAATGCCTACGAGAGTACAAGGTCCGTCTGAACCCAAAGAAATGTGTGTTTTGCGTGCTATCAGGAAAATTTCTTGGTTTCATTGGATCAAGAAGGGGAATTGAGGTAGATCTGCTAAAGTGTCTGCTATTATTGAGATGCCTCCTAAAAACATTAAGAAATTACGCAACTTGTAGGGAAAAATATAGGCTATTCGCCACTTCATCTCCTAACTTGTCGATAAGTGTTATTTGTTCACTTACCTACTTAAAAGCGATGTTGCCTTTATTTGGGGACCGAGGAGAAACAACGAGGCCTTTGCATTACTTAAGAAATACTTGGCCAATCCACATGTCCTCATACCTCCAACTCTTGGTGAGTCACTCTGCTTTATATCTCTACTACTCAATTTTCTATTGGTGCATTGCTCACCCAATACGACCTTGGTCATAAAGAAAAATCGGTATCTGACCTCGAGTCACACTCTCATCTCTTATGAGATCAACTATCCCCAAATCGAAAAGGCTTGTTTGGCTGTAGTTTTTACCTTTCAAAAACTTCGTCATTATCTGTTGAATACCAAAACCAAGCTTATATCAAAAATTGACCTACTCAAATACTTTCTTGTCTAAACCCGCCCTCACTGGTAGAATGGCTAATTGGTTCATTCTACTAAGTGAATTTGACATCGAATTTATGCACCAAAAGTTGGTCAAGGGACATGTACTCGCTGATCAATTAGAAGAAGCACCTATACAATAAACTGAACCTATAAATTTGGATCTACCAGATGCCTCATTACTGTACATTGAAGAATCTGTCATGTGGTAGGTGCACTTTGATGGATATTTTAGTTTTCATGGTTTGGGGTAGGTGTGGTCCTCATTACTCCTTCTGGCGACCCCATACCTCAGGCTTTTTGCCTTGGTTTTCCTTGCATGAACAATATCGTAAAGTATGAGGCACTCATCAGCTTGGGATGAAGCTCGCCATCAAATGGGACATTCATCATGTTAAGATTGTTGGTGACTCTCAGTTAATCATCAAGCAAGTCAATGATGAGTACAAAGTTAAGGATGAGAAACTCATCCCTTATAAGAAGATGGTAGAAACTCTGAAAGAGTATTTTGTGTGCATCACATTTGAACATATTCCAAGAGCAAAAACAAATTTGCAATTGCTATGGCAACCATGGGTTCTATGCTCCACATTCCACCAGAAAGTAATGATATGCCATTCTTTGTGGAAAATCTACGCCATCTGTATACGACATGCTAGAATCTGTCTAGCTTGTGATGTTGTTGGTCCCAATTCCCCATGGTATGAGCCCATCTTCACCTACCTTAAAGACAACACATTCCCTCTTGACATATCCCATTCTAAGAAACAAATCCTAATTCGCTAGATAGCCCGCTATACCCTTTTAGGAGGTACACTCTATCATCATGGCTACGATGGGAATATGTTACATTGTCTCAATATGACAGAGTCGGTCCAAGTGATTAAAGAGGTGCATGAAGGGGTGTGCGGGGCCCATACTAATGGAATGGTTCTAGCCAAAAAATTATTGAGAGTGGGCTACTATTGGCCTACCATGGAAATCGGACTGCTGTAACTATGTAAGGAAGTGTGTACTTTTGAAGTATGGAAATTTCATCTATGCTCCATCACACGGTATTTTGACCCATTACCACCCCATGGCCATTTTCTAAATGGGGACTTGATTTAATAGGGAAGCTTATCCCTACTTCATCGATGGCCATACCCACATCATTACTGACTCTTGAATACTTTACCAAGTGGGTGGAAGCTATCCCTTTAACCTATGTAATGGGTCTTTAAGATTTCAAGTTCATCATGAATCATCTTATTTGCCGGTATGACATTCTGCATCCATTGTTCGATAATGAGAAAATAATTCAAGAATAAAACCGTAAAGGATCTCTATCATTGGTTTCAAATAAGGTTAAAATGGTCTACACCGTATTATCCCCAAGGCAATGGACAGGCCGAGGCCACTAATAAGACTTTGGTTCGAATCATGGAGAAGATGGTAAGTAAGACAGGTCATAATTGGAATTTACAAATCCACCCAACTCTTTGGGCTTATAGGACCTCTATTCGTACCCCTACTAGTGTGACACCATATTCCCTGGTATTTGGAATGAAATCTATCATCCTGTTAGAAATTGAGCTTCCTTCCCTAAGAATCTCTCTTAGGGATTATCTGAGACAAGGATGAAGATTACCGAGTGGCTAGACTGGAAGAGTTAGAGCTCCTAGACGAGAAGTGCATCTACGCCCTAAATCACCTTAAAGTGTATCAGAACAAAGTTTCTCGCAACTACAACAAAATAATCATACCTCGTCAGTTTGAGGTTGGTGATTTGGTCATGAAGGAAAATTAGTTTAACATAAGGGCAGAATGAGAGAAGAAAGGAAAGTTCAAACCGCATTGGTTAGGACCTTATGTTATCGTGGCCAAGTATGGCATAGGAGCATACAAACTTGCCCACCCCAATGGTGATGAGCTCTGTGAGCCCATGAATGCCATGCACCTTAAGTGGTTCTATGCTTAAACATGGCACAAAAATCAGAAAAGCAAACCAAAAACAGGGTAAAAATAATCAAAATACAAAAAAAAATTAAAATAAGAGAAAAATAGAAAACATGTCATCCATATGTGAAAACCACGCAATTGTGGCACTTTGGATAGGTCCTTGGGTGAAAACCGGTTTCCGGTGCCTTGGGAGGATTTGTTGTTCACAAGCATTTTGCATATGGAGGGTACTTTTACTTAGCCTAGGGCTAGTTCTACATCCGCATCCGAGATTCATTGTGAGCCTAATCTTGTCAAGCCTTGATCCGGATTTTTCTCCTATTTGTTAGTTTGTGAAGGCATGGTCTTTGTCTATTCCCCATCTCACGGCTGGGGGCACTTCTGCTGACTTCACCTTCCTATTTATAAGAGCGTGGCATTTGCCCTTGTATATTCCCCATCTAACGCTGGAGGCATCCACGCTTTCTTGGTTACCTATGCATAGCTCTAGAAAACTGTTAGGAAAACACAAAAAACATTCAAAAATGTTAGAAAATCAAAACAATAGAAAATTGTTTCACAAAAATAAAAAACAATAGAAAATGGTTTCACAAAAACAATCTTACAAAAACATTCACTTTAGTTTACTTGTGTTATCTTATTTCTTGCTTTGCTTGATTGCTTGTATAGTTACTTCATGTTTGTACATTTGTATTGTTTGTTGCTTAGACATACTTTGTTAGGATTCATATTTTCTTGTTTAGATCAGATTTATTCTTGCTTGTGCATATTGAAGTGTGTTTTTACATGCTGGTGAATCATGGTACATTGTTGTATTGGTTCATTATGTTCTTTGTTAACATTTGATTGTGTTTTCTTGTTGCATGTGCATAATTTTGTTATCACATCATCATATTTCCATCAATATCATCACATCTAACATCATCTATACATCATATATCAAGAAAAAGCTAAGTATACATCATACATGAATGCTAAGCTCGTAATCACATATCATATCATCAAATGGTGGCAGAGAGGTTACGAATATCAAAATCTATCCCCCACACACATATCATCATGTCATCCCGTCTACTAAATCTAGCAGCACATCACATGAGAAAATACATTTGATATACTCTATAGATCTATCATCTAAAAAACAAAGTGCATACGATAAATAAAAAATTAGGATACATATACATGTGAAATCAAATTAGCTAACATCATAACACATCCATTTATCCATGTACTCAATCAAAAATAACAAACAATAGCCATCATATCATAACACATGTGTCATGTCAAAAATGTCCATATATACATATACATGTGTGTGGTATATCTGTATCAAAAATTGATATACATCACTACTATACATAAAAATGCCTTCATCCGAAGGCGTACTGAAAGGATAATATACATCAATCAAAGACTATAACTACCTTCATCGAGGCATATGTCAAAGCTGTTATACATAAAGAATGCTATACATCAAGCACAAGATGCTCATAGCCTTCATCAACAGGCACATGTATCAATACAATATGGATCAGGGGTGACTCGAGCCCTCAGATGGGCTGGCTGGTCTGTCCCATGGTGGAGGCATAGTGTGAGAACTGATCGATCCTACAGGATGCCTTCATGGCTGCTCCACTAAGGCCTGAGGCATCTCTAACCTCATCGATCTACTCGAATCAGTTGGCTATAAGACGGTGCCGCCGCTCACCAAAAGTACCTCATAATATAATGCTCTGTAATATGATGCTTTTCCATTTCATGTAGCTAGATCATTGTGAGTTTGGGTAGTCACCAATGTGCCATCTATGTGTTGGAAGGATGCTATCTCTGTTGATACTTGGGCAAGCTCGGCCTGACCGCGACTCACTCTACTCTTAGCCTATCTCTCTCCGATTATCATAGGCTATAAGCGAGCTTGTGTTTGCTGATATAGGCTCGTCACCTGAGCCATCTGTGCTGCCATCTGCCGTATCTGTTGGAAATGGATGGCACCATCACCTCCCTAGCTAGCTTTGAGTCCGATCCTGAACTTTGTTCGCTATCATTGCCAAAGTTTGAGCTCGGGATTGGTCTCTCTCTGCTATAGCCTAATGCAGCTGCTTTTGCTTTATAAGGTGGCTATCTATACAACTAGCTACACCACATGGGCCTATCCCTATGCGTGCCCATGTCTTTGTACCAGTCTAGAGGCCTATCCCTACTCTTGTAATCTAAGCCTAGGAACTGTATAGGTGCTGTATTAGTCCTTGCTTAGTGGTCCCACACTGTGCTACACCCTCCTGTCATACGGAAGCCCATCGAATGGATCATCGGGTAGCGGGATGCTACGTCTTCCCTCTCATCACCACTGTAAGGAAGCTCTCGCGAGTGGTTTAGTGCCTGCTTACCCATGTCTTATGCTGGAATAGTCAAACACCGAGGTAAAATAATGGCATACCAATCCATGTAATTGGTAGTGGAACCCGGATCTCGATCTATCAGTGGGTCCCATGCGTGGTACCACACTCGTAAAAGCTAGACTTGGCTTGGGCCACTGTTTGCGTGGCTCCATAGTCGCCTCTTGGAGTCTTGGTGGGCATACCAAAAATATGTCTATGGAGCCCCTACACCTGCCCGCCTATTGTTGACATCGGAGTCTACTCTGCATAGATATATGATGTAATTGTGGATACCTAGAAGGAAGTGCTCCACCATACAAACACTAAGCTACATTACGTCCTCGACCCTTTGTATGTGCTTGATCTAGCAAGACTCGTTGAAATCTAAATCGATAATGATATAATTTGCTATGTGCCCTCTATGTCGTCACCTATAGAAACCCAAGCCATATATGTCGGCTCCTCTGGGACTCGGACATGTAATGTGCCTATAGGGCACCCGATAACTATGTGATCCCAAGACCAAATCTGCGGTGAAGAGATAGGCCCCACTTGTCTTTTGGTGTGGTATGTAATTAGGTTCAAGTTCCGGTATAGATTTGCCCAGTATGCGTTGGCCCCCATAGCAATAGCACTCGCCACTAAAAATCCTCGTGAACCAATGTCATCAGACCCATAGGGAAGGATGTCCCGGTCTTATCAGTGAGTAAAAACCCACTGATAAGTGACATCACATATAACGGCCCTCGGTGTAATGTCAGATCAGCTATGCACTCGTGTAATGAAACTGTCATGCCATCGTGAGGTATCTCATCATGATCAAACAATTCACTAACTACCGCCTGATCCACCCAAGGTCGCTTGTGTACTTGATCAGCAAGCCTACGATAGGTACGTAGAGAATCGCCATCGTCCTCGAGTAACGGTCATCTCTCCGGTAGAGAGCCTAAACAACTGGCTCTTGTTATGCCACCACTGGGTCAATGTGGTTGGTAGAGCTCGTGATCAATGTAATGGAAGGCATCCGCGATATGGGGCCTAGGCCCTTTGCCTCTAAAAGTATCACCATCGCGCCTTCTTGTCTACGCATGCTCCCCTCTAGCTCCACTATGTGTGAATGTCACTCTCTAAATGCAGAGCATGGGCGATTGTCTCTGTAAAATCATTCCATTTTTCAGCTACTAACATTTCTTCTACTTTCTACCTATCATTTTTTAGGGTTAACCAAAAAATCCTAATTTTCTTCTAAGTGTCATCATTTTTTTGGCACTTTTCTATCTCTCCTTCATCTACCCCATGTGCATGCACGCCCTTTAGGTAACATATGCACCCCATGGAATGCGCACCTCTTTTTGGCACATGCGCATGCTCATGCAAAATCCTATGGAGGCTTGCATCATCCTTGAGCTGCTTGCGGCGCGCATACGTCACGCACTATGTGTGTGCGCCATCATGTTGGTGCTTGCGTGTGTGCGCACATGTGTTGTGTGTGTGTTGTTATGTGGGCGTATACATGTGCATGTATATGTCTTTTGGTGCTGTGCATGTGTGCATATGCTCCAAGGGCACCTGTGCCACCATTAGGGTACCTTCGCCTCCGCGTATGCGCGCCTGCGCTACTTTTCCTAGTTTCCTACTTCTAACATTAATTATGACAACTAATTACGAAATTAACAAAGAGGGTTAGGTTACTCACAAAGACCCCATGGTCCACATGTCAGTTGTACCCCCGAACTGTGTTTACTCGTCTCAAATGATCTCATGCTCTCACCATCATCCTCGTCACTGTTAGAGTCTTGCGGTAAACTTCGGCGGTGGTCGGTGTGTGCAAATGAATTAGTCGTGGTGATTTACCCCCTAGGTGGGGTATATCAAGCCATTTTTCACCGTCAAGTGATGGTGGAGGCTTGTTTTGATTGCCATTTTCTCTTCTATTTACCGTCAAATAATTATTTTAATTAAAAATTTTATTTTTTCTTTCATTTTCATTGTCTTTGGGGCATTTTTTTATCTAGTACCCCTTTTTTTCTCACTAGGGCAATTTTATTGCTCCTAGGCGACTTTTCTTCTTATCCACACTCTATTGAATAATTATTTTTTTAAATAATTATTTTATTAATTTTTCCACTATACGGGGACATTATTTGTCGCCTATTTCTTCTTTCTTCCCCTAGGGCATTTTCTTTTGCATCTAGGCACTTCATTCTATTTCTTCTATTTTCTTCTACGCATCCACTGTCCACCACATTTTAGACAACGCAAATACAAAACTATATATATATATATATATATATCACTTCAAAATCCAAAAACAAGGCAAAATTATCCACAAAATCCTAAAAATAGAAAACCTGTAAAAATGGGTAAATCGCTTATTACGGCTGAAACTTGCGCCTTGTGTATGGTATTCTTTCCGCGTATCCTACTGATTTGTTTCACATGTTCATCGATCAACACGACTTGCGGATCACTGGATTCACAACCATTCACAAAGCTAGCTACTTGCTTCGTCTGTACTCTGGGGCACATCTCGTTGCTTGGTCTTGTTTTGTTACGCACAAAGATTTCTCCTTGGACCCAGTGTCCATCATCATTTCCCCTTGCATATATCCTTGCTCGGGGCATCATTTTTAACCCTTGTCATCAATCATGAACATGTGGACCTCTTCAGCTTGATAACAAAACATTTGTACAACCGTCTTAACCGTTGTTGGGTTGGATATGTGCATTCGTACTTGTTTTCCCTGTTAAATGAGCTTGTTTCCTTCTCATATTGCATTACATTTTGTATGTTGCATGGGGTTGGTGTTTTCAGCAATGGACAATTGTTCGTAGTATGGATTTTCATGCCATCCTACTTTTTTTCGTATGCTTATATTTTTAATAAGGACCGATGACGTAGATCTTTTGGCAATATGATGACAATAAAGTTGTTTCAATACACTGGATGAAATCTTGCTCTTTTTCTTCCCGTCTTCATTTCTTCTACATCACCCTCCTATCAACACTATTCTTCTTCACCAGGGCATCCTGCTCCTCTCCTTTCTTCCATCCATTTCTCACCTTTTTCAATCGTCGATCGTCTTCCTTCACCACCCCATCAACACTCGAGGGACATCTCTCACTTCTACTAATTTTTCTTCTACCCCTTCAAAATTTTATCCATCTACTATCTTTGAAGTGGTATCGCTTACGCCACCCCAAAGAGGGGAAAATGTAGACACCTATAATTTAGCCTAAACAATTTAAATACTTAAATTGTGCTAATTATCCCCTTTCCTGCAAATTGGAGACATATTTTTAATAATGCTCATCTTCTTTTCTAGCATCATTAATTAATTACAATAAGTAATTAATTAAGTTTTCTATTCAACAAATACCCTAATTAACAACCTTCCGTTAATTAATCCTTCCTTCTATCTAAAATAATTAGTTATTATTAATTAATTAGCTTCCCTTTCATTAAACCAATAAATCCTTATTTAGTTGATTTAATCCTCTATAGTCTAAATCATGTTAATATTCCTCTAAAAGATTTTATAAGCTTGCATCTATTAATCAATCATCTTGATTAATTAATAAACCCCTTTATCAACATGAGTCACTAAAGGACAAGCTAAACTCTCCTAAAGTTAACTCAACCCTTTCTAAACCCAACTTATCCACAACTAACTCAACATCTCTATTATCCCACATGTAAAGGCATGTAGAGATTCTTTATCCATTGAGCTATATAAAGAGCCCTCCTCCTACCTTTACACTTACACCTAATTCTTGAGAAACAAAAGAAAGCATATAGTACATACACTATAAGCCTTTTGTCATCCTTAAGCATTTCACCATTGGAAGAGCTAAGCCTCATTCTTGCATTTCATCCATTTAAGCATTTTGGGTCATATGGAAATAATCAAAGTGGTCTTGTAGCCATGCTTTGATGAGCTTCCATTCCTAATCCCTTAAAATCAAACAATCAACTTTGATTGCCATGAATCTACCTAGGTTCAATTTAGTTGTTTTGGTAGTCTAAAGAGTAGAGGTTTTGATAATTAACATGTTAGTTTGATTTCCTTTTCAAAGTTTATGATAATGTTGTTATTTAATCTTGCTTAGCTCTTAACTTGATGGTGTTTAGATTTTGATTTGACTTTGTTAATTAAGACTACTAGGTGTTAGTTTTAATTTTTTAACTTAGTTAAACAAAACCATGCACACATGGCCGAACTTACCTCTTCGAATCGAACACGTGGTGAATTGGTACTTATTTGGGGATTGCCTTTTGGGCCGCGCCTTTGAAATTGTGCTAATGTAACACATGGCTCTCTTCGTGGCCTTGCTCTTTTCTTTGTATTTTGGCTAAGTCCCTTTTGCTTAGCAGGGCCATAAGTCTAACCCTGGACATGTGGAGGCTCAGCGCACATTTGGGAACCTGCTTTGAATTTTACTTTTGAAGTTGCATCGTGTTGACACATGGCTTCTTCCACTGGCCTGCCTTTGCTTAAAATTTTCAATGACCGCTTCCACCTTTAGGACCACGGGACACGTGGAAAGCTGGTGCTGATTTGAGTCTGCTGCTTTAGGTTACACCTTTGAAATTGTGCTGATGCGACACATGGTGCCATCCGCTGGCTCTCTATACTTAGCTGATTTGAGCCTGCTCCATTTGACTTCTATTGGACCCTAGACACGTGGAGAGTTTGTGCACGTTTGGGAACCCACTCTTTGGACCCAACCTTGGTGTTGCACCAATGAGACACATGGAGGCTCTCGCCAACACCCTTATAATTAGTCATTTTAAGCAGCCGGCTCTATCCCCTTTTTTGACTTGGACCATGTGGCGAGCCTGCACTTGTTTGGGGTCTCCATTCCTCTTGCACCTTTGGAGGTGCACCTATCGGACACATGGAGGCTTCGCTTTGATCTCGAGACTTTCAACGACCGAGTGAGACCCCTCACGGTCATGGATGCGTGGTGGGTTGGCACATGTTTGGAGACTACCTCTGGATTTTGCCTTTGAAGTTGTGCCAGGATGATGCGTGGAGGCTTATGCGGTTCCGATTTTTCAATGGTTGGCTCTGTGCCCATTTTTACCTTGGACGCATGGAGGGTTGGCACTTGTTTGGAGTCTATGCTTTGATGCACCTTTTGGAATTACACCAAGATGACGCGTGGCACCTTCTACAATTCTACTATTCGACCCCGAGTCAAACATGCGTGGTGAAGTCCAAAACTTTGAGTCTTTCCCTACCTTCTTCCTTCTATGTGCTCTAGATTCCTTTAACACATTGTTGGCCTCCTCACTGACCTTGTTCTTCCATGTTGAGCTCGCCTTCATATTTTGACCTTGCCCTTTGATTTGGGATCAATTATAAGTTCACAGGACAGAGCCGACCCTTCTACTTTTCTTGTGCGAGGTCATGTTTGATCAATTTTTGGGCGGGAAAAATTGAGATAACAATATATAGTATCAAAGAAACTTCGGGCTCGAACCGCACATCTCACCCTCGGGCCAATTAGGCTTTCCATCTCCAACTTCCCGTATAACTTGCTTGCGGGTATATTGAATTTCGATGTCTGCCAACCCCGAGTTCACGTGGGATGCTAGGGCCTCGATTCTCCGCCAGGTCCGCACCCAACTTGCCACTAGATAATTTTTTGTCAAGTTCAACCCAATCACTATTGTACACTTTGCGTCGGTAACCAATACAACCTAGCTCATATTTCTTATCACTCGAGACTTGTGGATCCTCGTGGTGAATTGGTCCTTTCATGTAGAGCCTAACCCGTGAGCTTATCTACATCCAACTCATTATAAAATTCATCGACTACTTTAAGTCTTCTTTGCGCTTGACAATCGGTGACAATGCACAACCAAATATGAGCTCGTTGGTGCTTGTAAACTTGCCAAGTTTTGTCCCCATATTCGATACCACACCTTATGGCTTCAGAAACCAACAAAATTGCTTGCTTGATTGATGCGGAAAAACAACTTAGTGGCCCTTTCACATAGCTTGGCCACTCACATCGTCAATGTTCGATGATAGCTCACTTTGGGTCCTTATATCACTCGTATTCACAATAAGCACGTCACCCTCATTTGCTTGATCCATCTGTGGAATGGGACTCGGTTTTGAAAATAGCTCACTCGAGGCCCTTTTTACATTGGTATTATCAATGTAGAGCTAAATGAGTTTTGAAAAAGCACAATTTGGTCTAAGAGCCCACAATCATTAATTTATACCAACTTTCCACCATGCACGGGCCTCCATGAAGCCTGCAAACAACTCTGTAGGTTCAAAAGAACTAGCTCATTTTTTCATTGTGTGACCAACTCATTGTGGCTTGCTTTCAATGTGCGAGCTCACTTGTGATGTTTCACCCTTCTCGATGTTCTGGATGGGTCATTTACTACACATAAGCTCGGTCATAGCAATAAGTCGACTCGAAAATGGCTCAACTTTCCTCATGAAGGACAACTCGACCCTCATAACCTGTAACTCAGTCATGTTTATTGACTCATCCACACTTGGCAATTTAGAGTTTGATTCAAACTTCAAGTTAGCTCTTGCCAATGTAAAAAGTGAGCTCAATAGCCTTTAGTAACACGATTCACGACTCGCTAGGTCTTTCGAGACCAAAATGGCAACCCTTTTTAACTCCTTCAACTTTTCCAAATTTCTCACACAAAGTGGATCTTCCCCATGCTCAAGTAGTTGTATAGATGGCATGGAGATGCTTTTTAGTGCTTGCATTAGATTGAAACTTCCCCTCTTTCCCGTAAGTGGGCTCTGTGCTTGTTGTTTCTTCATTTGGAAAAATTTGAACTTAGTGAAGACTAAGAAGAGGAAAAATCCATCCTATGATTTTCAACCTTCCCAAAGACTTTAATGCTGCCCTTGGAACACTTTGAGTTATTTGTTTTCTTTGGATTGGTTATGGAAGTCTCTTCAATGTAAGCCTACTCAATTTTTTGGTTTCACCTAGGGGGTGAAATTAGATAACAATTTGGTGACTTGGGGCCATCTACCTACTTGATGAAGTAGGCCAATTGCCTATAGCTATCCATTAGGCATGGAGTTTGTATGATCACCACGAACTGGTCTAACTTTGAAATCTTTACCTCGAATACTTGGGATGTTGCTTTGATCATTTTCTGGGACTACCTTTTGCTGCTTACATTTTCCAATTTCAATAAGAAATTTTTAAAATTTGTTTTGTGAGAGTGGAAAATTTTCTTCAAACTTGAATTTCACCCATTCCCATGGTTGTGATCCGTGATTTGAAGGATGAAATTTGTTTCAATGTTCTATCATCGATTGCTTGCAACTACGACACATTGTTGAGTCTTGATTAAGACAAGCTGTTGTTTCAGACATCATGGAACTCTATTAAAACCTAATTTTCTTTCTTCTTCTAAATGTTGCATTTTCAATATACTTCTTGGGGTTTTTCTAGGTAGAGATGTTCACACACAAGTTTGGCTTCGCAACTCATGACATTTCTATTCACTTGCTACAAGTGACCCAAACTAATTTTCTGATTTGGTGGATGGCAAGAGAAACTCAACTACGATCCGAAGAAAGAAAAGAGTGGAAATTTTGAAATCTGTCTCTTTATATGATTTTAGTTTCTTTGCATTTGAATCTTCTTGAGGATAGCAACTATTTCCTACGGTGTGAGTTTCTTTCTACAAGTTTTTTGGAAGTATGATGGGTTCGTATAAGAACACACACTAGAAGCAATAGAAAATGTGCACAACCACTTAGGGAATTGGAAACTACTCTAAAAACAATACAATGTGCACAACTCCTACTCCTACACTAACTAGACAAATGGACAACTAAACAAAACCTGAAACTGGTGAAGATAAGTAGCTTCCCTTTCTCACAATTGGCAGCCATGTGGGTGATTTGGCACTAAGAAAAAATGTGGTTAGGAGTGAAAAAATATCTACAAATTGATTCTCCACTCCCTCCATTAAGACATCAATTTGAAATAAAACAAATACCTCTTCATTTGCTTCTTAATCTATTTCCTAGAGGCATTTTAGCTGATCCTTGGCACTTTGTGGCTCTCTCTCATGCTTAGAGGCAAACATGACTAGTTTTGGCATTTCCCTTGGCCCCAATGAAGCCAAGTATCTAATTTGGCAAGGTCTGGTCCGTTGAAATTTCCCATTCCTGTGTGGGTCACCTTCAATAAGGAAGTCTTCTTGCGAGCCTTCCTAGAAAAGGTGATTGTTTGTGATTGGATTTTCTTCCTTTTACACATTTATAGAAAATTGATGTGTCACCTTAGTGAATGGTGTGAAAGAGATGACAAATTCACGTTCTCTTCCCTTTGTGACCTCATGGAACTCCTCTTTAATATGTAGCTCACTGTGATTACTTGCAATAACTAATGGAGTGATTCTTGGACCATTGCAATCAGCTGCAACTTGTTGTTTGCTTGAGAGTTCCTCCTCCATCAAATCAGATTTTTCAAATGAAAGTAAAAACTTTCAATGATTTCTTGCTCATTTAATGTCTCTAAATCTGATTTTATTTCTTCCATGTGCTCTATTTCAGTAGTAGGTTCTTGAAATATGCATGATGGAGCAGCAAAAGTAGTGATTTCCATGGGATCTTCTTCATCAAAGCATTCTTCCAAGTCGAATATGCAAGCCAACTCCTTGATATTCCATTGTGCCAAAGTTTCCTTCTCTTCCATTGTGACCCCCATATTTCAATTTTTTCACCTTGGTCCTCTTCCTCCTCGAACATGAAGCTAACAAGCTCAAACTTATCCTTTAAATCAGATTTTTGAGAGGATGAGAAGGAAGAAAGAATTGGAACCTCTTGCATGTCTTGCTTTGCACTCAAGGCCTTTGAACTATTTGAATATGAATTTTGTGGACTACTGCAACCTTCTAAGAGTGCTACAAGCTCTTGGCATGCTAGGCAATGAGGGTCATTGCATTCACTTGATATACCTTGCACACTTGGGAGTTTCTCCTTACTTGTTTGCACATGATTTTATTATGGTTCTAATGCTGATTTTGCAACAGGTAATGGATCAACAATCTTTGCAAATAAAATGCCATTGTGGACACTACATTTAGAGCACACTGACTTTTGATCTTCATTAACTTGATCTTGCTCTCTTTGCTGCTACAATTTTAGCTTTTACCTCTTGTTTTTGAATCTCAACTCCCATCGAAGGCTTAACCATTAGTGGCATTTGCTTGATATTAAATTTTGCAACCCACTCTCTCAAGTTTCGTGCCAAATCTTCCTTGCTAGGCTCTTCAACTTTCTCCTTTTCTCGCTGATTTTATGATTCTTTTTGCTCAGTTGGTTTAACCATCAAGTGAATTTTTTCAAAACCAAATCTCAAGGCCAAAAATTCTTAAGTTCCTTGTCATTTGTTGTTCATTGGGATTATTTTTTTGTTTCCCTTGATTGGTTTTTGGTTCTCATTTCCCAACATGAACTTGTGAGAGGAGGGGTGGGTTGGGTTTCAATTGATCCTTGCATTATTTGTAGTGGTGGGAGAAGTGAAATTTCTTTCCGTTGTGGAGGGGGAGGTTTCTTTGGAGGGAAACGGAGAAAATTGGAGATGGGATGGAAGGTTAGGAGGTGAAGCATGGGATTCCACAATTGGGGCAACAAATAGAATGTTAAGGGAATGAGGTTCAGTGGATATTACATGGTTGGAGGCATATGAAAGCCATAAGATGGTGATGCAATTGCCTCCCATTGACAAGTTTGACCAACATTAGATTCATAAGCTTCCCTTTCTTTGATCCATTCCCCAACTTGGGTCAATGTCTTAATTATAAATTGAAGTTTTTGTTGGGGATTTAACTTACTTAGAAAATATCTGGTCCACGGATATTGGACATTGAAACCGATCTCAACTGCTCTTTTCATCTCCTTAGCTCTGATCAATACCATGATATGTTCCATCTCTTGAACCTTGTTTTGCAAATAAACATCTCTAGTTGTAGAATAACCTCCAGGTTCCACATACTGCTGCTCTTGAACTGTTGCATACTTTGGCATATAACTATACTTATTTGCATCTTGTTCTTATGAGTATGCATAGTAAAACTTATTATAATCATAAAATTAATTTGAGATGGTTGGTGGTAACTTTGAGAATGATTATTACAAGCTTGGAGATGGGTCAAATTGATATGGCTATTGTCAGTAAATATGAATTCCATGTGGGGAATGAAACCCTGATTGCAAAACTTCATGAATGGAAGAAGATGGAAAGACGTGGAAAGAAAGATGAATGAAAATGGAAGATATGTAATTTTAGAGAATGGGTAGTTTGGACCAAATGGTGTTGCAGTGTGTTTTGTATATATCTCCAAAGACTAAAAATATTAACAGATTACACACTAACTGTTAAAATAAAATATGCTCCAAATATTGAATCTACACACCTGCTAATGATATTGAATTCCTTGGAGTCCCACTAGGCATGCCATAATTGTTATCAAGGAGTGAGGGTCACACGATGGCTAATGATTTACTTCTTGAAGTGGAACACCTTGGAAAGATAAAACTCTAACTTCTATGAGGTCTCACCAAGTGTGCGGAATTGTTATCATGAAATCAAAACACCCACCGAGTGGTCGGGTTATGGATGGGACATTCGGTGTAATTTGTGTAACATTGGGTTATCTCTAAAGCTGTGGGACTTGTGGGCTTAAGATAATCCTGGAGAAATATTTTTCTTTCTCTTAATCCTATCTACCATAAACTACTCCTAATGCAGGCAAGAAAACTATCTAATTCTATCCTAACTTTCCAAGGAGATAGGAGAGAGAGTACATGAAAATAAACCTACACTAAGAGCGGTGATACACCAGAAAAAGGAGGTTGCTAATCACTATCCAACTACCTAAAATGGAGAGAGGTGAGCAATGGAGAGGGTGGACAAGATGCACCATAGACCAAATATGGATTCACACAGTACACCACTTCATACCCCAAATAAAAAATAACTCCCACAATCTGCAATAAACATCAAGAGTATGCATATATACCCTACAATGAAGAGAGGCAAGTAGAGACAATAAAACATGCAAAGGATGGAAAAAATGCATCACAAAACCCAGTCTATTTCTCCATTAAAGGTTTGCACAAGTATATCATCAGTGGGCAAGAGGAAAGAAAATGCCATTACAAAGCATGGAGAGGAGGCTTGAAGCTCCACATTCAACCCAACAGAGAAGAAAGAGAGAGGGGAAGGAGAATACATGACCATCTCCCTTTACAAATGAGCCCGTCATTATAATTTATTCAATGAGAAAGGGATAGAGAAGTGTAATCCCGAGATATCCTTTCTAACCACTTGCAAGTTGCAATAAATGAGGGAAAATGATGATATTTGATTTACAAAATCTTCCTCATGTTGTCCCATAACTTGTAGTTGAAGAAAATGATGTCCATGCCCATTACATGTTCACTCAACCACTGGAGGTCTCTTTTTGGAACCGAGTCCATTTTCTACAAAATTCACCATGAAATCTCCATCAATTTCTTGATCTCTCTACAAAGGTCTTGGAACCATGATTCCAACAAGACCAATTTTGCAAAAATCCATTGAGGGACACAATATATATGGCCTTTTGAGAAATAATAGCTATTTAGAAATTTTCCAAGCTTGGCTTGACCTTCAGATTTGTGCATTTAAAAGGTATGGTGAAATGACATTCGAATGATTTTCTCCTTCCCCATGCTCTTACATATCTTCTAATTTGATTAGGTCATTTAATTTTTGTGGGGCCCTTTTAATTTTCCGTTAGCTTCATTTGGTGGTGGTTTGATTTTTAAAATCATTTATATCAGCTAGCTCGGCCACATTTTTCGAAAGTCAGTAGCTCTTTATGTACCGCTGCCCCTTTACCTATATGTGTCGAGTTTTCCGACTTATCATGTTCTTTGAACTCGGTTCTCACACATCCATGCCGGCTTGATTCCTTTCCACGTGTCATGTTATGGTTTGCATGATTATTGCATTGGGTGGCCGTCACCCCCTTCTAATGTATAGGTGACTCGGTGGCCATTCCATACCACCTGACATGTCTCACGTGTATTTTAGGCTTGAGCCCTTCACGAAAAATCCGCTTATGATGACTTGACTGCTCCTACTTCTTGGTACCCACGACATGTCCCGAGTCATGCGTGTTCCCTCTATGAGGCCCTCATGTACCCTCTCACACTAGCACGAGTTCTTGTGAACTCCGTCGGACCCGCATAGCTCACGAGTCTTATGTTGACTAGCCTCATGGGCTGTTGACTTATGCCAGCCCCACGATGTATGTAGTGTGGGAAACTCGGGATCGAATTGCACATCCCGCCTCGGGCCACTTGGGCCTTCCATCTCCGACTTCACTTTACAACTCACTCGTGGGTATATCGGTTTCGATGTCACCAAGTCGGGCCCCGAGCTCATGCGGAACACTTGGGCCCCGATTCTCCACCATGTCCACATCCAACTCACCACTGGATCATTTTTTTCAAGTTCAACCCAATCACCATTACGTACTGTGTCGAAAACCACTATAACCTAGCTTGGATTTCTTATCGGCTCGGGGCTTTGTGGATCCTTGCGGTGAATCGGTCCTTTCATGTAGAGCCGAACCCGTGAGATTTTCTTCCTTCAAATCTATGTCAACTTCATCAACCCGCCTAAGTATTCTTTACGCTTGACCCTTTGTGATAATGCACAAACCAATATGAGATCACCGGTGTGCTTGCAAAACTTCCAAGTTTTTTTCCCCACATTCTAATGCCTCACCTTACGGCCGGAAACCAAAAAAATTCCCTACCCGATTGATGCCACAAAACAACTCGGTGGGCCTTTCACATAGCTCGATCCCTCACATCATCAATGTTCGATGATAGCTCACTTGGGTACTTATATCACTTGGCATCACAATAAATACCTCACCCTCATTTGGCTCGATCCATCGGTGGAATGGGGCTCAATTTTGAAAATAGCTCACCCAAGGCCCTTTTACATTGGTTTTGGCAATGTAAAGCTCGATGAGTTTTTACAAAGCACGGTTTAGTCTAAGAGCCCATAGGAACAAATTTATACCAATTGGCCACCATGCACGGGCCTCCACGAAGCTTGTAAACAACTTGGTAGGTTCAAAAGAACTAGCTCGTTGTTGCGTTGTGTGACCTGCTCATTATGGCCCACTTTTAATGTGCGAGCTCGGTTATGATGTTTTACCATTCTCGATGTCTTAGATGGCTTGATTTACTACACATAAAGCTTAGTCAAAGAAATATATCGACTTAGAAAATGGCCCAAATTTCCTCATGAAGGAAAACTTTCCCCTCATAACCTCGCATGACCCGGTCATGTTTATTGGATCGTTAACACTTGGCAATGTAGAGCTCGATTCGGACTTCAAGTGAGCTTTCCCGAGGCTTTACTAGCTCAACCTCCACAATGAATGACTCGGATCTATTATAAATCAATTCTAATGTAAGAAATCTAGGGAGCTCGGTTCATAAGATAGCTCGTCAATACAAAATGTGAGCTCAATAACCTTTAGTAACTGACGATTCGACTCGCCGGGTCCTTTGAGACCAAAATGGTAACCCTTTTTAACTCCTTCAACTCTTCCCAATTTCTCACAAAAAGTGGATCTTCCCATGCTTGAGGAGCTATATGGAGGGCTTGGATATGATTTTTAGTGCTTTCCTAAGATTATAATTTTTGTGCTTTCTCATAAGTTGGCTCCATGCTTGTTGTTTCTTCATTTGGAAAAAATTGAACTTTGTGAAGACCAAGAAGAGGAAAAATTCCTCCTGTGATTTTTAACCTTTCCAAAGACTTTGATGCTTCCCTTGGACTAGTGAGATTTATTTTTTTACTTTGGATTGGTTATGGAAGTCTCTTCATAACAAGCCTTCTTAGTTGTCCAGGTTTCCCGAGGGGGTGAAATTGGATAACAATACCTAAAGGTATGTGTGGCCCAAATCATTCTAGTGCTAGTATAGGGCACTGGTATTGGGGCATACCCCCTCACTTCACAGTCTCACAGTGATAAGGGAGTCGAGTGCTTAGCTAATATACCAAAAACTAGTTGTTTATACTTAGCTAGAACACCAATTCAGTTTCCCTATTGGGTGATGAAATCCCAATAGTTATCACTTGGGTAGGAGTGTTTGATGCAAATTTGATATTCAATGTGGTTTGGTTGTGTGTGAGGGAAGATTATGTGAATGCAATAAATTAATCCTTTAATTAATCTATGTGATCAAGTAGGATGTAAGGTTCGTTTTAAGCCCAAAAGAACAATTGATTTCGATGAGAATAGACAACAAAATGTGATGCTTGAAATACAAAAAGAAAGGAGAAGACACACCTGTAGAATGCTTCCTTTTTAAATTTTTAAATTTTGATTTTTTTAGCATTGCAATAAGTAGCAACCAAAATCTCTAGAGCATAAACCTATAAAATGTGTTAGAAGAGGAAAAAAAAGAAGAAAATGGTGTTAGAGGCTGATTGATTGAGTAATCGAAAGCGATCCAAAGACCATCAACGATTGATAGGAATTGCTGGCGATTTGACCGGATCATCGGTGATTATAAAGAGGAAGACAGAAAATTAAATTAAATTAATTTAAATGAAATTGAAAAAGGGACTAAGGTCCCATTGAGCATGCCAGAATGTTCAGAGATGTTTTTAATTTTCTACTTTAAATTAATGAAGTGAAATAATGAAAAAATTGACCTCAGAAGATGATGGGGTTTACCGATACCCATGAAGATGGATGTTTATGCTAATGTTTGATCAATATTGCCATGTATGAATGAATGTGCAAGTCTTCCCTGTCTGTTAGCAAGCAACCCACGCTCAAAGATACTAAACATAAAGGATTAGATGAATAGATAGATGAACTTTTCGACAAAGGCTGATTCCAGAATCCAAAGGGACTTCCTTGGAGGATGTCAGCTCACTTTGTAACAATTAAGTGAATTGATAATGATATAGATAAAGACAAAGATATATGATCAATATAGATATGTGGATAGCATATGAGAAGCTATAGAACTCCAAATTGAAAGGCAAGTCTAGTGCATCTTCGAAGGTGGCCGAGGTGAGGGTAGATGCACGATTTGTAGAAGTGTTCGAAGTAGTTGTACCTGAAATCCTTAGTCTCTTGTTGGATTTCATGAAGGAATTCAAACTGATCCTCAATGTCCTCCTCATCAGTAGTGAATCAGATTACACAAAGTGTAAGTTTGTTTAAGATGTTGTCTTGTTCCCGGAAGAAGCCGGTGTTGTACTTATGGAAAGATCATAAATGATCGTAATTGGATATGACGATCAGAACTACCATCTAACAGAGAGCCATACTTGGAAACAACATGTTAAATGAATAGAGTTTGATAAAAGATGATATAAAGCTGATAAATTGATATAAAGGTAAATTTTCCATGAATCGCGGTGATTTAGGAAAATCACTAGTGATTAGGGTAAATCGCTAGCGATTTCTGTAATTTTGATAGTTTTGATAAAACCGATAGTTTGAAGCTCTAAAACAATGTTTTTGACTAATTTCAAAGCTTATGATGAATTAAAAATGACAAAGAGAGATATAGGAATACCTTTAGATGGATGAAGAGATAAAGGATGCCTCAAACCTTCAATGAGAAGGATCTGAGTTGATAAGTTATCTGGTCACGCTCCTGGGAAGTTGAGTGATGAAAAAATCCGCAAAAATGCTTAAGTATGATTGATGTTGATGCTTGAAGATGTCCTTGACTTTGTGATGTTGAGGACAAAGTTCGGTTCGAAAGGGAAATCTCAAATCAAAACTTAAGCTCAAAATCGAATATCCTTGATGGAGATCACAAAGGTATTGTTTATAATCGTTGGCGATTTGGTTGAATCATCGGTGATCCAATTTTTATGGGGAAACAACTACAAAAGTGGTTAAAACCACTTCTAATAAAGGATTTTTGGTTTGGGATGCAGGTAAATGACTAAGGGGATGTTGAGGGATGAGGTGAAGAGGTTAAGAAGGTTGTGAGATTGTTTATTTGGTTTTTGTCTTATTTAATTTTAGTCTCTAATTGGTTATGGGTGGTTTTAGGAGGAGTAAGATGGGATTTTACGGTCGTAAAATGATGTTTACGTGGTGTGGAAGAATATTTATATGAAGTAAATATTTTTCGATATTTTAGAATTAGGACAAATTATGTATGAATTTAAATAACGTGCTTTAGATGACATGTTTTGATTTAATATGATTCGAAAGACGATGGTGAAGGAAATTAGCAATGTAAATTTTGAGTGTCTACACGGTGGATCGAATCTTTGTCTCCCCAAGTCATTGCATTCTCTTCTTCTTAGCCGAATGTATTTGCTACAACAACATAAGAGTCAATGAATGTACCCTCTAAAAATATTATTGATACTTCTTGATCATTGTTTCCATCCCTCACACTATTGTATTCTCTCTAACTCCAACATCATCTGCAATTCTTGTTAAATACCTTTTAAAGCCAATTTGAAGGCACTTATACAAACTTATCCCCCTTTTCAAACCCTTCCTCTAATTCCTCCTCGGACTAATTGGTATATAAATCCACCATTTATTCCTCATGTCACACCTTATGTCTCTCAAACGTTTCTAATAGGCATGCATATGCCACTTCTTCCAATTCCTTATTTCATTCCCATTTCTTCTTTCCAAACTTCCATGTCCAAAGGAGAGTTTTATGAGTCATCTCTTGGCAACCTTAGAACCTATTTAGTCTTAGCCAAAGTCTTTTTGTAATTTGAATTCTATAACTACAATTGTATTCTGCTACCCCGGAAGGAATATGGACTCCTCCTAGTAGGAAAAGGTAATTTATTATTCTATGACACAACTTGAAGATCCAAAGGTGGCACTCAAGTATGATTATGCTACAATCACACTCAAGAGAGTGAGAAAGAGGAATTTTACCCAAGAGACAACTCATATATATATGGAAGGCTGTAGACATAAAATCTATGCACTTGGGTACATTTCTAGGTCCTAAAAGCATGCTAGCATTTACATGATTCCTAAGCAAGAAAAATAGTAATTGAAAAATTCTTTTGGCCTTTTGCTTTGTCTTCTACATTTTTATTGGCTTTATAAATCTTACATTCTTTCCGAATTTGACTGTTTTATTTATCTATGGCCTCGGACACTAGTGCTGAGTTAGGGTACTAGCATTAGATGCTCTGTCCTCTCAGGAATCTATTGTCCTTGTTTACCTTTTTCTTATCCCTTTGGACCCCTTTTTCTTCTTGATTAATTTTTACTACTTTGGGTTGGCCTTCCAGTTGTCAATTAAAAATTCATACAAGGGAATAATATAAATACATAGATATGCTTTCAAAATAAGGGACCAAGCAAAAATTATTACACACTGTCACCTAAGCTTGCATCCAAAGGCACAAAAACACTTCCAAGAATCCACCTATCACATCCATTCAAGGGAAAATGGTTGCATTCTTCTGCATATACATCATAGGAAGGGAAGTTTATTATACTCCATTACACACACTTACATACGGATCATTTTAGATCTAGCCCGCTATCTCTCGGCAGTAAATTACACAAGGGCATCCTAAGGCATCATTACACACACTTACACACAAAATTATATGGAGTCGAAATGTAGTGAAATGCTCAAGATTACTAAGTTCAATCCTCGGGTGAACATTGGGGTCGGATCAGACTCCACATTCTACATCTTTTTTTATTATATTTGATGTGGTTTGTGGACATGTACAGGTAGACAACTTGTTTTGTAGGTTACAAGTATATTCAATGATTAAGGAGTGAAACTAGAGTGACAAAAAAGACTAGCAATGAAGCTCCTCCTGCAAATGAGAGGCCAAATCTGGATCATTCACACAAACACTAGTACCCCGGTAATAGACATTAGCACCCGGATGCTCTTTTCCTCACGGGCGCTCTTGTTCGACACATTCATAGGTCTCAAAACCTCCAAAGAGCATTGACGAAAATCTTCTCGGTCTTGCTTTTAGTTGTTCACCTACCTAGATCACTTCAGCATTTCTCGGGAATAAAATAGTCTCTCTATTTCCTCTCTTGCTTAAGGTTTCACATTTGTACATGATTGTTTACTTGCGTCTTGCTATATATTAGCATTTTTACATCATACAATACAATAGTTACTCTGAAATTAGATTTAATTCAATTTATATTAAATCATTTGGTGAACCCCACTTGTGCTAAAAAATTGGATCCTTATTTTTCCTATTCTATTTGACCTTCTTTCATGGCTGCAAAAATCCTCAAAGTATCCCCGCATCAATTACTTCAAATGCACCCACCTTCCAAAGATGTTATCCAAAAATCCCTAGACACTACATACCTCCCTCACAATACACAACCTATACAAGTAAGTTCCATTTTCAATCATCTCTTGATGACCATATCAGTCCTGATACTCTTCCAACCAATCAACCCATCTTTGTGTTGATTCAAGATTTACACAATGCTTTTCAAGAGAAAGTTCAAGATATGGAAACCACAATTACATCCCTCAAGGCTGAAATCCAACATCTTAAGGATGATTCTACTACCCATGCTAGTTCTTCTACACCTCATCCTAATTCTATGTCTACTACATGTGCTCATATAAATGAAGCCCAAGTCTTACCACTACCAGCACCTCTCAAGTTTGATCTAAATATTAAACAATATGAGATCTTCTTCTTGAGCTCCTAAATCATATGTTGATCCAATTTCCACCTACTCACTACTACCCTCCTTATAGGCTTGACAAATACAAATTTCTCCCATTTTGCAATTATCACATGCTTAATGGACATCATGACAATGATTTCTATGCTTTAAAATGAATAATTAAGAACCTTGAGCATCAGGGTTTTATTTCATTTTATACACAACATTTTTCTACATCTCTAATTGTTGAATCCCATTGGGCTCCCAAATATGATCCTTCCATGTCTAATGATCATCATGCCATAATCACTAATGTTACTTCGAGGTCAATGAAGAGCCACCTATCAACCCAATGTCATACCACCTTTAAAAATACGTACCCCATCACCTCCTCCTATCAAGTCCTCTACAACGTTACCAATTCCAACTAAGCAACCACCTTTAAAAATCCATACCCCATCACCTCCTCCTATCAAGTCTTCTATAACGTTACCAATTCCAACTAAGAAACCAACTTTAAAATCCATTCCCCATCACTTATTCTCGATTCCTCTACAACTTTACCAATTCGAAATAAGCACCCACCAACCAAGAAAGACCAACCAATTCACCTGTGATATCTAACCTCTTTAAACTTCCTCCTATCGACCCAAAATCCAACCCTGGTCCTACTCTTGCTTCTACCTCTCATTGTGATGAAAATATACTTTCTTATGATACATTTCAAACTTCGTCACCATCACAATATCTCTCTTACATCGTCACATAATTATCCATCACTCAAACACTTGGGGTATTGCACTTACCCCCTTCCATTGGTATTAGTTATCTCTAGTGTCTACTATTACACTTTACACTCCACGCTTCATGTGTAATCTTTCTTAGCACTCCTACACTTTTGGTACACACATTGTACATATGTTATCCAAATCCACTCCCTAGGTGAATTTGGATGACAGAGCTGAGGGCTCACATGTAACAAAATGAAAAATATGAAACATTTCCCTGGAACACTCCCTGACATTGATTTGTAGTCTTGAGAAACCAAGGAATCCAAGAAAGTTGTAGGGAGTTGAAAGAGTTAAGAAACCTTCCTTAGAGTTCTAGTGAACAATTGAGCCCATAACGAGTTAATGCACTCTGAGCTACATTGTGAAGGGGTGAGCTAGCTAGGTGGGTCTGAGTTATAAACATAGGAGCATCGAGCTAGTTATAAGGCAAGCTCTCCCATCACTAAGCTATTTGAAGGAATTAGGAAAAGTTATAAGCTTCGACACACCAAGGCCGAGTTACATTGAAAAGTTGATAGTGCATTATAACCAAGATCATAAACATAGCACCGAGATATTTTTAGCTCTAGAGCTCATGAAGTAATCCACCAAGCTAACTAAGAAGTTGAGATCCCCCTTGTAAACCATGTCTATGTGAGTACTATGTGAGCACGTTTTAAAAGTTTATTCAAATAAACAAACCCTGAACAAAACTTAACATGATGCATTCAAAGCTGAGTCTTATACTATGAAAAACAATCCATGTAATGGTATCATGATCCATTGAGTTCTATAAGTTCAAATGGTTAAGTGACCAATCTCGGGAAATCAAGGGATGATTTGTATCGAGGTCAAGCCTAGCTATTCAAATGATATCCCTAGCTCATGGGAATGGTTCAGGCATGAATCAGTGAATCCATGAAGAATGGAATCATTGCAAAGGATGGGTGAGTTGTTTCTAGTATGGATGAATCGTCCTTTTGGGTTCGAGTGCAATGCATTTGGAATGGCTTGATGAAGTCAGATCAGGCTAAACATGGGAGCCCACGATTGAGTTACAATAATACTAAGGTTGGATACAATGAATATGTTGGAAGGTTTAATCATTTATAGGTAAGTTGAATATCAAATTATAAGTTACAATTCAAAGAGATTGAAGATCTGAATTGGAATGATCATATCCTATGATGAAAAGCTCGAGCCATTACATAGACAAGTAGAGTGGCCAAGGGTTGGCCTAACAAGTGAATCACATCCTTTAACAAGCTTTGAAATAGTGAGCTTTGAGTGCACTTACCCAGGGCCAACCAATTTCAAGTTCACATAGAGAAGGATGCAGTGAAGTGAGAGATTACATTTTGGAGGGCATGGGACATTTTTGCGTGAAAAGACAAAAATGTCCATGGCAAAAAGGTGTGCAAGTTGAGTGGAAAATGTGGAGGAATTTCCCTAGTGGCATAAGGAAAAGAAGGTTATAGAAGGCCAAAATGGATACAAGAGAGTGATTTGTGTGGGGATTTCAGGTTTGGCGGCCCAAGGATCCTAGGTGAACTAGAACATGGAGGCCCGAAATGCCCAATCCATTGTTTTTGGGTGAGGAGTGGTCGATGGCTCGGTTGGGGTCAACGTGGTTCATTAAAGCCAATGCAAAGTTGAGGAGGCTATAATTCCATGATGTGGGTGAAGTGGAGATGCATGGTTTGAGTTTCATTTGCAGCTTAAAGCTGTGTATGCATGATGAGCTCATTATACCCATGACTTGATGATTAGGAGAGCACCGAGCTGGAAAAACAAAAATGGCGGTCGTGGAGGCATAAATAAATACAAAGAACAATGCATTCAAGGAGGGGTCCTGCCGATTTGGATCCACGTAAAATTAGTACCACCATAAATATCAAGATAGTATATGAGGGGGCTCAATATACGTTAAAGGAAGACTCGGCGATGCAAAAGTAGCTAGCTCGGCATGCATGGCCGAGCTGGCATAAACCATAAACACTTAAAACATTAAATCAAACCTCCTAAAGGTAATCAAACTAAGTATGGGGCCCACAAAATTTTAAAATACCAAATCATTTTAAAATATGATTTGAAACATTTAGGATGTGAGAAATATTCTAAATGTGATTCCCAATCGGATAATTAATTCTTAGTCTCGTAATAGTAAAAAGCAAGCATGTACAAGTCAAACCACCTACCTATGCTCAGAAGGCCACAACTGGAGCAATTCTCAATGGATTTTCACAAAATTGGTCTAGTTGGAATCATGGTTCCAATCCCGATGTATAGAAATAAATAAATACATAAATTGATGAATATTTTATGGTGATTTTTAAGTAAAATTGTCCTAGTTATGTTTGGTTGTTGAAAAGTGCTTATAGAGACATTCAATGAGCATGGGTAATCATTATTTCACTGTTGTAGGTTATGGGACACCTTGAGATTTCTTTTGAAGGTCCAAAATCACCAACCACACTCATTTATCATTAATTTCAATTGGTTGAAAAGTGGATTTCTAGAATTATATCCTCTCTCTCTTCCAAAATTCTATAAATTGAAGTGTTGGGCTCATTATAAGGAGGATAGTTTGAGTATAAAAACTCTGTCATTTTGGTTTTGTGAATCCATTTTGATATTGGCCTTTGTAGGGGAATCCTTTCATGGTTATCCTATCCCTTTTTTGTAATATATTGAACTGTGCATATCAATGAAGAAATAGATGCAAGTTTTTAGATGTATCTTCCCTTGTTGTGTTTGTTTACATTCTTCTTGCCTCTCAATCTTATCTTATTGCAAATATATTGTGTCTACTTTATTCTCTTACAAGGATCTATTGATATTGTGCATGCATAGAAATGATTTGTGAATGCTACGGTTAGATTGTGGAGAGCTGTTATCACCCTCTCGATCTACATTTTTCTCCCATTTTTACACATTCGGTATTATTTTCATTCCCTTATTTTTGCATCACCTCTGTAGTGTAGTTTTCTTTTATTTTCATGCTCTTTCTCTTTCCCTAGTCCCTTGGAAGTGATAGATTAGGAGTAGTTAATCATTTTCTTTTAGTAGAGTTAGTTTGCACTAGGATTAGGAAGAAGAACCAACTTTCTCTGGAGGTCTATCTCAAGTAGCAAGTCCCACACTTAGAGATAGTACCCATGTTACCTAGACACACCATGAGATCAGAACACACACACTTGTGTAAATTATAAGGTGTTATGATTGGTGATAATAGTTTAGCACACCGTGGGACAACAAAGAGATCTTCATTTTATTACAAGTAAGATTGGTGTGCACTTGTTATTAATTCAGTTTGTAAGAAGCTTTGAAATTGCATATGTCACGAATCCAAAAGGGAAATTAACTTGTTTTAGTAGCCTAATCTTGGTAGATTTATGAGAATAATTCAAAAAGGTTAAGAACTAGAGAGGAAGGAATATTTGAATACTTACAACAATCTCAAGGTAGAGGAAAAAGGGAAGAAGAGCTCAAAGGTCTCCATCTCCACTGAATAGAACACTATCAACACCTTCACCTAGTAGGCTTTTCATTCAATCAACTAGAGTTCTTAGACCAAATATAATGACACATCTATAAAAACAAGTGCCGCAAAAGGGCCACCAAATCCATATGTAAACTTCATGGGAAGCATCCCACTTTCTCTCAATGCACAAAATCCAATTCTAATTACACATTGAAGAACATTCCATATTTCATTGAAGAAAACCATACAACTCGATTGATCACATTCAAGACATTGCAAATGTTTGTGTTATACATGAGGTTAATGAAATGGATGTGGTTGTAAAATTATTAGCTTCTTATTTCAAAGGAAAAGCTTTACAATGGTTTAGAAGCTTGAAAGAGAGAACAATTCAAAATTGGGATCAATTTTGCACAACTCTTTTGGTCATTTTAGAGAGAAGGTAGATAACTTATCTCTGTTGGAAAAGCTAACCATAATCAAGAGAGCACCAAATGAGTAGATGGTTGATTTCAACTTTAGGTTTTAAAGGACATAAGATATAATTCTTCTTGTTGTGAGACCAACAACTAAAGGTGTCTTTCTCTACTTCCTAAGAGCTCTAAATTATGATATTGCAATGATGATACAATCCATGGGAGGTATAACTTTACCCACACCTAAAACATTGATATTAGAGCTGAAAATTATCTGATTCAAGATATTAAAATTACACCTAGGCCACCCATGCTTCTTTATCCATAATTAAGAAGTCCAAGCACTATCCAAACACCTACATTAGCTCCCATTACTACACTAAAGAATCAATATTCGCTTAAGCGTCTACCTCATCTTCTAGTACCTCAAATAATATCCAAGAAGTTATGAAACAATTGACAAAATTAGGCAATGAGTTAGTGATAATTGAGAAGCAACAAGATCAAAATTTTAGGTCATACCAGCCTCAAACCCAACCCAATAGGCCTTCGTATCAGCCTAATAAGCGACATGTTCAAGCTGAAAATCAAAACCAAGTATAACCTCCTACTAATAGCCCATTTCATCCTTACAATACCAATGTTGTATCCATGTCTGAGCCATGGTATCGTAGACAAAATAGAATATCTCAATAGTATGACTGGTGCTTCTCATGTAATCAACCCCATAAATAGTCAATGTGTTTCAACGGTGCCTTGAATCAAGCTCTTATGGTGACAAAAATGGGTGTGGAACAAGAAACAAACCAAGAATAAAATCAGTAGCTAGGAAGCTACCCAAGAGGCACCTTCGAATGAGACCACACTTGTCAATTGGCAAGTTGAATATTTTTTTGGTATAAATCAAGTCCCTTCTCAAAGTGTGGCAGCCAATACATGATCTAAGAGGAAAAATATTGGAGAGGGAAAATCATCCAATTCAAATGATTCACATCCCTCTATCACTCCACAAGGTGTTAGTAGTCAAAGTGCAGTCCCAAACATGTAAAGTCAGCCCAAGTCAACCTCTAGATCAGCCCATATACTAGTTGTAACAACCCATGTATAAGTGAAGACTATGCAAAGTAAAGGGAAACAGAAAGATAACTCATCCCGTTCAATATTATTGAGAAAATGAAGAAAATGAATGTGAAAATTTCAATATGGGAGTCATTAGCTATCCTGGGCCAAAGAGATCTATTGCAAGCTACCATGGAAAATTAGTCTACATCAAATCAATTATCCAAATATCAAGACAAGGTACTCACAAATACAACTCAGTAAGGACACAATCAAGGAGGAAAGTAAGGTAAAAATATGAAACCCCCTACCCCCCATTCTACATATCTATAATTGTTAGAAACAATCTTGTACACAATTGCATGATTGATTTGGGAGAAATCAACTTTGTTATTCCAAAACAAATAGATAATCAGTTGGGCCTCCAATACAAAGTCATTTCTAAGGGTGTAGTTTAATTGGACAAGACAACAGTAACAACAGTTGGATTAATCAAAGAATTGAGCCTCACATTACATACATGTGCCAATGTGACTGTCTTGCATGATGTATCAGTCATAGACCTGCCACCACTCTTTGCTTTATGCTTTTCAATGGACTTCACTACTAAAATTGGAGGCTATTTTTCTACTAATTGGTCATATGTTTTGTTTAGAACAAGGTATGGAGCCAAGGCTACAATTAGGTCCGAACCAATTGTAAATTTCCACATTGAACCTCATACAACAAGTCCAATCAATGCAAATTTTTTAGCATTTGACCAATAATATTTCCCAAGAATTTATGAATTAGATACCAAAGTTGGAAACATTCTAGACTTAACTCTTGATGAATGGGAAAACAAGAGGCATGCATTTGATCCATACAAGGAAATGGAAGAAGTTGAATTAGGCATTTATTACTTGTATGAAGAGAATCCACCTCTCCCTAGCATCACCAAGTCATATCAAAAAGATGATAATGAGGTATGGAAACTATTCTTTGATGGCTCAAAGAGTAGAAAAGGTTTCGAGAGGAGGATCCATGCTTTTTTCACCACAAGGTACAAAATATTACTCATACTTCTATTGTTAGTTTGCTTTCTCAAACAACATAGTTGAGTATGAAGCCTTGATTCATGGATTACATTGGGAAAGAAAGAAAGGTATTAAAATTGCAAGTATTTACAGATAATGAGCTGATCGTGAATAAATTAAAAGGACAAAATGCTGCCAAGAATGATCTTTTGAAGAATTACAAAAATCGGGTATGGGATCTCATTGAAGATTTCAAATCTTTTAGCATCAATTCCATCCGAGAAAGAAGAATAAGCGATGAAGTAGACAAGATTACAGAAATTGGGGCAGCATTTGATGTTGTAGAAAGTATCAAAAATGAGAAAACCCAATCTCATATCAAAGTGGTCGAGAGACCAGCTGTCCCGACAAATAATACAAGCTAGTAAGTCTTTGAAAATGATTAGCAAATCATCAATTTTCTACAAGAAGAAGTTTAGTTCTCTATTAGAAACCAGGATAAGTTTGAGCATAAATATGGTAACCAAGTGGTGTCGCTAAGAGCTAACAAGCTACCAAAGGGCCTTATAACTTTTGAACTAATCTTCAACCCCAACGATCAATTTTGGAAAGAGAAGGAAAATATTCAGGTAAAGGGTGAAGATTTGGAGCCCATTTCACTATATGAAGGCAAGATATTGCAAATTGGAAAAGTAAGTACTCCACAAAAAAAATCTAAATTTCTTTAATTTTGTTAAGATTTTTCTAATGTCTTTTCTTGGAACTATAAATATTTGGAATGTTTCAACCCAAAATAGTTCATCATACAATTGAATTGGCTCTAGAATTTAAGCCCATTAGGAAAAAGTAAAGACCGATGAATCCTCACATTGAACCTATCATGTGAAAAGAATTGAACAAGTTGATTGAAGCCAACATCATCTTCCTGTCAAACATTCAAGTTGGGTTCCAAATTTGGTGCCTGTGTGGAAAAGAAACAGAGAGATCAGATTATGTGTGGAATTTCATGATTTGAATAGAGCCTCACTCAAAGATCATTATTTTCTTCCATCGATGGATAAAATCTTACAAGTAGTAGTTGGTTCCGAAAGGTTTTCATTACTAGACGGTTACTTAGGATACAATTGGATAATGGTAAAGGAAGAAGAAAAATTCAAAATAGCCTTCACTATAAAATGGGGAACATATGCTTATAAGAATATTCTGTTTGGACTGTCAAATGTTAGAGAAACATTTGGTGAGCTATGGATATGGCATTCTAGCACTTTATCAACAATATAGTGTTGGTATATCTACATGATATCACCGTGTTCTTAAAGAATGCACCAGACTACCTATTTCATCTTAGGAAAGGATTTCAAAGGTGTAGAAGATTTAGAGTACCTTTGAATCTAAAAATGTATATATTCTTGGCACACAAATGTAAATTTTGGGCCATATTGTTTTTCAAAGGAAGGATTGATGATAGATCCCAAGAGAGTACAAGCCATTGAAGAAATTTCATTACCACACCACAAGAAAGATATCCAAATTTTATTAGGGAGGATAAAATTTATCCACATATTTGTGCCTAATTTCTCCACCTTGGTGAAGCCAGTAATAATGATGTTGAAGAAGAGATTTGCATTCAAGTGGACAGTAGAAGGAAGATAGAGTTGTAAAGCTATCAAGCATGTAATATCACAAGCTCCAACTCTTATCAACCCAAATTTTGCCAAGGATTTCATGTTATACGATTTTGGAGGATCAAACACAATATTAGCTATCTTGTAGTATTTGAATAAATAAGTTTTGGATCATCCTATAGAATTCTTTCGTCAAATCCTAGAAGATTACGAAGTGAGGTATTCTTTCATTGAGAAGCATGTTCTTGCTGTCATTAGGAGCTTGAAGAAGTTCCTACACTTGGTCTTGAATAATAAGATCCAACTATTAATTTTGCATGTTGGGGTAAAATAATTTCTCTTGAACAAATATCTGAATGAGAAAAGGGTGGGTTGGAACACTCATGTAATGGAGTATGACATTGAAATCAAGGTGACAAAACTGGTCCATGGTAAGGGATTGTGCAAGCAGCAAGCTTCCAAAAACATTGAGTCAGAATATGAAGAAGAGGTTTTCATGGTGCTATAGATCTATCAATAATAGTTGGCTAATGATGCACCCACTCCATGTTGGAATCAAGACATGGTTCACTATCTCCAACTAGTTTGTGCCCTCTAGAATGGAAGAAAGAAAAGAGAATATATTTAAGATTGCAATCCATTTTGTCTATACTCATTGATGGCATATTGTTCAAGAAGGATGTGAACAGAGTATTATTGAGATGTGTCCCAAAAATCATACTAATAAGGTATTGCATGAGTTCTATGATGGAGAATTTGGATGTCACTTTTCCCCATGAGTAACAACTCTAAAGATCATGAATGCTGGTTACTATTGGCCTACGGTGTTTAGTGATTGTTATTCATGGAGCAAGAAATGTAAAAGGTTTGCACTCTTCATAGGGAAGGAAAGGAAAAAATGCTACCCCTTTATCCCATCTTAGTGGATTGGCCATTCATGCAAAGGGGATAAGATTTCATTAGAGTTATCAATCCAAATTCAATTCAAGGCCACAAGTGGATACTTACTTCAATGGACTATTTCACCAAGTGGGTGAAGCGGTGGCACTCAAGGAGGCAAATGAATCCACCATCTTATATTTATATGAAGGGATAATCACAAGGTTTAGTACCCTGCTACCATCATATCGAGATAATGCATTGGCATTTCTTAGCACAAAAATTAAAAAATGGGTTGTTATAAATGGAATTTATCTTAGCACTTCTTTGAATTATTACCCATAGGGTAATGGCCAAGCAGAGTCCACAAACAAGAACTTTTTATAATCATTAGAAGAAATATTGATAAAAATCAAAGAACCTGGCACAAAAGCTCAAATCAGCCTTGTGGGCTGATATAATAACACCCAAAAGGTCAATGGTAGCTCTCCATATAAGCTTGTATACAGAAAGGAAGCAGTGTTACATATATCACTTGAATTGCTAGCATTGGAGCTTATGAAGTAGCTGGAATTAGATGATTTTGAACCCATGGAAATTAGGTATGTAAAACTGATGGAACTAGAAGAAACAAGGGAGCATGTAATATAGACCATGGAGAAATATCAAGACATTGATCAAAAGAAGCTTTGAAAAGAAAGCTAAAGCCAGGACATTCAAGTAGGAGACTTGGTGCTGAAGTGGGATGTTGATCAATAAAAACTAAGAGAGCATTTAAAATTCAATTCCATATGGAGTGGTCCTATATGATCATTGAATGCAAAAGTATCAATGCCTTCTAGCTAGCTAAGTTGGATGGTGAAGAATTACAAATTCTAGTCAATGAAATCTATCTCAAACATTGCTACTAGAAGGAAGAATTTCTCACCCTTGTACATATTAGTCTAGGATTTTCAATCCCTCAAATTACTTGTGCATTGTTTGTTATTGTTAGAATAGGTTTCAATTTCCCTAAGTGCTTTAAGCACATGTTCTATTGCTTCTAGTGTATGCTTTGTATACAGTTCACCATGCTTCAAGGAAGAGAAAATTATGTAGTAGGAAGCTCATAGTTTCTTGCAACAATTGCAAATTTCAAATTCAAACAAATGCAGAGAAATTAAAATTACGTCAAGAGACAGATTTCAAATCTTCAATTTTTTCTTCCTCAAATGATAGTTGAGTTTCTTATTCCCTTTATCAAATCAAGGAATCGAGTAATGGGGGCATGTTTGATATTGTAGTAGATGGAAGCCCTCAATGTTCACTCATCCTTCAGCCGGTGTGTAATAAGCAAGTATGAGCCACTATGCATATCTCTAGGGTTTGATAATAGTATTTACATCCTACAACACTAGTCTAGGATCGGCACCGGTCATATGTCTTGACAAAAAGGAATGAACATTTAGAAGAAGAAATAAAGAGGAACTTTATAGAGTTCCTTGATGTCTAAATTAACATATTTTCATCATTCATCCTTATGGATTGGAGTTGCTAGGAGAGGGTGAAACTCAAGTTTAAATTAATTTTCTACTCTTGCAAATCTTGATTTCAAGATTTTCTTATGAGATTTGGAGGATGCAAGCAACAGAAGGATTTTCTAGGTGTAAATGATAGTATTTCAAATGACCTAGTGTCAATTTTTCAGAGTTCACATCAGCTCATGAGGATCATGTATACCCAATTCCCAATTGATAGCCTTAAGCAATTGGTCACACTCCATTTAGTAGGAAAATGGCTCTGCGAGTCCCTAGATTGTTATCCAAATCCACTCCTTAGGTGAATTTGTATAAAAATTTGAGGGCTCACATGCAACAAAATAAAAAATATAGAAAATTTCCCTTGAGAACACTCCCTGGCATTGATTTGTAGTCTCAAGAAATAAAGGAATCCAAGAAAGTTACTGAGAGAGTTGAAAGAGTTAAGAAACCTGCCTTAGAGTTCTTGTGAACAATTGAGCCCATAACCGAGTTAATGCACTCTGAGCTACATTGTGAATGGGTGAGTTGGCTAGGTGGGTCTAAGTTATAAACATAGGAGCACTAAGCTGGTTATAAGGCAAGCTCTCCCATCACCAAGTTGTTTGAAGGAATCGGGAAAAGTTACAAGCTTCTAAACACCAAGATGAGTTACATTGAAAAGGTGGGATGGTGAATTATAACTGAGCTCATAAACATAGCATGGAGCTATTTTTAGCTCCACGAGCTCATGAAGCAATCCACCAAGCTGACTAAGGATCCGAGATCCCCCCTTGTAGGACATGCTAACCTTATCTGAGCATGTTTCAGAAAGTTGAGTCAAATAAACAAATCCCAAGTAAAGCTGAATGTGATGCATTCAAAGCTGAGACTTATATTGTGAAAGAAAACTATGCAGTGTCATCGAGAGCCATTGAGTTATGCAAGTTTGAAATGGTTGAGTGACCGAGCTTGGGAAATTAGGGGACAAGTTATATCAAGGCCAAGATGATCTATTCAAATGTTATCCTTGGCTCATGAGAATGATTTAGGCATGACTCGGTGAAGCCATGAAAAAAAAACCATTGTGAAGAATGGGTGAGTTGTTTTTGGTATGTCCGATTTGTCATTCGGTTTGAGTGTAGTGCATTTGGAATGGCTCGATAAATTGGATCAAGATAAACATGGTATCCAAGTGGTTGAGTTATAGAAAGGATAAGGTTTGATATAACAAAGATGATGGAAGGTTTAATCATCCACATGTCTAAATAGGTTGAAGATCCGAATTGAAATGACCAAATCCTACGATGAAAATATTGATCCATTGCATAGACAAGTGGAGTGGCCGATGGTTGACCTAACAAGTGAATCACATCCTTGAGTGATCTCTAAAATAGCGAGATTTGAGTGTAATTAGCCATAAGTCCAACCAATTCTAAGTTCACATAGGGAAGGATGTGGCTGAAGTGGGGAGATTATGTTTTGGGGGCATTGGAGATTTGTGTGAAAAGACCGAAATCACCACGACAAAGGTGGTGAGTTGAGTGCGAGAAAAAAGAGGAATTCGGCCGAGTGGCCCATGGACAAGCGGGTCATAAAATGATAAAATAGCCATAGGAGATTGAGTTGTGCAGTGATGTCAGGTTTGGTCGACCCAAGGAGCCTAGGTGAGTTGGAACATGGAGGCCAAAAATTCCACGATCCAATGTTTTGTGGGTGAGTGGTGTTAATGGCTCGGTGCATGGCAGTCAGGTCAACATGGTTCATGCAAAATAATGCAGAGCCAAGGAGGTGTTGGAATCCCAAGATGTGGGTGAAACAGGATGCACGCAGTCTAAGTGTCCCATAAGGCTCGTACCATGTGTACGTGAAGAGGCCATCATACCCACGACTCGGTGATTACGAGACCACCAAGCTAGAAAAACCAAATGGCGGTGTGGAGGCATAAATAAATATGAAGACCGATGCATTCAATAGGGTCCCACTAAATTAGATCCACACAAAACTAGTGACACCATACAAAGAAAGATAGTTTATAAGGGGGCTTAATTTACATTGAAGGACTCAAAGATGTAAAAGTAGCCATCTCTCGACATGCATGGCGAGTTGGCGAGAAACCATAAACACTTAAAAACTTAAAACAAACCTCCTAAAGGTAATCAAACTAATAATGGGGCTCACAAAATTTAAAATTCCAAATCATTTTAAAAGATGATGTGAAACATTGAGGAGGAGAGAAATATTTTAAATGTGATTCCCAACCGGATAATTAATTTTCAATCTTTGCAATAGTAAAGCAAGCCCATACAAGCCAAATCAGCTACTTGTGCTCAGAAGGCCACAACTAGAGAGATTCTCAACGGATTTTCACAAAATTGGTCTTGTTGGAATCATGGTTCCAAGACTGATGCACAAAAACCAAGAAATATAGAAATTGATGAATAATTTAAGGTGAATTTTAAGGAAAAATGATCCCAGTTATTTTTGGTTGTTGGAAAGTGGTTGGAGGAACATTCGATGAGCATGCACAATCAATCTTTCACGTGCTAGGTTATTGGACACCTTGAAATTGCTTCTGCAGGTCCAAAATCACAAACCACATTCATTTATCATGAATTGCAATTGGTTAAAAACTAGATTTCTAGAATTGCATCCTCTCTATCTCTCTCTCTCTCTCTCTCTCTCTCTCTCTCCAAAATTTTATAAATTAAAGTGTTAGGTTCATTGTAAGGAGGATAGTTTGAGTAGAAAAACTCTATCATTTTTGTTTTGTGAAGCCAATGTGTTGTTGGCCTTTATAGTGGAATCCTTGCATGGTGATCCTAGCTCTTATTTTGTAATATCTTGAACTGTGCATATCAATGAAGCAATAAATGCAAGTTTGTGGATGTATCTTCCCTTGCTATGTTTGTTTGCATTCTTCTTGCCTCTTTATCTTATTGCAGATGTCATTTGTATCTAGTCTATCTTTTGCACGAGGTTCTATCACTATTGTGTTTGCATGAAATATTTTGTGAATGTTTTTGTTAGACTATGGTGGGTCTATCTCAAGTAGAAAGTTTCACACTTGGATCTATAATACCCATGTTACCTAGTCACATGCTGTGAGATCAAGCACACACACTTGAGTAAATTAGAGGGCATTGTGATTCGGTGATGACAATACCATCAGTACTTGATGACACAAATCTATTGCTATGGTTCACACTTGACTGTGACGATCAAACTTCATCTATGAACCTCACATCATCATGATTCATGCTCGGTGTAATATTTATATATTTCTAGCATCTACTCTCACACATTACACTCATTTCACGATGACGCACTCTGAAGTACTGTATGGTTAAAAATTGAATTTTGGGAGCACATGATTAATCATATGAACCTCACATATTACAAATTTCATACTCAACGCTTCACGCATATATATCTTTCTTTCATCTACTCACACGCATGAAAAACTCATTTCCATTGTGACACACTATGAAGTGATTCAATGGGTTCATTCTTAACTATTGAGGGATCATTTATAAATGAACCTCATCTCATATATGTCCACTAGGGGGGAAACATCTGCTCCTATCATCTACACACACCTGTGCATATCACACCATCCCACTCTCGCATGAGAATTTTAATATATTGGTTGCATTTTATTCTTGCTTTAGCTTATACTACTTATATCTTGGACTTGCTTTACTATGTTAGATGGATTCTTCGTACATGATTATCTTTTTCTATATACACATGCACATTCACTTGGTATCTTGAGGTAGATATGTATGACCTATCACATATTCATTACATGTTTGCATGATACTTGACACAACTCTTTATCAGTTCACACCGAGGTTCCAAAGGGTATCTAATTTTTCTTCCATCCCTTACTTACACATTACAAGTTCTATCATTTCAATATTTACTACTTGTTACTTGTTACTACTTTGCCCTTTTACATGCTTTGACATACTTTACTTATCTTTTTATTCCAACGGGTGCTTCATGTGTATCATTTTCCTTGCTGGACTATAAGTCTTACAACCATGATTATCTCTGATGCATATTTCTTGGTTGTTCTTTGCTTTTCTTTTGCAGTGCTTTATGCCATATGTCTTGTTTGATCATTGTATGTTTTGGCCGCTTTGCGCCCTCGTTGTATCTTTGTGACATTGTGAGCGATATTGCATGTTTGAAACCTAATTTTTGGCAGTCCATATTGTCTTCTTGAATTTACTTGTTCATTGTTTTCTCTACCTCTCTTGTTTGCACGTGCCTTAGTTTACCATGAACATCCCCTACCCCTAGCTAAGGTATCCACATAAGATCACTGTATCAGGGTCCTCTCCCTTTGGACCACATTTCTCTATGAAGTCGTTGTATGCACCCCAAATGGGGAGGTCATCTATTGGGTGAAAAAAATCACCCACTATAATAACTCGGCTAGCACGATACGAGAATAACAAATTACAAGAACAACACGGGCACATAGTCATGATTGGGCAGAAATGAACTTTTGGTTCAGGAAATACGAAAGCAAACACTAGTGTTTAGACACGGATAGTAGCGGTGGGTGCTTTGTGTCCACCATGGGTGTTTATGTCATAGGGGAAAAAAATAGTCAACTTCTTAGTTAAGCATAATCTACAATAGCTTAGAACAAAGTTATCCAGAGTGGCGAGAAACTTGCCTCTAGTTATAGATTTCCCATTTATTAGTACATTTTGAATTCTGATCTAACAACTTGAGGACTAATCGAGGACTAATCATAATAATCCAAAACAAATCGGGATGTACCTTATATGCAATGATGCTTATTAGAAGCATCATGGAAGGAGAAAAAAATAGACCTCTCAAAGCCCCAATACTCTTCTCTCTTAGCACAAGATGAAACGCCCGAAAAAAACTTTATCTCGGAAACAAGTGAAATCTCCAAAAAAAACTCACTCTTGGTGTGAGATCACCAAAAACTCACTTTTGGCATGAGATCACCCCAAAATCACCTTCGACATTCAAATCTAGAAACTCAGGCAAAATAGGACTAATTTTCTATCTCTTACTCTCTTACTCAGGGTACACACTTTCCTTTTACACTACTTTTACACTATTTACTTATACACATCTTACTTTGATTTCTCATACACTAGGAGAACTTTGAATACTCTTTCCTCTTATTTATTAGGTCCATCCTTTACTCTGCCCAATAAGGAACAACTCACACCGGTGACACAACATGCTATCTACACATACTCTTCACATTTAGGAGTCCACTTCCTATCCTACCTCACGCTAGCCCAGCCCATATAGCGATCAGCTTCACACTTCACTTTCCACTTGGAATGCCGCCATGGATACACTCTTCTCTAAAAAGATGATAAGGTATACATCTTCTTATCCATGTATTCTATCATCATCGAGTATTCACTCAACAAAATTTGGGGAAAATGTAGACACCACAAATCTATGCACTTGGGTACATTTCTAGGTCTAAAAAGCATGCTAGCATTGATATGATTCCTAAGAAGAAAATTAGTAATTGTGCTCCCTTTGGCCTTTTGATTTGTCTTCTACAATTTTATGGAGTTTATACATCTTGCATTCTTTCCCAGCATTTTGACTATTTTATTTCTCTATGGCTCTGGAACGGACACTAGTTCCTGGGTTATGAGGGCACTAACTGGCTTAGGCGCTCTTGTCCTCACAGGGAACTCTTTTTTCCTTTCTTTACCTTTTTCTTACCCCCTCTTTGGACCCCTTTCTTCTTCGATTAATTTTTACTGCACTTCTGGGTTTGGCCTTCTAGTTGTAATACACCATGAAATTCAAATAAGGGAATCCATATAAATAAAGTGTTATACTTTCAAAATAAAGAACCAACACTCACAAGTATTATATCACTATCACATAAGCTTGCATCAAAGGTATAAATTAGTTCAAAGTGTTGCATTCTTTTAGCATACACAACATAGGAGGAAGTATATTATATTCCATTACATACATTTGCATATGGAGTATTCTAGATCTAGCCCACTATATTAGTACAACTTGCACAAGAGGAATCATAGGGAATCATTACACACACTCACACATGAAACCTACATAGGAGTTTGAAATGCTTAGTACAGACACTTTCGATCATTGAGTTCACTTTTTGGGTGTGTAATCAGGAGGTCAATCCAGAATCAACATTATGCATCTTTTTTATTAGATTTGATGTGGTTTGTCGACATGTGTAGGTAGACAACTTGTTTTGTAGGTTATAGGTATATTCGGTGATCAAGGAGAAAACTAGAGTTAAAAACAAGAGACTATCAAAATGAAACTACTCTTGCATAGAAGAGTTTATATCTGGAACATTCAAAAAAAGACACTAGCACCCATGTTGCTTCTGTCCTCCCATGGGTTCTCTTGTCTGACACATTCCTAAGTCTAGGACTATCTTGAGGCATTGATGACACTCTTTAGTCATTTAAATTGTTCACTTGCCTAGATCACTTCCAGTTCGCTGGGAATCAATTAAGTCTCTTTATCTCCCTCTCTTTCTTAGGGTTTCACATTTATATATATGCTTGTTCTTGCATCTTGCTATATATTAGAATTTGTACATCATACACTCTGTAGTTATTCTAAAATTAGATTTAATTCAAATTCATATTAAATCGGAAGCGAGGACATCTTAAGAATCTCCAAGAAGGGCACATCTCGAGGTGAGGAATTCATGGATATAAATCCTCAATTAATTATAAATCGTACCACTAAGAAAATGACATCTAATTTGAATGTAAAAAAGCAAATGCGAGGCTGAATCAGATGCTCTTAATTCCCAAAAAAATGGATGTGATGCCCAGAAAAATAGTTTTCCCGATCAGTAGATGGATTTGAGAACTTTGTATGGCGCTATTAATGGCCACACAAACTCATAAAGAAGATGTAATAAGAGCAGGGGTTGCAGTAAGGTACAAATCTAACTTACAAATACATGACCATGATGAGTTCCATTATGGACAAGTTATCCATCTTAAACAAAGGAGCTCTATCGCGATTATGCTACGTATGAAGAATCGGAGATTTGAATACATGGAAGATTTTCATGGGTTGTCTTGAAATAATTGGAGTGATTGGATGAAAAATGATGGAAGGAGTGTTGAAGAGATGTTTATAAGGGTAGAGTAGAAATATATTGAGATATTATTTGAATCTTAAATTAATTCACTATATCAACACATAGGATGTTGATAAAAAAAAACTTTCTTTGAGAAGTAGAACCCAAGCATCGTCATCTCTCATAGCTAATTTTATTGCAAGTAGATGGGGTTGGGCATATACTCATGCCACTATTATGGAACTTGTAGCTTTCTAGCAAATGAGAAGTTGGAGGAAGTTTCATACTTCTAAGTGAAAAATGTTAAGTCTATTTATAACATAGTCCTAGTTGTAATTTAAAATTACATGATCAAATTAGGGCCGCCTATTTTAGACTTGGGATACATTGAGGAGGATTTCATAGAATGCATAGGTGAGCTTCAGCGAAATCAAACAAAATCCACACAAGAAACTACAAGTGGAATCTCCAGAGTGAACTTGAGGCAGCGGTATATTTACTACTTTTTATGATTTAATATAGTAAAAATTTATGAAAATCCTAAGAATAATAAGTATAATCTTTCTTTGCCCATGAGATTTGTTTTTTGTATTTTAATTATCCACTCTGAGACAATTTGATCTATTTTTTAAAATTTGGCCTATTTTTAAGTCCCATGGCGATGTAATTTTTTTATAAGTACATTGGTTTCTTTCCTATAAGGAGGAATAATCTAATAAATGAAGTGTGATAGTCCCATGATTGTTCGGTGAGTGTTTTCTTGTGTATTTATTTCTAATTTTTTTGAAAGTTGCTTTTACATATATTGGTGGTACCACTTGAAAATAAAAATGGCATATTTTAATAGATTATACCATTTCCAACAACCAAACTTACAAAAGTAGATAAAGTAATGCTACACTGATAGAGAAAACATGTTTTAAAAGTGGATCAATACTGAATATAATTACTTGTACTAAGTAGTTGTAGGATGTAAACTACAACGCGACTATTGCAACTTAAGACCTTGATTTATTTGATTTTTAAGTAAGTAATACCTTTCAGATCCTTTCTATTACTTGGAACAGTGCCCAATTGCCAAATTCACAAATAAGAAAAGATAAACCAAATCATTTTATTTAGAGTAAATAATAAAAATATCTATGCATATATATAAGTGGAAAATTTAATCAAATTTCAAATTTCTTCTGAAATGTTGTAGCAGATTGTGACCAAGAAGTGGTCGATAGAATTCTTGGTGATCCAGAATGTGCGAAATCCACGCCTGTCGATTTACATGATGATCCATTAAAAAACAAATTGGTATTAGATATCTCTTGGCTATTTGCATGGGACAAATTATTATTTCTGTTTTTAGGTGGTGAAATGTAGGAAGTGACATAGTCAACAAATAGCCAAATAGATAGTCCCAAAATTCCTATTATTCACCTAAGTGTCAATATTCACTTGCTAAATTTTTCATGATCATCTTCTAGTTCCATGAACCACTAAAATTATTTACTAGTGTGATGTAATGTTACACCTCCTCCATTTCCTTTTACTAAGCCCAACATCTCTTTGCAGACACCTTGATAGTGAACATGATGATTTTGAAGATACCCATTCGGTGAGTTCTCACAATTTAGATGATGAGTTATAAGGGGAATAACAATACCTAGAGCCACTGATCTTTATAGAAGAATTATGAATACACCTAATCAGCAGAAAAGCCCTAAACCAAAGATAGGTTTACATAATACCCGATGAGAGTTGGTTACTTTGCATGAGATCCTAGAGATCGTATGAGGATGAGATCCTAACATCAATACTGATGTTGACATTTGGAACAATTGGTTTGCTGAATAAGGGATCTTTTTGAGAATTATCGATAATCTTATAAGAATCTTGAATGTTGAGTAACTATGGAAGAAGAAATTATTTCTTTGAAAAAAACAACACTTGAGATTTGATTCCACCTCATTAGGGAAAATAATAAATAGGTGCGAATGAGTGTACTAAACTAAATAGCTGCATTACACTTGGTTTCATTGATACGTATAATTTTCGACTTTATGAAAAAGGTTTTCATAGGTTGAAGGTGTTGAATTACTTAAAACCTTGCTATTACATAGTCACTTCTGGAAATAAATTCTATTTAAAGCTAGTACTCTACTTCACTATTACACATAGGATGGGAATTCCAATGGATGCTTATGCTCGACCAATGATGCCTTTTCACATAATGATTGTAGGAAGAAATTTACATCCTCACATCCTCAAAGGGTCTCTTGATAATGAAAATTCAAGTTATGTATACTGCATATTGAAAAAGTCCTTGTATGAATTGGCGGTTTCCCGAAGGCTTGTATGAAAAAATTGTTTTTTTATGAATCTATTTTGCATGAGTGTTCACTACATGAGTACTATAATGTACACACTAAGAAAGTAGATGTAAAGATCCTCATTCTAGTCCTCTATGTTGATGAATTAATCATTATAAGAGCTTCCACATTATAAATTCATTCTTGGAAAACATATTTGAATAACTATTTTGAGATGATTGAGTTGGGTTTACCCATTTTCCTTAGGCCTTCATATTTCACATTTTGATAAAGGCATTTTCATGCATAAGTATAAATATGCTAAAGAAATTATTTTATACTTCAATGAGGAAAATTTTCAGGTCCGCATTGAATCCTTTTCAACCAGGGATCAACATTTCCACCAAATATTCTACTCCTTTAGTTGATGGGGACATGAAGTTGGTTGGAAGCCTAATCCTAGATTGACTCACACATGTCTTGATATTTATTTTAATGTGAATTTGTGTCACACTATTATTTGGGACCCCATGAAATCCATTGGAAAGTTACAAAATTAATTCTATGGTATTATTATGGAACTAAAATTATAATAGTCATTTAAAAGTCAATGGAACAACCTCAATTTTTTTACAGCTTCAAGAGGAAAGTACTAAATAATATTGCTCCTTCCTGGAAACAATAATGCTTAGGATATTAAGATAGTGATTGGGTAGGAGATCCGGATGATTTCAAGTAAAACTCATGATATATCTATCATCTTGGGGCAAGTCTATGAGGTTGGTCTTGTAATAAGCAAACCATTTCTTTTCTAGTCTAAAAGGTAGAGTATAGTGGAGTCGTTCTTGTAGTACATGATTTAGTGTGGATATGACACATGATTTTTGAATGTCAAGGAGTTTCCATAGAGCTAAACCTAAAATGCTTTGGTGCGATAATTAGGATTGCCATCCACATCTCTTATAACCCAGGTGGACCACCGGGGAAACTCAAAGCATATTGAAATACACTTTCGTGCCATATATTCGATAATTAATTGCATAACAAGGTTGTTGATAATAATTTTTGAAGAGAAAATCAGAGGTTAAATCTTACAGAAGTCGTTGCTTGAGGCTTGATTAGTTCAAATCAGTGTAGCCTCGGGAGTGAAGGATGGTGTCATCAAGGGGATAGTTCAGAAGTGAATCCTCCTTCCTTTCCTTTATGCGAAGTACATACTTAAGAAGATATACTAGTGTATTTAATTTTCAAAAACTATTTGCCACATTTCAGAGATGTAGTTGTAATATTTATTTGTAATATAATGTGGATAGTTCACTATTGGTCACTGATTATCCCTCATCTATTATTAGAGAAGAGATATCAAACAAGTTATTTACTTGTTTGATTGCCACCTATTAATAGTCTTTTATAAGACTTTATTTGCTGAGAAAATCTTGTCAAACTCTAACCTTAGCCTCTTATCTTTTTATAAGAACATCTAGCCGATTAAGTGTGTATGGTAATTCATTGTGGAAAAAAGCATTATTCTTAATTTATGGAAATTCAGAGCTAAAACATCATGACCAATTGTAGTAGTTATGTTAGGATCTTTATAAATCTATATTATATCTTTGCTTTAGCTAAGCTTTCATTGATTTATTATATATGCATACATGTGGCATTTTTTCTAATGATTGTTTGATGGATTTTGGAGAATCTGACAATCTTTAAGCTTGTTTTTATATATCAATGTATAATGTGTTTCATTATGTGAGTGTTAGATAATATTTGGTTTAAGTAATTAAGCGTTAGCCTTTCGATATATTGCACCCGTTTTGCGATTACTTTAATGCAATTACATAACATGGCTCTCGATGCTCTCATTGCGTATGGTGATACATCCATACTTGTGTGGTTGAATATGCCATTGTGCTTGTGATTTATGTGTTTGTGCATCACCTATCAGTTGTATTTGTCTATATATTTTGTTGTTATGCGATAGAGGTGAAGCAACATGGCTTTGAAATCTTGCATCACTAAGCATTTGTGGAGTTAGAGGCTTTGAAATGGTGGTAAGAATGCACATTTCTATGCACTAATAAAATAAGCCATTTGAAGTAAAATGGCTGATTCACTCATATCAGAAAAGTTTGCTTCTCAAGTTGAAACTTATCATTACAAAAACAGTCATGGATAAATTGAAGATATATAATGGGAGAGAGAAGAGAATTATTCATAGATGTAAATTCCAAAGATCCAGCACGTTTCCATGATATTGTTGAAACATCTTTATCGAAGCTCTTATACACAGCTTGAAGAGAATGATAACAATGAAACACCTTAAAATGGAAATTCACATGAACTTTTGAAAGATGAGAAGAGGACTCCCTATTCACCACAGAACTATAACTGATAGAGATGTGACACATTTCAGCTACCCACTCAACCCATGGACAATAAAAATCTAAACTGCCCAAAATCATTCATCGCAGGCAAATTACATGATTAAATATTTGTATGCTTTCGCATAAATCTATTTTTTAATTAAAACACGTAAATATAACCCAGTCAATTAAATATCAAAAAATACTAAATAATTACTAAAGTATTGCACACCCCGATCTCCAATTTTTCGTATGTAGTTAAACAAAACCAAACACCTTATTTGTTCCTTCCCCACCTAAGGAAAGATAAAACAAGAAACAAGAAAACTTTTTAGAGAAGAGTCGCGTAATGTACAGAAAAGAAAAATTAGAAGCTAATGCTTTTCAGAGGCTGGAGACAACTATGTGCTTATTTATGATAGTCACATAAAAAATCAAATAAAACAAAAGATTATAAATCCCTATGTGGGATCATCAGTGAGATTTTTTGGCATTACTCTACCCTTTGAGTTATAGGCATTATTACTGTAAATTTATAATGCTTTTGAAATTGGATTAATATTAGGCGTTCAAAGAATTAGATTTATCTTTTATTTGTAGTGAAGTTGTAAGACCGTAGATTGAAAAGAACACTTTTTGTTTACAATTACATCTAAACAGTTATAGATAAATAAGATTAGATTTTACTATAGTTCCGAATAAATAGTGTTTTGATTATATATTTAGTTCATAAATATGTACATGTGGAAATTATTTTTTAAGAGAATGTTTAATAAATTTTATTTTATGTTTATTGGCTAAACCACTCTCACACCAGCAAATAAATCACTCTATTACTCTCTAAAACACACATTAAATATATCATAAAAATTAAAAATATATCTTTAAGTTTAAAAATAACAAAATTATTTTTACAACATTATTATGTTGAGATTCAGTATACCAGTTCTTCCCAAAAGTGCAGAATTATGATTGAGTGCGTTTTGATATGATACTGATGTATCAATTTTAGTCCCAATAAGAAAGTATTAGAGTATTTCGAAGTACCTAGCACTAAACAAACAAAAAGTAAGGAAATTCTATGCAAATGATTCCACATGTGTGCCAATAAAAATATTATGGAAAGATGATGATAAAATAATGATGGAAAGATGGAAACTACTCTTAAGGATTTTCTACACTTTAGAGATTTTAAAAGGTGTGTGGTCCAATAACAGCATATATTAAAAGTTTTACATAAGAAGTCAAAGAAGGGATCTTTGCCATGACAATCAATCAAAGGAATTTTAAGTAGAAATCAACACAAGGACCTACCAATTTAACTATAATATGGTAATGGCAAAAGTAGGGAAGTTGTTTCCTATCACAATCGATATACCATTTGGAGATAAAGTTCGATGCATTTGGAATGGCTTTATTCCCCATGTCCCTATACATTGCATTTGGAGACTTTTTCTCGAAAAATGAATTATCACCCTTCAAGAACAAGACAAACAGACATCCCAAACTGTAACAAAGCACACACAAAATCATTTCTAATTCCGTTCCTAAAAACTAGATGGCAAAGGAAAATCATGAGAGAGTACCTAAGTTTAATTTAATTTTTTCAGTTTAAATATTAATGCATAGATACTAGAATGCCAAGATTCAATGGCCCATAAAATTATATAATGTAAAAAGTGCCACAAGCAAAAATAATATAGTTTAGAGGAAATTGATTAAAAAAGTAAGTACAATAATCTAACAAGATATCACGGAGAAGTTATAGGAAAGAGGGTCTAACATGAGTGACTTGAACTTTGTTGTTAATAAAATACTTCTATACTCAAAGTGGTAAATAAATTATATATATAAAGGAGTGTGAGGTCATGTAGAGTCATTAAGTTTCCAAGTGGTACATGCTGACACCTTCTTATTCCCTAACATATAAATTTGAAAAGGGATGACCACCGGGCCTGCTTCACTCACAGATTGATATTAGATGGATAGAAGCGGGATAGTAATTAACCAGTGTAAGACGCCTTGGAGACTTATGTTTGAGGAAGTTGTTAGTGAAGGTTGAACATCTCTAAGAGGGAAGAGAATGAAAACATCTCCGGCCGTCATCGCCTTGCAGATATCTTAGAGAGAACTAAGAGAATACCTAAAGGCAACGAAGAATCATCTCCTTATCAGCTTAAAGAGAGAGAGCATCGAAAACAAAATGATCTTGATCTTGGCCTCCGAAAAAGAACATTTGGAGAAAAATTTGCAGTGCTCCACAAGAGATATGAGTGAGTTTGTCTCAATATGGAGACCGGTAGGGAGAGAAGCTATGAGTAAGAGGCGCAGGGAGACCCACAGGCTTATAAGATACACTGGAGTTACTATGTGCACACAGAGTTTGGATGAACCCGTCACTAAAATGAAAATATGCTAAATTATTAGTAAAAGTAAGTGGTAATTTAAAAATTTTAAAGGTGAAGACGACGTACTTGAGGTTGAGTCTTCCGTGGACTTAAGATATAATGTGTAAATATTAATGTCTACAGATACTATTATTTATCTCTCTCTTGGGAGATGAGGGAGTATCCACGGGGAAGGCTATATAGAGGATGACATGTCAATATTAAGATCAATGAAGTGAAGTAATAAGGAGGCTATCACAGCACCAGCATGGAATCCATTGCCCCATGATTTGCTTACTTTACATAATCTAGCTTGAAAAGAAAGGTATAGGTACTTAAGGTGAACTTTGGGGAAGCATCCCTCACCTTACTCTCACGAATCATAATCACAATATAAAAAATCCATGAAACGATAGAGTGGTGTTGTGCCAAAATTTTCAAGGAATATGACATGAAGAACGCTAATCTGTGGCGTGTAATATGTTTGGATAACATTACGTGCGACCATCGATCCCTCTTTCTCATTTTTGGTCCCGTCCTTAACTCTCGGTGGTATGGTTCCCAAACCTCCACCTGATATGAAAAGGCGTGAGATGTGTCATTAGAATACCATGAAATTGGAAGCAAAAAAATAATTCTTCTGATTAGCAGCAAAGAACTAAAAGAAACCTTTATTTATAATGGAATCTATAACCGTGAGTCGACCTAAAGTGTTGTTTAGAGAAGAGGACCCCGAGTATACATATGAGATACTTTCCTCGACCACTTAAGTAAGTAAGAGATGACCTCAACACTTACTAACGATGATGTATGCTGGCCCAAGCACATGACACATGCCAATTACCCAAGTGCCCTTACTGAAGCTCATGGAAACATCACAAAGGAGGCTAGAATGTCAAGTTATTTAAAGAGAGACCTTCACAAGGTCAGAAACATTAGAATAATTTTCATATGCGAATAAGAGAATCCACGGTAAGAGACTTTGGAGGTAAAGAAAACATTTTTTTCACCCAGTAGCCATGTATAAAGTATTATTTCTAGCTCTATTGATATTACATAGTGAAAGGTACTGTAGGGATGGGTGGGGCAACCCAACCCAACACTTGTAGTACTTTGAACATACTCACTGTATCAAGAAACCTCATTCATTTCTCCTTACGCTGGCAATTATTTCATGGGGAAATTTTATACATAAAATTAAACTACGGATGGAAGATCCAAAGCCTTAGAGACTTAAATACTTTAAAATATTAATTAGTTGAAAGAACTATCTTCAAATACCCTTACTGATAAAAGTCTACAAAACAACCATTATACTCACTCTTATTTGTTATATGTTTTCCCTCATGCCAGTGAAAGTAAAAACAAAAGAGATGATCAGTAGGCCCTATGGTGATCTCCTTCTGAAGCCTTCTTTCCCTTTATCTACTCTTTAGCCTCTTGATACTCTTCCCCATATGTGGAAATGTGAATGTCATCTAGAGTTGTGCAGCGAATATCTTAGCAGTAGTCTCCATTTTATGATAATACAATGATTCACTAGGATCACTCATTTTTCGTATTGTACTTATAAATGGGATGAGATGTTACTAGGATATCCCGATTAAGGTGGAAATCTATAGGTCATAATGTAGTTTAATAAGTCTATAATATGGATTATTTGAAATTCTAAAGTTATATTTAAAAATATGCCGAACCCGAGAGTTCTCACATCATGAGATTTTTGGATTGGAGCTTAAGGATGACATAAAAGGATCTAGAAATAGAGTGAAGAAAGGATCTGAGAAATAGTGAAGAACTAAGCCTTACAGAAAAGAGTTTTAGAGTTTACTCAAATGGTTGGTTGGTTTGAAGCCTTTTGTATAGGATAGAAGCACTTAATCAAACCCAGGAGATTAGAGTAGTACGCATGTGATTCCTTAGGAAGGAAGACTCCCGAAAATGTTTGGGAGTAAACTAGAGGATTAGTTGGGAGTATTTTTGTGCTTATTCACTTGATATATTTCCTCTTTTTCATAAAAATAATGCTTTAATAAGATCATTTGGGTTTTCTTAAACTTGGAAGATTAAAACCATCCCGTAATATGCTTGGATTTAGGCTATGAATAAATGTAGACACTTTCGGGTTAGTAAGTTACACATACAGAACCCCTTGATTTGATATGCCACTCTTGATATGATAAAAATAACTTATCCATTTCACATAGCACTTTAAAAGGGTCCATTGTTTAGATTATTTATCGCCAGCCTTGTGCACTAACTTGTGTTATTAGGCTGCGGAATGCGATGCATAAGGTCAATAGAGAGAGCATCGACTTCCAGCAAATCTCCCAGAACTTCATTTTACACATTCTCATTTCAGTTTCCCAGTACGTATATTTTATCATGGCCATACCATACTTAGTCTGAGCTTATTTATCTACGATCTTGGGAATGACATGTTCTCTGAAATACGTTTTCAGATTGGAAATATTTTTTTGGAGTCTCTCATATACTTCATTTTTAGTCAAATATTTCTTAAATAATATATACAGAACTACTATATAAGCGAGTAAACATTACCTCATTTTCTAACCTAGAACTCCTGAGGTAATGTCTGAGAACACTCCACTTCATACACTTGTAAAAAGCATCCAAAGCTCATTAAATCTCCAGAATTGCACATCTACGATCCATTAAGACAATACCACGTCAGTTTGAAGAGGAAGTACACACTAGGTCAGGCAGAGAATCATTATATCTCATCTAAACCTTAAAACACCATCTGTTTAAGTGTTTTGAGAAAGATGAAGTAAAGTAATCAAATTCAGAAGTAATTTACCAAATTTGAATGATTTATCCTGAGATATCACATGCTAGGTGAGAGAATGTACGATGCGGTTTGAGGCATCTTCAAAGAGTAATACACTAATGTTTGGTAGTGCATGAGGAATTCTTGTAATGTCTTATAATGTTTGTTTTGTTGGATTATTCCAAATGCATGTAGGGTATGAGGTGGTATTTAGATCCATTGAAAAGTTTATTTGCATGTCACTGACAAATAGAGTTTGAAAGCTTGATAAAGACAAATCCAAGAAGATGAATAGGCAAAAAAGGTAGCCAGTGAGTTCAGGAACAAGTTTAAAGTACATTTATGAAGAGAGTTGAATCCTTATAAGATTGTAGACCACTCAAGGTTGGCTTAAATCTATCCTTTGACAACTGCTATGATCTTTACCGATTAGCCCACTTACACGAACAAATACACTCTCCTCACTCTTGCTTAGCACACCACTGATATCCACTTCATATACTTTCTTATATTTGCACATATCTATTTTTTCAGTTGTTGGAATTTAATTACACAAAATACACATAGAAACATACATGCTTAGGAGTGGTAAAGTGAGAAATGTGCTTTTCTCCCTCTTGTCCAAAAATGACAATTTGTAAATACATCTAAGACCTATTATACAATTTTGGAATGACATTTTGTGCATTAATTCTTTCAGATTGATCACCCTTTACAACATGAATGAATATGCCCTTTACTGGTCAGCCATTTCCAAGTCATAAAAACCTTCGGGAGCCATATATAATCAAAATCATACCTCGGCTTAGGGGACTGGTCTGTGCCAAACTCCTCATCTCGAAGAAAGCATTAGAAGAGCACTCAAAGCTCCCTAAATAATGAAATGCCTCATATGAAAATCCATTAAGGAAACACCCTCTACTGGTATGAAGTCTCGGGTTCACAGAGTTAAGGAGGTCTCCATTCTATTATCCCCTGCGAGGTAACCAAAGTGACCCTTACAGAAAAACATTTTGAAGCAGAGTGTCGAAACTTAGAGTGAGGAATTGTCAAATTACACAGTTATCAGGTGTATGATTACAATACTGACAGAAATCACACATGCTTACAGGAAGAATGATGTGTGGTTTGAAGAACTCTTTTAGAAGTAAAATACGTATATCAACGGTGCCCACGAGGGGTTCCCATAGCTTGACTAACTTTTGCAAGAAATCCTTGCCACTAACGAGGGTTTGAGGGGTTTGAACATAGTTCTACCGATTCGTTCTAAAGGGTAGTGAAGAATATCGACTAATGTGCATAGCATATTTCGGGAAAATAATATCAACACAGGAGTTGTAGAACACGATTTCAGAAGTGGGATCAGAGACCATCTACATGCAAGGTTAGGACCATATGTAGACTCTATTGAATGAGGTTGTATGGTTTTGAAGAAATGAAGGCTTCGAGTTGAGATCACATTTTTTTATTCTATGCCCAAAATTGGCTTTAATTTGTTATCATATGTATAGGGAAATCATTGTAATTTTCTAACATGGGACCATCTCACGAGCCGTAGGAATTGTAGAACTTGAGATGGTCCTCACAGGAGAAAAGGTGACTTCCCTCTCTCTTACAAGCCTAATGCTAAAACTACTCTAAATGTAGAAAAGACGCCTACTCTAAACCTACCCTAACAAATTCCCTAAAGAGAGACGGGGAGAAAAAGAGTGCATAAAGAGGGAAATCATACACTTAAGGGCGGTGATGGCACTAAGAAAGGAGTGAGAGTACTGCATTGAGGAGAAGGAAAATAAGGAAAATGGGTACAGGAGTCATCCAGGCATTAGCTCGACACTTACAGTCTCAGCTTTCGTCATCAAGTCTCCATGAAACACAACATCCACAGACACTGCATGAGTGAGGAATACACTTTTTTATAATACAACAAAAAATGGAGAGGTAAAGTAAAATGCATTAAAATTTAGCGAGGGTTGAAGAACCACCTGAAGACGCATAGTTTTTGTTGCTCCATAATACCACACAATCCCATTTATATTGGATGCATACGAGAGGCATAATTGCATTAAACAGGAGTCCAGGAAGGCTGGTAGCTCTGATGGAGTTGAGGAAAAACTTGCACGAGAGTTTCCCTGACTCCAAGGAATATCCTCTCCTTTTAAAATGAAGTGGGTCATTTGCATTATATAGAAAATTTGTCTCACCCCAGTGACATAATGCATTAAAGAGGTGTGGGAAATCATAAGGAGATGCAGGTACTACACAGCACTTGCACGAGCAGGTCATGGATTCATACTTCATTAAAGCCGGTTGTTGAGCCATCTTTTCCACCTACTTCACTTTGATACCTTATTGCCAATTCGGCTTAATGTTAGTCATCAAACCATGTATAGCATTGGAAGGATTTCAAACCTTGTGGGCTCCTACTGACCCTCTTTGAGAGAACAACTAAGCCGACCCCACCAGGCTCCTCTTCTATACTACCAGATTGGATGACTATACTAACCATGGTTCATGACAAATATGTAGTGGAGACGTCCAACCTTCTTTTCACGTTTGAATTGGGAGTTGGATAGGCGGCCTCAGTCCCCAATTGCAGTTGTAGATCCTTATGGAGGCCACCCAACTTAGTAGACCACAATCCTTACCTGCATAGCTCACCCGACTGGTGGGTTGGATGTGCGTTGTATCTGCCCATGTGTCGTATAGTGTGCTACTCTAATACATTCTAAAGGACCGTACTAACCACAATGTACTGTCTAACCTTCCAGGGTTGGGACACGCCATCTAACCTATCCATGTAGATCTTAGGACATGCTAACCTAGAGATCTTGTCAGGCACCTCGTGAATTGCCATGTCACCGATCCCTGACCTAGATTGGATGGCCATTCGACTTCACTCTTGATCACGGCCAGTCAGATGTCCCATTGTTGTCCAGGCCTCTGAGGACCAACACCAGCAAGGTGATATCTTGGAGCACCCATATGAGTTTGGGGTGAAATTTTGTGTGATTCCTCTCAAAGCAGCTTACTTCGAATCCAGTGGTGGTCATATCGAAGATCCAATTTTAGAATTTAACACCTCAAAAATGGCTCCTTATTCTTCCCGAGATGACTAGTTATACGCCGAAAAGAATTAAACTGTAGCCTTGAAGTCATATGATGTTTCAGATGTCATCATTTTTTCCATACATATAGAACATGGAAAATGGCCATAGACACTTTTACAGAACCCCATAATTCCTCACGTAGCTCTTAGAATATTTATTATAATCTCATACCCTCTTTCACGATTAAGCCTCCCTTTAGTCACTGAGAATCCACCATCCCAGTGGATTGCCCCCAAAAACCTCTTGAGCTTTCTGAAATCACTTGTAATTTTTCCCAGACTTAAAATCACATGAATAGTCTATATTTCTCACATGAAGCCTTGTACGGTGCTCAATCCCTTACATCTTGCAAATTTTCTATTTTATCGAGGGGAAAAGCATAGTAGAATAGTTTGAAAAACTCTTAGGGACCTACTACACCATGCTGAGATATGCTTGACTAGTTGCACAGAAGCGTCCATTCTACAGCTTCAGTACACTGTAAACCCTCTCGAGCTATTGGAAACTGATGCTTCTTGAAGCTTGGGCCAGACACTTATTTTCTCAGATTTTCCATCTCATTCTGAAGATTATTTGAATTAAGGTTTTTATATTATCCAGAGAATTTATCCCAAAATTGATTTCAATAGCAGGCAATTTCTTTAGACTCGAGGATAGATAGAAATAAGTGAGAAACAAGGAAATCTAGAATTTGAGAGCACGCCTTTGATTTTATATAACTCCATTATTGAGGAAAATCTAAGGAGTCACTTGAATTTGCTAAAAAGAATTAAAATCACCGAAAGAGACCTATTTGCAATGTGTTATTAGAGTCCTAGGGGCTACGGATGGAGTGATTGTGGATTGAACTAGGAGTTTCCTTGTCACTTAATGAGTGCGAAATATTAAGGAAATGATGATTTGCGGGTAAAATCGGAGTCCAAAACCACAAATGGTCCAAGTTAAAGTCCGGGTCACAAGAAGTTCCTAATCCCAGATTTACCCGATTTAAAGCAAGTAATGGCAGAGTGAGATCAATGTGGCCCATTGTGGAAGGTGGAAGTTCGTAGCCTAGCGTGGTCAAATTCTGCGAGACATGGGTTCCCAGCGAGGAGGAGTGGGAAGTACCGCATATCAAGTCGAGAGACATGATACATCGTAGATAAAGAGGAGAGTTTGGAGGACCCCAGAGCAGCCTTATACCCGATGACAAGAGTTCCCTGAAACCATAATACCAGTACACTTAATGTAAAGGGAAAATGGTTTAATACGGATTATAGGAATCCATCGTGTTGAACACTTCCGTATAATATCTTAAAATAGGCATAACTTTTGATTGGAGCTTCGATTTTTATCAGAAGTGGACTTTTCGGAAAGGGCCCGACATCTCTACTGCAAAATCATGGATATATTATTTTTAATGAGGGTTTATGGGTGAAAATAAAAGAAACGTCTCCAGCTCTATGGATTGAATTCTTAGTCACGTGTATTACAAGAAATGCCTGGAAAACTCAAAGTAGCTACCTGCGCTCGGAAGCTCATATCTTAGAGTAATTCTCATTGAGAATATCATTAGGAAATGAATACTTGTTGAGAATCATGAATCCAAACCTAATGCAAAAAAAAACCAATAAATTAAATAATTGATGTAGATATAGGGAATATTTTTAAGGAGAAAAATTATATTATTGAGTAGTTGGGAGTACGATTGCCAGGGCATGGAAGCTAACAATTTCTCATTACTACTGAAAATCATGGGGCACGTTGATGTAGAATGTCTTACTGCAAGGTCGTATACCACCATTTGGGAGCATTTATGAAGTATATTTTAAGTGGTTTTGAAAAGGGAAGTATATTTCCCAGAGGGTACATCCCCCTCCCTCTCTTTTTCTTCCCAAAATTCTATAAAGAATTAAATGTTAGGCTCATTTTAATAAGGAGGATAGGTTGAGTAGAAAAACTGCATCATTTTGGTTTTGTAAGTGATATGATGTAGGAATTTATAATGTACTCCTTGCGTGATGATCCATTGCCTTTATTTTGTAATAAGCTTAGGCTGACTGTATACTTGTTGGAAATGATAATAAATACGAATTTGTGGATGTATCTTTTATTGTTGTATTTATTTACATTATTCTTTCCTCTTTAACACTCATTCTGAATATATTGTGTCTAATTTGTGCTCTACAGGGATTCACTTATTATTGTATTGCATGGAGAGAAGTTGACTGTGAGTGTTTGACTTATTAGGCTTGTAAGAAGTAGCCTTACCCTCTCTAATCATGTATTTTTGATTCCATTTTTCACACAGGAGAATTTTGGAAATTTACATTCCCTTACTCTCCTTTCCACAGTGCATCACCATTGTTAGTGCAAGGCTTTACTTTCATGTACTCTCTCTCACTGGTCCCTTAAGGAAAGTTAGATTAGGATAAAATAATTTTTTCTTGCATTAAGATTAGATTGCTGGCCAGGAGTAGATTTCAGAGAGAAAGAACCCGCTTTCTTTGGAAATCTATCTCCGAAGTATGCGATGAGTCCCACAGCTTGGAGATAATGCCCGTGTGTACCGATCACACCACGCAGAACTCAAACACACACACTTGTGCAAATCCAGAAAGGGTATTGTGATTCGGTGATAACATGTAACACATTGAGATTGGGAGAAGTATCATGAACCTAGAATTTTACTTTTTGTGCATAGTCTAATCTCAATCACTTTAGGACCTAAGTATCTACAAATGATCCATGAAAACCTTGCAAAGAACACCCTCCTAATGAATTTTGCAAGAAAAAAACCTACCACACCTGACTATGTTGAAGGAAAATCATACATTTCACACTGATTGGGAAGTATACAATTGTGCCACAAGAACTTCTTTTGCTTTGAAATAAACCTACCTACCCTACTGTAACCGGAGAAAAGGAAGGACTTCAAATGGGACTTAAATTACTAGTGTGAAAAAGTAGCTCCCCTTCCTCAAAATTTTAGACCATACCCACCCACATTTTGTAATAGGCATAAAGCCACATGTGTATGAGTGAAAGAGTTGAAAAAACATCAATTCCTCCACCGACTAAGCAAAGTATCAATGTTAAATAAAGAAATTACCTCCTCGAGGACTATTATATGGTTTGGATTTTGGGGCTTTTGGTTTTGACCTTTGGTGCATTGAGACTCATCCTCATTCTCGGGGAGTAAGCATGAATGGCCGTGGCTTCTCCTTTTAGCTTCAAATAGAATCAAAGTACAGATAGGACATGATCGATACAGATGCATTTTATCACTACTATAGATTTTGCTTATCTACAGCGTGGGGGTATTCATCTGTGGAGCTTTCTGAATGGAGTTATTTGTGTCATTCCCAGATTTTAACCTTCTTTTGTACATCTCTGAATAGCTGGTCCTATGCTTTGATGAATGATTAGGTGATGATCATCATACTTCCTTCTCCTTCATGACCAGCCTTCTGAGCCACTGGAACTCTCTCAAGCTTCGACCATAAACTACTTAGGATTACTTGTATCATAGTAGTTGAGATAATTTGCGAGTTCACTGCCTGACTTGTTGAAGCTTACTACTCACTTAGGAGTTCCTCCTCCATAACTTACGAGCTGATACTATCTTGCACATTTTACCTCTTCCTCTAATGCCATGAAGTTTTCCAAGTCAAACTTCTTTAGTTACTTTGTACTCTTAAGAGATATGTCACAAGCGGTGAGGTATTCTTGAATGTCCTCCTCCATCAACTGATTCATTAAAAGCTAAATGTGGGACCCTACGAATGACCAGAAAAAATATGTCTTAATGATGTCATCTTTGTTAAGGGTTTCGAATCTAACTTAGTCTTCCTCGTGGCAATCCTCTGTTGTGATTTCGAGCCATTATCCTCCTCTCCCTTTGTTGATTTTGAAATTTGAGTGATGGATCAAAGAAATCTTTGAAAGAAAATGAAATTGCCCTGCATGGACACTGCATTACAGACACTACCGATTGTTGGTCCTCTCTGGCTTTGTTTCTTATTCTACCAGCTATTTATGATCGGATAAGATTTTGCCACATGTAGTTGAACCTCAGCCCCCTCCTTCATAGCAGGACTTTAACCATCGAAGAAGTTTATCAGCCTTAGAATCGTAGAAACCGAGGATCACCGAGGTCTGTCCTCATTTTCTTCTTTGCCTTTTGCTCTTCTTCTTGCTGCTCCCTTGACTATTCTTTTTAGTCTCACATGACCTCTAGGTTCGGGACTATTAGAGGGAGTGGTTGGTGGGGTCTCCGGCTTTGGTCTTTGATTTGTTGGTGATGGTGGAGGTTTTTTATATGCTATTTTTTGAAGAGGATCATGGATTTGGAAGGCGAAAGGTAGAAAAATTGAGATGGGATGGGAGGAGTAGAAGGTGGATGAATGGATTCCACGCAATGAGGAGGCGGAGTGAGAAGCTTGGAAAGGCTGAGAGTTGGGGATGAGATGATGCTTCTTGGGGGGATGGAGGGAGAGGATGCATTAGGATGGAAATGCAAGGGTCTCTCATCGAGCGAGGATTGGATGACATTGTACTACCCAGCTTCTATCTCACAGATCCACTGCTGTGAGCCTTGGAAAATCCTCGACTATGAAGTCAAGCTTTTTGATACACCGAGCTATAATATCTCTAGAATATGGCCCACTTCATGGAAAAGGGAGTCCTAGCTAGTCTGCATGCCTGTGCATATGAGATATAGCCCTTGATTACTTCAATCTTTACCTCAATTTCTCTTTAACTTTTAGATGCAGCTGATAAAAATCCCCAAGGTGGAAGATATCCCCTCAAATATGCATACCCTTACTCTTGAGCAAGCTAGCATGATCTGAACCATATGGCAATAAATCATCTTGCATCATTCAGCTGTATTGTCATGTGCTGATTGCTCGTGGCAATGGTTTGAGGGGAGGTTGATAGATGGTATGAGAATATGTATATTGTGCAAGTGTGGAGTGTGGTGAATAATATTGCTACCTCTGCACATAAGTATGAATCCACATGATGGAAAGTAAATACTGTAGTTTGCATGACTTCATGAATGAAGAAGTACTAAGTTGTGGAAAGAGATGGAAGGAAATGGATGGAAGGAAAGTATAGGAATTATAGAATGGATTATTAGCAAAAAGATGGAGTCATCGGATGTGCTTTGCACATGTGCCTCTAAATTTGCAGATCTCGCACGGGAACATCGGTTCCAGTGAAATGAGAGTGGTAAGGTCAAAGCTTGAAACTACATCCCCGGGGCATTGCCAAGGTGTTAGTGCTTTGAGTCGTATGGTGGATTAGGATGTGTGATGGAAAAGCTGTTAGAGTGAAGAGCTTTCCTTTCGTCCCAGCGTGTTTGTCCGTGTTTCTGCTAAAAATTACTTTTGATTTTAAACTCATGTGTGTGGTAAGTGATTATGAATTTTCTAACATTTGGACCATCCCTCTTAGTGCTGGGAATTACAAATTGAGATGGTCCCTCTGGAGGAAACTGAATTCCTCTTCTAATCCTAATTTCTAAGCTTCTCCTAAATGCAGAAAAGACACACCCATATAAGCCTACCTACCATGATTCCAAGAGACGAGACGGAGGTGCATAAGAAATCCACCACTAGGGGGGTGAGATGCAGTAACACTAAGGAAAGGGTAGGATGCTCTATTGAGGAAAACAATGAGAGAAAGTACAGTTGGGAGGACCACTGGTGTTATTACGGACCTGAAATCCATTAGCATCAAAATATTTTGTGCTT